>CM040238.1:116105952-116525511 GCA_022545495.1 Chrysanthemum lavandulifolium
GATAACCCATTAATAAAAAGTACCAAAGATCACAAATTTAGTTATAAAAAGGAGAAAAAAAACAAACCAACGGTATTGGGGATATTAATGGTAACGTAGTTAGATTTCTTGAGCCTGTTTTGAAGATGAGCCGCACGCCAAACAGTAAAACATGATGATTCTTGATGTTGTTAACTGGTGTTATTAACTGGTGGGTGAGATCTGTTTTTAGAGAGAGGTAGTGAGAGAATGAGATGTTGGTGAGGCAGGAAGAAACACGTGTACATAACGTGTTCATACACTAAATGCAAAGCCGGATAATCTTATTTAAATGTAAGTGAATAAAATATAATGGTTTGAGTGAGGCTTGTGCTATATAATCTTATATGAATTAATTTTGATCTATTCATTTTCAGACATTACATTATATTAAATTGTTTGCCTTACTATTGTTTAAAGTTAATTTAACTTAAATTACCATAATTCAAATTATTATGATCAATACGCATATGGTCAGTACGCATACATTGAAAAGTATATACTGTCGGAAAATTTAGTTCTGAGTGGCCAAAGCGTCGCGTTCTTGTGACCCCTATTAATGTGATAAAATGGTTGTATATATGAGTGATGAAGTGACTTAAATAGTGTATTATTTTATGTGTGAATGTATTTATGCTTTAAATAGTTGTAAATTGCGATTTTTTAATTGTAATGCTTACAATAGATGATTAGTCGCTTGATTAGATTGTAAAATGTGATAAAATGATTATATATTTGAGTGAGTGGATGATTTAAATAGTCTATTAATTATATGTGTTAGTGTATTTGTGTTTTAAATATTACTTTTTTACTTGTAATGTTTAAAATGTATAGATAGACTTATATTAATTTAATAGCAAAAGTAATACAATTTTTTCTATTATAAACAAGTGTTAATATTATTTTTTTAATCTTTTCATTATAAGCAAGTCTCAAATATCTTACTACATTATAAAGCATGAATGACTTTTAAAAATAGAAATACTTAAAATCCATCATTACTTAAAATAACAATACTAATTAAAACACATTTTTTAAAATTGATTTCTTTATTACATAACTTACAAGTCTTAAAGCTTAATGTGCAAAATACAAAACACTATTAATATGGTCAAAATATTTAATGTAGTCAATCAATTAAATGATAAAAAATACAATTAATGCAGTTATTAAAACCCTTTTATATAAAAAATACAAATTATTAAACATATTGTACAACCAACTTAAACACAATTCCTATATTAAATGTCACTAATAGAAATAATAAAGCGCGTTATCTGAATATTCAGTAGAGCATATGACGAACCAAAGCGAGTACCAAACGAAAGACGGACGATTTTTTACTTTTATTGCAGTTAACATTTATTTTAGGATATCCACCGTTACAACGCGCGGATACCCTAGTTTTATAATAAAGAGTATAGATAATAGAAGCTACGTACATCCGTTACAAAATGCTCGACTTATCTCGAAACCGGAACGATTTTCCTTAAGAGATAAAAAAAAAAAAAAAGAAAAAATTGTCACTACATACTTGACCATATTTTAAGTACATCACTTTAACTTTCCTAAAAGCTCACGGGTCCATCTGCAATTATATCATTTTCACAAAAGTGGTTGAGTTCCATTTTTACACCACAAAAAACATACAACAATCACTACTACAGATAAATAAACTCATCAACTACCTTAAGAAAAAAAACAACCAACAATCACAAACCACCTCAAAAAACTATGTCCGATGTTCCTATGCCACCAGACATACTTTCACAAATCTTATCATGGTTACCAGTTTCATCACTTTTAAAATTAAGGCTTGTTTCGAAAACATTTCGTACTTTAATTGATAGTTCTTATGTTATTAAGCTACATATCAATCATTCACTTGATACCAATACTAATAACAATCTTATATTTGGTGGTGATAGATCCCTTCATTTTCTTAACTTAGATTCTTGTTCTTCTAGTACTACTAATAATGTTGTTAAGAAAATAGATAACCCTTTGTACTTTGCTTTATATGATACTGTTATCTTAGGGTCTTGTAATGGTGTGGTGTGTTTATGTACTACTGAGCCTGATAACGAAGTTGCGTTTTGGAACCCGTTGGTTCGTAAGTTTAGGAAGATGAGAATGGTTCCTGCCAAAAATATTGATGGGATGGGGAGAGGGATTTGTATTAAAGGGTTTGGTTATGATCATGTTAATGATGATTTTAAGGTTGTTAGGTTGGTTCAGTATGTTACTTTGTTTAACGAGCTTGAGTATTCCAAGATTGAGGTTTTTGGTGCGAAGAGTGATGGGGTTAGGAGAGAAGTTGGGGAGTTTCCGTATTATTTATGTTATCGAAGGTATTTCAATGTGTTTGCGAATGGGGCGTTGCATTGGTTGGTTAGTGAGAAACCTGCGCGGAAAGGTGAGTTTTTGATTGCTGCGTTTAATGTTACCAAGGATGAGTTGAAATTGGTTCCTAATCCGGATATTGTGAAGGAGAATGTTAAAGTTGATTTGGCGATATTGGGTGGGTGTGTTTGTATGGTGTGTAATTATCCCAAGAGAAATGTTGATATTTGGGTTATGAAAAGTTATGGAGTTCAGGAATCGTGGAGTAAGTTGATTTCGACTTCGGATGTTAAGCTTATCGAGGAGTTGGATTTCTTGAGGCCGATTGTGTATGATAAGAGTGGGAAAGAAGTGTTGCTGGAGAAGAATTTTCAGAGACTTTATTGGTATAATCTCGAGAGTAAGATGGCGAAAAGATTTAAAGTGGCTGGTATGCCGAGGTTGTTTGTTACTGAATTGTTTACGGGAAGCCTTGTTCAAGTGACTGTCGGTAATGCTTCTAAAAATGGTAAAAAGAAAGAGAAAATTGAGAATCAGAAGGTAAGAAAGAAAGATGACTTTTTATCAAAGGGCTTCAGACTTGTGCTTTAAGAAAATAAACAAAAAGTAAGTTGGCTAATTTTATCTGCAAGCGTTTACTTCATGTTATCTCCAAAACATTATTTGAGACAGTTGGCTCATCACAGTTGGTTGATTAATGCTTGTCTAGGGCTAAAAGTATACTTTAGGAGAATGGCATACGGTTTGACTTTCAGGTACAGATGGACTAAAGTTCAATCTCTAAATTGTTATAGTATTTCTGCACCAGGTGTGCTATAGTCATAGTTCAAATCATGATTTTTACATTAGGGGGCACCAGAAAGTAAGTATATTGTGTTTGTTGTAGAAGATTTGGAAAATCCGACCAACAGGTTATGATGAAGACGGCCCTGCACATAGATGTATATCACACATCTACATCCTAAGAACGCACAATATTTGTACATATTGCATTCACCCTAAACACTGCACACAGAAGCCACTTTTGTTGCCAAATTTCTAAGGGCAGAGCACGGCATCCATCCTTTTATAACCGTGTGTCAGACCAATAAATCACATAGCAATGTTCAAAACAGTGGATCTTACACACAACTGCATACAGAAGGTCGTCACTTTTCCTTAGTAGTCATTATAAGTATTGATAACTTCCATTTTTTTTTTATCTTGAATGTCCTTTATTGCCACTATTGGGATGTATTCTATCTTATTTCACTAAAATATAACTGATTAACTTCCATTTTGTTATGATCTCAGTCAAACATTTTATATCTTATGGGCCGAATTGAGGAACCAAAAACAAGTGTACAGTCTAGAATTTGAATTATTAATATATTTGAAAATAAAATGCATTACCCAATAAGTAGACGTGTATTGGTTTTGTGGCAAACTGAGGGCGTGATAAGTACCGCATTCATCCCGAATTTTCATAAGGTCTTGCTTAAAAGATAACATATTTATATATGTAGAAATCTTCTTATAGTCCTACATAGCTCTGTAAAATACTAAACACTGCATAATTGGTATCAAGGCTTTTCTCTGTGTGCTTCTTCATCATTTAATTTATAATACGATTAATACCTCTTGACTTGCCATTTATGTCTTAAGCAATGCAACAAGCTTACATATTGCTAATTTATAGTTGGTTCATGCTTTCATGGATGTAGGTGGACATAAACTAGAGCAAGGTGTAGTTTTCATGTTTTTGCTTTTTAGTTTGTGTGTCATATACTCATATTTGAGGTAGGTGATAGTCAATATCTCCTTAGTTTGTTAAAAGCTAATTTATTTCCCATGTAGATTACTGTTTTCTGTCAGCAAAAGAAACATTATCAATCTAAATGTTAGAATGAATTTAAATTCAAACATGGACCCTTTTTTTTAGTGAAGGATGATATTTTATATCAGAGATCTGTTTTCTATCAGCATATCTAACATTTTCAGTCTAAATCTTAGAAATTTAGTACACTCAAAGTCAAACATTGACATTTCCTGCAAGACGGGGTAATATTTTAAAATAGGATCCTTGTATCTTATATTATTCAAATCAAGAAAGTCCCATTTCTGGATTCCATTTTACCTTTTCAAATGCTTTGGTAGTTGACTTTGTAGAAAATCCGTGATTCTCTACTTTTTTTCTCGTTGACACATAGATCAGACTTTCATAGTACCAAAAATATATCATTGTCAAAGATAAATCATATATCACACTAACGATAGACCTTTGAACCTGCTAGTACTAACTCTACCTCACGAACCTATTGTTATGGGTGGAGGAAATATGTGTGGGTTGGGTCAAAGTCAAAAAAATGGCTTTCTGTGTGGGTGGAACTGGGTTGACCTGGAACATTTTTTTTTGTCTGAAATCTATGTTAAGTTTCTTTTTAATTTAATTGCTGGAACTAGCAATTTTTAATTACCCTGTGGTGTTTTGAGTTTCATCGTTAACAGGTGTTCCCACTGTTTAGAGAGAAAAATATGAAAGATAAATAATCTTCATGTTTCCGTATTAGTTTACATGTTATAGACTGTTTGTAATTCCCATGTCGACTACTTTATTTCATGATGATTTCTTTCTAGGTTGTTATTAACTGATCGATCATTAATGAAGGACCAATAAACTATTGTCAAATGAATACATTTTCTTCACTTTTACAGTCTTTTGATAGTTTTTTGGCCAAACATAGTTATATTCTACCAAGCGACCGTATCTGATAAATACTAATTCTTTTGTTACAGGACTACTTAATGACTTTAAGGGAGATAACATGGGCAGATATAAGGGCTTTTGCTCAAAGATATTAAAGCTTGGGGTATACCGTTTGAAGTCTAACGTAGAATAGGGTTTGGATTAGGAGTCTTCAAATACTGTCTAAAGTTTTTAAGGTTCAAAGTTAAAACCTATAATTTAAGCATGTATGTGGTGTTATACTTTTTGTTTAGCTTTACTGGATAGCATCGACAGATCGCCTGTTCGACTAAACAACTTATACCAAAGGATCTGCTTTGGCTACATAATAAGGTGCCTTTACTCTTATGAATACTGCATATGCAGTTTGTAAATGTGGCAGGCACACCATGTTTTGTATTCCAATGGTTGCACATGGCATGTTTCAACTTCTGTTATGAAACAGTTTCAATCATCTGTTTCTAGCTTTTATGTATTTTTTGTTGGAAAATTGGTTTTGCAAAATGAGTTTTTTTGCAAATTTTGGACACTATTTAATATATGTATATGTTATAGAGTATATATTTATATTTCTTGGTAGCTTTGCGTTATCCTCGACGAAAACATGAACGGTAAAAGAGTGTCAAAATGGAGTTAATATGAATGAGATATCGTGTCTCGAAAGTGAAGATCTTGAACAAAAATTGGAGAAGTGGGAGTAACCTACATCGCCCAACACAAGAAATGAAAGCTTGTTTATATAGGAATCTTAGATATGAACCTTCAAATTGATTTGTTGGTTTTACTCCAACACCTACGTGCACGCGCGCAGGAGGTGTAGATTTCAGGATTTCTGGGCCAAAATGGGTTCGAAGCTTTTGAGATCATGCGAGCCCGTGCGACTTGCGGACACGAATGCAGCTCCGAAGCCTCACATACGTGCGTATTGACAAAGTTTTGGTTAACAGATTTTGCTTCAAACAATTTCTTCGATCAGAAGTACACAGAGTTTCAGTGATCTTTGTACAACAGCTTTGTACGTTGTATCGCAGGAATGACGGCATGAATCTGTTAAGGAATCGTGTTAAACACGAGCCTCGTGCCACTGTCTTAACTGCTTTCATTTTATTTTATTGAATAGCGTCTGTCTTCTGCTTCTACTCCATTCTTATTTAATTTGCTGTCTTTTATTTTCTGTTATTATTAATTGTAATATGATTTTATTATTAAAAGCGTCTACGTTTCTCACGATCTTAAAAGCATTCGGTTTAACCGAATTTAAAACACTTTGTTAAAATCGGATTAATTATTAATGATTTTTATAAATTGTTTTCATCGAAACCTAGTTGAGTTTCTTTGGAAATCAATTTCAATTAAACAGATTTAAAAAATACAGATTTGGATTACAGATCTATAACGTTTTTTTAAGCAGTTGTTTTTATCAGTTTATAACAAAACCAAGATTGAGTTTCTATTAAACTGATTTACTCGATCCATCGAAACCAAGATAGAGTTTTATTGAATCAGATCTAGTACAAGTAGATACCATTTACAACAGTTTGTTTAACTGTTTGTGTTTGATCTTTCAGGATGACAAACACCACTACCCCTCGTGAGCGTGGCGGTGCGCCAGATTACTAACACGATTGCTAATCATCTTTGAGAAACCGGAGAAATTCAATGGGCGAATTTTAAGAGGTGGCAATGAAGATGTTCTTCTATCTCACTACTTTGAACCTTGCGCGGTTCTTAAAGAGAACCCACTAATGTGGAACCTCCTGCAGAAGGTCAATCCTCCAATCAACAGTGTTCAAGCCTTGGAAGCATGGAAACATTCGACTTTTGTGTCACAACTATGTTACGAATGGTTTTGTGGACTCTTTGTGCAACGTGTCTTGCAAGACCAAGGCGCGAAAGAATTATTGGAGTCATTGAAGCATAAGTACAAAGCGAGGATGTTGGTACAAAGAAGTTCGTGGTAGCTCATTTTTGAATTACAAGATGGTTGATTCAAAGAATGTGATAAGTCGTGTTCAAGATCTGCGGGTTTTGCTACACGACATTCATCTTGAGGAATGACCTTGAGTGAAACTTTTCAAGTTCTTGCTATTATTGAAAAGTTACCTCAAGTGGGTAGAATTCAAGAACTACCAAGTATAAGCGAAAGGAGATGAGTGTTGAAGACTTGGTTGTTCGTCTTCATATTGAAGAGGACAACAAATTGCCTTAGAAAAACACTTATCGCCGATTCTTCCAAGGCAAATATGGTGAGCATGCTTCGTCATCTTCAAAGTCCAATATCAAAGGTAAATGCAAAGGAAAAGGAAAGAATGACAAGAAGATCAAAGGGAAGTCCGAGTACCTTGCTCTAAAGTCGCAATTGTGAAACGAAGTTCCAAGGGTGTGTTTCAATTGTGACCGGTAGGGTTATCGTCTTTGCTAATCGTAAGATGCCGGAGTGGGTGACTCCGCCGAGCTAATATGGTGTGTGAAGATGTGGACATGATTGCTATGGTGTCGGCGTCATTGCCATGATCTTTGAAGTTAACACGTAGGTTCAACAACGAGGAATGGTGGGTTGATCTTGGGCTACCCGTCATGTGTGTCTTGATAAGAATATGTTTCACTCTTTCAAAGCGGTTGATAGTGGAAAGAAGCTATACATGGGCAACTCTGCAACTGCGATATCAAGGCGAAGGAGATGTAATCTTGAATATGACATCCGAGAAAGAGCTCAAGTTGACTAATGTCTTGTATGTTCGAGATTCGCAAGAATCTTGTGTCAGTTGGTCATTGAACAAGTTTGGTTTTCGTCGGTTTTTAGTCCGATAAGTTTGTTCTGTCTAAGAATCAAATGTATGTTGGTAGGGGATATGCCCTAAATGGTATGTTTAAGCTCAATGTAATGGTTGTTAAGAATGATATCAATAAAATGAATTATTCTGCTTACGTGATTGAGTCTTCTAATATGTGGCATGGCCGTCTTGGACATGTAAATTTTAATTCAATGCGTCGTTTGATTAAATTTAATTGCATACCTAATTTTCATATTGACTCAAAATATAAATGTGAAACTTGTGTTGAAGCCAAACTTACAAGATCATCTTTCAAATCGGTTGAACGAAAAACCGAACCACTTGATATGATACACACTGACATATGTGATTTGAAATCACTACCCACAAAAGGTGGCAATAAGTACTTTATCACTTTTATTGATGATTGTACAAAGTATTGCTATGTTTACTTACTGAAAAGTAAAGATGACGATATAGACAAGTTTGTTCTATACAAAAGCGAAGTTGAGAATCAACTTAGTAAGAAAATCAAGGTGGTGCAGTGATGAATATGTGTCTCCATTCACGATCTATGTGCAAAACATGGAATTAGACACGAGTTCACTTGCTCCCTATTCACCTTAGCGAGCGGTATTCTTGAAAGGAAGAATCGTACCTTGAAAGAAATGGTTAATGCCACGTTGATAAGTTCGGTCTAAGCCGTGACATGTGGGGAAGCCATTCTAACTGCTACTTATCTTTTAAATAAGATACCTCGTAAGGAAAAAGAAGAGACCCCTTATGAATTATGGATGGGAAGAAAACCATCATATCAGTACTTATGAGTGTGGGGGTGTCTAGCAAAGGTAGCTATACCGACTCTCAAGGCCTAAAAGATTGGATCTAAGTCTGTGGATTGTATATTCATCGGATATGCTAAGAATAGGAGTGCTTATCATTTCATTGTACATGATTCAAAAATCCGGATATACAAAAGTGCGATAATGGAATCAAGGAATGCTTCATTCTTTGAAACTATATTTCCTTGTTTAACGAAGGAAGCTGAAATTCATCTAGAAACAGATGTGAAGTTGTCCAAGATAAGAGACAACGAGTTGATAATGATCTCCAAGATGAGAGACAAGATAAAACTGAGAAAGAAGAGGTTGAACCTAGAAGAAGCAAAAGGGCAAGAACTGAGAAATCGTTTGGACCCGATTTTGTTTCTTTTATGGTTGAAAACGAACCAACTTCATACCGAGAGGCGATTACTTCCTCAGAAGGGCCTCAATAGAAAGAAGCCATTAAAAGTGAAATATATTCTATTTTGAAAAATCATACTTGGGAGCTCGTGGATTTACCTCCTGGTTGTAAACCACTAGGCTATAAATGGATCTTCAAGAAGAAGATGAAAGCCAATGGCACCATTGACAAGTATAAAGCAAGATTAGTAATCAAAGGATTTAGACAACGAGAAGGTCTTGATTACTTTGATACATATTCGACTGTTACGCGAATAACCTCGATTAGGATGATACTTGCTATTGCCGCTTTAAGAAATTTGGAAGTTCACCAAATGGATGTGAAAACGGAATTTCTAAACGGAGATTTAAAAGAAGAAATCTACATGGACCAATGTAAAACCCTAAAATCTAAAACTTGTGAAAAGACTATTTTACCCCCTCTAATCTAAATTCTATAAAATATGCATAATACTTCGAGCTCATTAAATATACTTCTAACCTAACTCATAAATAATTAACTTGTGCGAGATAAAAATAATCGACATAAACTTATACCTAAAATACATATCACACGTTTATAAGGTTCATGGGCCAAATTTTTGTACTTAAAATACAACATATTACACTTAAATTGTAAAGCCCATCTAAGTTTGAACTTGGCCTTTGTTTCCTCCCATTGAATCGGCCGAATACCCTCCCCTATATCCCATTTACATCTCATTTAATTACCCTACATTTCACACACTTAAAACACTCATAAAACCCTAATCATCAAAAGTAACGGCAAGGAGTTCTTTTCTCTCTTTCATTCGACTACAAGGAAGGGACAAGGGGCGTGGTAAGGTGTCTCACGAAGCTGTTGTGATCGTGGGTCTAGGTTGAAGAGTGTGGCTGTTTTGTTTTCGGCTTGGTCGTGAGTTTTGTTTCTCTCGGTTCGTGTTTCTTTCACTCGTTCACGCTACGAGGGTATTGTATCAAATCTTGTTTCATTTTCTTTCCTCATTATGTTGTGTCGATCGTGTGTTAATTTTCCCATTCGAATGCGTGTTAATCAAGTTAAGTCTCACATAAAATGACATGTTAAAATCTTCACATAAAATGATAACATATGTCACATAAAATCATAAATGAAGAAGGCATGTAATCGACCCTTTAACTTGCTGTTTTGAACCTATTCGACTACACATGTATGACCTAAGGGTGTTCATCTAAATCGTGTCAAGCTAATGGGATAAACATACAAGTATATCTTGTTTTGTTTCATGTCGCTAATAAAATGGAAATGGGTCTCGAATTGTTTTTGGTTCTGTCGAATGGACTGATTTGGATTGGAGCATGTCTCGACTAAAAATGGTAAAACATTAAGGGGTCGTGTAATTTTGTTGGGGTTGTGATCTAGGGTTTGATTTCGGTTGCTAAAATAGAAATGGGTGTCGACATAGGTTTAGGGTTTTAAAAAGGTTTCGCTTTCAATACGAAGTTAAAGGTTGATTTTGTAAATAATAAAACATGAAGGACCCTAGGCGTTAAAATGATAAGGTAAGGAGATGAATTCATAAATTAAGTAAACTTGTGATATTTACACTTTTAACCCTATACTTTGTGATAATGAAAGTTTGGACCCTAAACTATTATAACTTGTCATAATGGAACCCTAAGCTATAATAATAATCATTTTCATCATTCTAACCTAATTTGACATGAATTATATCATAAATGACTAAACCTGCTAATTATGGAAAACTGCTATTTTTGGAAAGTTACTTATTATGGAAAGTTACTTAAAATGGTTAAGTTACTTATAGTGGAAACTTACTAAATAAGGAAAGTTACTATATTTGGAAACTTACCAAAAATGGAAAGATTCTCATAAACCCTAAAAGATTTAATCGGAAGTAAAACACTTTAATTACATCTAATAAATGTATATCCTTTCACTTCTGTAGATCCCTCGAGGAGGGAGTGATCTTCCGTGTCTTGTGATTTCATCTGCTTGTGTTTTCTTTGCTGTTAAATAAGGTACAAATATTCTGACCTTATCTCTTAAGGTTTCTCATGATTCTTACACATCTTTTGATATTAGCTTTAATTAAAATGCCTTTGCTCTGAGCCTTCCTATTAGGGCTTCCTTATATGACCTTTGCTATGCAGCCTTTAGATTTGTGAACCTTTAATATTGAACCTAGCTTTGAACCTTTCATATGAACCTCTATTTTATGACTTTCATTTGACCTTTCAGTTTAATACCCGAGCCACTTTCCTAGCCATGAAGGTAACATGGTCGTGTCATTGATGCACCAATGGCATGACTCTAGGGCGGTGGAGTGATGTTCCGTCCCGTCCTCTTTTTGTGATATTATGCGCGCTTTATATTATTATTATGGCCACTATGATTTGTACAGGGGCGTATGGATGCATCCTAGATTTGTTATGTTATGATATGATATGTTATGTGTAACACCCCCAAAAATGACTCAGCGGAAGCATACAAGTATTGGGGTGCTACTAAATTGATACCACAACATAAGCATAGAACAACGGATTTTCATATATAAACTTTTATTCATTTCTTTAAAAAAATGTTTACATTTTTTATTTGATGCGGAAAATGGCCCATTATAAAAAGGTGGTCCCAATACATAAATCAGAGTCGTCTATGACCATGCCATTCCTTTGCCTTGCGCCTCGAAGATAAGCTATCACCTCAAAACACGAAGATACATGCTAAAATGGGTCGACTTCTGTTGGTGAGTTCATAGATTTATTTAAAAGGGATTTGATTACTTTGTTTCAAAATTTGGTTTTGATGATCATTCGTCTTGCATAATGTCATAAAGTTTATGATTTCATTTCATAAAAGGTTTTCATAAAGAGTTTTCATTAGTGGACCCTAAGTAAAGTATATGTACATTACAACGAATATAATGTCATATATTTAATCTATTACGCTAGCACTAAGTTCATGCAACCGAAGCTACGACGGTTCATGTATGCACAAGGAAGTCATACAAATAAGGAGCCCATGGCGAGTGTTTATCCCAATACACTCGGTCCCGACATGCTATATGTTCGCCTTGACCAGACAGGGCCAACCGAACAGGAGTCACCCAATAGATCTATTTATAACATTCGCTTCTAGCGAGAATTGACGGTTCATGAAAAGGGCAATTTGGGATCTAAGGTATTAGGCTAAGCTGCGTAATATTCTAACTAAAAGGTTTTGGTGTGGTCCTTAAAGCATCTAGGTATGATGTATGTTAAAACATAGTAATCAAAGGGCATAGTATGCATAGAATGCAGAATTTTAGTAATTAGATCATTTAAGTAAAAATGAGCATGTATCTTCCCCCAAAACAGTTATAAAACAAGTAAAAGTAGGGGCTATGAAACTCACCTTGGCAATGTGCAATAGGAAGTCTAAAGAGAATTAAACCAAAGAGTGATAGTGCATGGCTCCGACACGCAACCTAATTAATACGGCAATTTAGTCTTTATGTTTAAGACTCGATAAAGTTTAACTAACTTTATAAATTTTAGTTGTTTTTTGTTGTTGTTGTTGCTTGTGTGACAGCATTTAAGTTTGGAATAGTTTTCCATTTGTTTTTTTAAATATTGGCTTTTTGTCAGAAATTAATTCATTTGAATTTTCTGACGTAATAAATATTATTATAATAATCCGGAAATTTACGGGTTGTTATAGTCTACCCACCTTACAGGAGATCCGTCCCGGATCTCAATTTACGTTACCCGATAGGGTGTCGGGAACGAGGTGATGGTATTTGGGACAAGTTTTAAATTTTTCCTAGGTTGTTTCAGGGTTTCCTCTTTGGGTACGGGCACCTAGGTGTTATGCCAGGAGCACATCCTCTATCTGAGGAGCTATGATCTTTCTGGGGTAGGTTTATTGGGCAAGAGTTCTAACTCTTGATGTTATGAGGTTTCACTATTTTGTTAGTGTGGGAATCTCTAACTTCCCATGGTAAAATGTACTCATTTATGGTGTTTCATGATTCTAAAGTATATAGGTTGATTCTTAAGGTTTGCTACGGGTTTGTGTGTTTTCTTCTTTAAAGGATGAAGAAACATTTGTTTTCGAATTTTTATTTCGACTAAATGTTTATACAAGTTTGACTAGGACTAGATTTCAAAATCGATAATGTGTAAAAATGATACATTTTTAAAAGATTGTAAAACCGGTTTTTAATTATGAGGTGTATAAGGATGTTTTGCGAAACTTTTAGTGTTTCAACATTTTGTCTCATTTTAACGAGGGATTTGGAAAGTATTATTGTTGGATTTTAAAAGGGAAGTCCTTCAATTTAAAATTTTTATTGTAGCAGGATATAACATTTACCCATAGCTACGAGTTGGGTTTAGTTGTCTAAGTTGGGTAAGGATGGAGGTTTAATAGTTGATGAACCTCATGGTTATCTATGGTTTTAGGTAGAGGTGTGGGATACATCCTAAAGTCAGGCTTAGTTATCAAGGAGGACATTGATCATTTCTGTTTATGGGGTATTAACTTAAAACACATTTCGACGAATTAAGTAACCAATAGAGTGGTCCTGGAATACTTTTCAAAGTATTAAAGAACACTTTATTTTGGCAAGGTATGGGTAGAATTGTAGTTTACTTTATGGTGAAATGGTAAGGTGGTGATTTAGTTTGTAGAATGATTCATGAAGTGATTTATGAAGTATTTTGATTATAACGGTTTGAGGGGTAATCAGGAATAGTTTTTATGGAAACTCTTTTATTTCGTTTGTAGAAGGGTAACAAAGGTAGGTACTGTCATTCTTAAGAGGTAGGTGGAGTTTTTAGGTATCAAATTTTCAATGGTGAAATTTTCAAGTTTTGCGGGATCATGGGTCATTTACTGTGTCCTTCTAGATTTTGCCAAAGGTTTATTGTTCTTTTGTTGCCTATTCCCATTAGAGAGTTTTTCTCATAGGTGCTATTGGAAAGTTGCTCCTAGAATGGTTTGGTTTGTCCATGGAGTGTAAGGTGTGGGGTAGGAGTGACTATAACATAACCCGATTGTGATATGGAATTTTAAAGTTTATGATTAAGAAGTAGTATGACGCCAGAGAGTGGCTTATGATTAAGTAATATTGTGACGCCAGTGAGTGACTTATGATAGGGTGATGCCAGTGAGTGGTTTATGACTAAGGAATGCCAGTGAGTGACTTGTGATCAGGGAATGCCAATGAGTGGCTTGTGATTAAGGGATGCCGGTGAGTGGTTTGTGATTAAGGAATGTCAGTGAGTGACTTGTGATTAGGGAATGCCAGTGAGTGGCTTGTGATTAAGGAATGCCAGTGAGTGGCTTGTGATTAAGGATTAGTGTGACGCCAGTGTGTGGCTTTAGTGTAACCGTCAATGTGTGGTTTATTAAAATGTTACATGTTTATTAAAATATTATCATTTTCCCACTAGACATAAAGCTATTATAAGTATCCTAAGTCTTGCAAAATTCACCTCGAGTCGGACATAGGTGATCGTGGCTATGTCCCACCGTCACTGGTTGAATATAGGTGATCAGTCTATATTCACCCGAGGTTCAATGAATTTTGAAATACTTAGCTTAGTTACACTAGTAATATGTCACAATACTTTTAAAGGTTGTCTTGAAGGATTAGAACAATTATTCTCTTTATGTGAGGGAAAGATGTAGTGCTGTGATACGTAAGTATACGCATAGGGAAAATAATTATAACCTATAATGAAATTAGGTGAGCAGTGATAAAACATGTATCTTAACAAGTATGATCTCAGCAGGATCATAAGTGAGGCATCAGCTCGACAGGAAGGCACGTGTCGGTCATAGGGTTTAGTTTTTGTAAAAGTGGTTATAGTCTAGGTTTTAAAATACCCGCTTCTATAACCTAGGCTCGATGCCAATCTGTAACACCCCAAAATGACTCGGTGAGCATACAAGTATTGGGGTGCTACTAAATTGATACCACAACATAAGCATAGAACAACGGATTTTCATAAATAAACTTTTATTCATTTCTTAAAAACAATGTTTACATTTTGATTTGATGCGGAAAATGGCCCATTATAAAAAGGTGGTCCCAATACATAAATCAAAGTCGTCTATGACCATGCCATGCCGTTGCCTTGCGCCTCCAAAGATAAGCTATCACCTCAAAACACGAAGATACATGCTAAAATGGGTCACCATATTTGGTGAGTTCATAGATTTATTTAAAAGGGATTTCAAGACACTGTTTCAAAATTTGGTTTTGATGATCATTACGTCTTGCATAATGTCATAAAGTTTATGATTTCATTTCATAAAAGGTTTTCATAAAAGAGTTTTCATTAGTGGACCCTAAGTAAAGTATATGTACATTACAACGAATATAATGTCATATATTTAATCTATTACGCTAGCACTAAGTTCATGCAACCGAAGCTACGACAATTCATGTATGCACAAGGAAGTCATACAAATAAGGAGCCCATGGCGAGTGTTTATCCCAATACACTCGGTCCCGACATGCTATATGTTCGCCTTGACCCATGCGGGGCCAACCGAACAGGGGAGTCACCCCCAATAGATCTATTTATAACATTCACACTTCCTAGCAGAAATTGACGGTTCATGAAAAGGGCAATTTGGGATCTAAGGTCTTAGGCTAAGCTGCGTAATATTCTAGGTAAAAGGTTTTGGTGTGGTCCTTAAAGCATCTAGGTTTGATGTATCTTAAAACATAGTAATCAAAGGGCATAGTATGCATAGAATGCAGAATTTTAGTAATTAAATCATTTAAGTAAAAATGAGCATGTATCTTCCCCCAAAACAGTTATAAAACAAGTAAAAGTGGGGGCTATGAAACTCACCTTGGCAATGTGCAATAGGAAGTCTAAAGAGAATTAAACCAAATAGTGATAGTGCACGGCTCCGACACGCAACCTAATTAATACGGCAATTTAGTCTTTATGTTTAAGACTCGATAAAGTTTAACTAACTTTATAAATTTTAGTTGTTTTTGTTATTGTTGTTGCTTGTGTGACAGCATTTAAGTTTGGAATAGTTTTCCATTTGTTTTTTTAAATATTGGCTTTTTGTCAGAAATTAATTGATTTGAATTTTCTAACGTAATAAATATTTTTATAATAATCCGGAAATTTACGGGTTGTTATATTATGATATTGTTTATATGGTGATTGATGTTGTGTGCAATACACGTCTTTTACATTTTGGGGGCTGATCACTCCTTGGTTACTTATGCTATATGATATGTATGGTCTCGTGGTAGTTTACTGACCTTTCTTTCCATTTATTTATCCTTTTGATTATGCCTTATGATTTTCCCAATGCACCACATGCTATATTATTTTGTTCCTTATCTTTCGATTATTCGTTTTGTTATATAAATCAGTTCACTGGGCTTTTTAAGCTCAACCGCATTTTCTTTTCCTGCGGCAGGTATCTAAGCTAGGAGCTGGGGATTTGCTTTGGGTAGAGTGATGAGCTTATGTGGAGACTTGGCCCTAGTCATCTTAGATTCCACTTATTTATGTTATGACTTTATTTAGACTTGGATTTCCGTTATTTCTTTCTTTAGAGTATTTCCTTTTCTTGAACTAATGTATTGTTTAAGTCGTGTTGACTTAACTCCTTTGTTTATTTATGCTTATGACTTCCGTTGTTGCTTATGTTCATTATGTATGCTTTGATATGACACCATACTGTGATGCTTCTACCCTTGTCAGGTTGGGGTGTTACAACCAACCTTAGGGTTTCATGGCTCCTGGACTAGAGAACAAAGTTTGTAGGCTTGTTAAGTCATTATATGGGTTAAAGCAAGCTCCCAAACAATGGCATCAAAAATTTGACCACGCCATGCTAGAGAGTGGATTCAAAATTAATGAATGCGACAAGTGTGTTTATGTCAAAGACACAAATAGTGGATATGTAATCTTGTGTTTATATGTTGATGATATGCTTATCGTTGGCAGTAACGACAAGATAATCAAATCTACTAAAGACATGTTGAAATCTGTTGGATCGATATACTCTGACCAAACTAACTATGTAGCTTGTAAGGGCTTAGCAACCTCGGATAAATCTTAAGTTACTAACAATGAAACACTGATATAAACAATATAACAGTTCTTTAAGCTTTGCAGTACTTTAATGTTGAGCAGTACTTTGACTTTCTTCTTTAGCAGTACTTTGACTTTCTTCAGCACTTTGACTTCAGTACTTTGTCTTTTATACCCCAACAATCCTCCCCTAACTTGAATTCTACTTGCTTGATTTCAAGTTCCTTTGTATCTGTATCTTTAACATCTTTTGTCTTCAAGGAAAGATTGTGTCTTTATCTTCAGATTTATTTTGTACTCTATGTGCTTGTATCATCATCATCAAAGTAGTCTTTATAAGCAATCATGTTCAACAACTATTAGCAATCTTCATCTTTTCACTACTCAAAGAACATATGGTAAATTGTACATCATATCATAAAGTTTCACTATTCTCATCACTTCCGGTGTGCAAACTCTGTGAGAGGTGAATCATTAAAATTTAATGGATTTTGATGTCTCTTTACCAAAGCCATTAACTCGGAGTAGCCAATGTTTAGGTGTGTAAAACCATGGTACATTGATAACCATATGATTTTAGCAAATCATCGCCTATCAACGGTTTGTTTTGTCTTTACCAAAAGCCGCACCCTTTTGGACTAGTTAGTTCTTGCAACCATGGTGAACTAATTACCATATAAATGGTTTTTCCACAGCCTTTACCACAAGCCATTTTTCTTGTGGGCTAGCCAACTCTTCACTATATCGGATATGGTGAGTTGATTACCATACAACTTATTGGCAAGTTGTCAACCATCAATGATTTGAGATATCTTTACGAGCCGTTTGCTCATGGATTAGCCAATCCTTTTGTTAGACATGGTGGACTGATAACCTTTTGTTGTGTTAGTGCAAAGCATTTGTTACCAATTAAAACCATCTCAAAACCATTGGTTCTTTGTTAACTTTTGTTTCAAAATATTTTGCACTTAACAAAAGTTTGCTTATTTTCTATTAAAAATCGTTTCTTCGGTTTTGTCTTTGCAAGATACTTTAGTTAAAATCTTGTTTGTCAAGCGATACTGAATAAAGTACATGTTTTTCAAAATTTATACAATTATAGATCATACCAGTATTCATGCTTCATCATCAGCCATAGTTGTCCATTTTATGAATAGTTCAATGACCATGAGAGCTGTTTCATTCTCTTCTTCGACCTCCATACCATGGTCTAGCATTCTTCTCATAAGATCTCTTGTCAGTGGATATCTTCTTTCTGCTAACATATGGATCATGGTCCCATCTTCTAGCTCCAAAACATGCACTCCAGATTCTTCAAAGAATCTCCAGCTGGTAATCTCCGAGACTTCTTGGTTTTGCGGACCGCATCGGTGCTTGTTTCTTGATTCCAGATGGTTATGAGATCTCC
Organism: Chrysanthemum lavandulifolium; assembly: GCA_022545495.1. Classification (NCBI taxonomy): domain Eukaryota; kingdom Viridiplantae; phylum Streptophyta; class Magnoliopsida; order Asterales; family Asteraceae; genus Chrysanthemum; species Chrysanthemum lavandulifolium. The sequence goes on from CM040238.1 coordinate 116,124,505, forward strand.
AAGCAAGACTAAGCCAACTCCATTTGATGGAACGTGTTCAAAATATTCTTGCACCAGTTGGTATAAATGAAACAAATCCTCTATGTTGATGATGTGCAATATGTCCCATAGCAAATTAAACACTCTGAAACTCTCATCTTCTCTATGGAACATCAAATAATCTCCATCCTTTGATTCTACAACTTCAAAAGTAGATATCTTTGACTTCTTTTTTGCAACATCTTTAGACTTAGGATGCTCAAAGTCTACAACTCTAAGATAATTCCTCAGCTCATCAACAATATCTGTTCTCAATTTAATCTTCTTTGATGGTTGTTCTTCTTCAGTTGTTCTCTTTCTTCTTAAGCTTCTTTTCTAGCATCCTCATTCTGTTTGTCATCATCAAAGGAATAATCCCAAGAACTTCCTTCGATATGCTTCTCTATGACATCATACGGTCTTTCATCTCTATATATTTCGGTTTGTGCACTGTATAACCTCTTCCCTTCGGATAGGCCATCATAGCATTCCTCTCCTTAGCAATACTACGAGGTCTTCTAGGTATAACAGTTCGAGTTCCTTCACCGGTAGAGCAACCTCGGCATCATATTCACTTGAAACTTCTTAGCGACTTCTTCATTCTTAGCCACTTCAATAGCTCTTATTTCACCAAAGTGAGCTTCTTCTTCTTTGTTTCAACCAATTTTCCTTTACCTTTGTCTTTAGGATCTAACACTGGTTGAGAAGCTTGAGGTTGTTCTTCAGCAACTCCTGGAATACTAACACCCCTTGGTCTTGATAGATTTTGCAATATTTGAGCAATAGTCTCATCATCACTTGCAATGTGCTCTACCTTGGGTGTATCAGGTTCCTCTTCATGTAGGACTGTTGAAGGACTAGCTTCTTCTTTATAATTTAGAGTCCTTAGTGTAATAAGCTCTTGTCTATATGTTCCTTGTAGAGCAGCAGTACCTTGATCACCAGCACCTTGATCACCAGTACTTTCTACACCAGTACTTTGTATTCCAGCACCTTGAGGCTCAGTACTTTGAATTTGAACATCAGTACCTTGAGGTTCAGTACTTTGAACTTCAGCTTCTTTTATTTATTTTTGTGACTTATCAAAAGTATCAGCAACATCTTCATAAGCTGGAGCATCTTCATTCAAATTCTGTTGTTCCAAATTCCTCCCCAATTGGAATGAAGACTGCTTGTGGATTTTCTTGCCCTTTGAAGTCTTCTTAAATTTCCTTCCTTGTTTCTTTTGAGACTTGACCCATAATCTGTGATGTTGAACTATTGGCCATACAAAGTTCTTCAATCTTCGAAATTTGGTGTTCAACCTCACCAGTTGTGCAGCTTGAGCTTCATAGTCTTTCTTTAATCTTAAGAGCTCCCTTTTCAAAGCATAGGTATCCAGAACCCCGCAAAAGCCATATCTCCTTCATCTCCTCCAGATGTTTGAGACCCATCTGTGGAAGTGTAATCATTGGGAGAGGATGGTGGGTTTACCTCAAGTTCTGAATCACCATGAGCAATATTGTGTGGAGATGCAGTACCTTGTGTTTCACTACCTTCTTGTGCAGAAGTACCTTGTGGAGAAGCAGTATGTTGAGAAGGTGAAGCAGTACCTTCCCTTGAGCCTGAACTCACATGTTCTTCACTTGCAGTATGTTCATCTCTGACTGCTTGCACTATCTCCATCATAGAAGTAGTCAAAGGAGTATTCCTTCCAGAGAATTTATCACTTTTCTTAGCCATGAAAGTGAATATCTTTGGGGGTTGTACCACAACAGGTAACAAGCTCGAAGGTTTTGGTACATCTTGAAGTTGTTTATTCAAGAAAACTTGAACAAATCTTGGATACATTAACCATGGTGAACCATTGGAAATATGGGAGAGCATACCATCAAGAATCATTCTTGAAAAGTTGAAGAGGCGATTGGTAGCTAATCCTACTAAAGCAGATGCAATATTTGATCCACATTGCCCCCATGAAGTACTCTTGGAACTTAAACAATGAAGCAAAACATGGACGAGATACTTCCATTGTGGGCTGAATAAAGGTTTCTTAAAGGTTGTTTCTGTGAGAGATCCTTCATACCCAATATCCCTTAATGTGTCCCAAAGCACTTGTTTATCAAAACGAACAGCCTCTTCGTCATCATCAAACAGCAAATCTTCTCTAATAGAGGCTTCACTAACTTTAACAATCTTCCCAGCAACTTTAGCCTGAATGTAGGAATCATCATCTTCCATATGAGATGTACCAGTTGCCCAAAATTGTTGAATCCAGGGCTCAATTACATCAGGTTCAACCAAAAGGGCATAATTGATTGATGATCCAGGGAGGAAATCAATTATGTCATGAAAAAGAACATTGGACGGTGTTTTGTCCAAGTTAGCCACCATATTATGCTTACTAACTGTGTTTCGGTTCGCCATTGAATGTGGTTATAAGAGAAATTGGTTCGATGAATAGTGAATATGAATAAAAGAGAAATAAGGAAAAGATTGATAATTATAAAGATGAGAAGGAAAATCAGAGGGTAGTTATTTATAGGTAAGATTTAAAAATCACACCCAATTAATACAATTACCGTTATTTGAATTTTACCCCATCTTTTGACCGTTGGAACAAGATGCGTTGACAAGACTAGCGATTGCTTTCCACGTAAGCGATACTTTCAAAGCGGTGATTTCAAAGCGGTGCTTTCGGATAAACAAAAGCGTTACTTTTCCATCCTCTTCTTCACAATGGCAAAAACAGCAAAAAGACATTGTTTATCCTCCCCATAAACAATGCATAGGACTATATAACTAACTAAGAAGTCCTCCCCTTAAGTGTAGCTTAATAGTTAATCATACCAATACTCACCACCAAGTGATTGAATCTTGAAACATCAAATCCCTTTGTGAGTAGATCCGCTACATTGTCATCTGTGTGGACCTTGACAACATTAATGAGCCTATGCTCATAGCAATCTCGAATAAAGTGATGCCTAATTTGAATGTGCTTGGTCTTGGAGTGATAAACTGGATTCTTCACAATGCAAATGGTACTCCCATTATCAATGTTGATAGGAGTATTCTTGAAGTTGAACCCATAATCCAAGAGTTGATTCGCATCCACAATACTTGTCCACAACACTTGCAAAGACAACATATTATGCTTGATGGATGATGTTCTGCAATGGTTTGTTTCTTACATTGCCATGAAACTAATCTTCTTCCAAGATATTGGCATCCTCCAGTGGTTGATCTTCTATCATAATTATCACCTACATAGTCACTATCTAAAAAAGCTTCCAAGTGAAAAGGTGAATCCTTTGGATACCACAACCCTAACTTAGGTTGTTGTTTCAAATAACTAAAAATCCTCTTGACTACATTCATATGAGAGACTTGATATCTTGCACATAAACAGACAGCAAACATGATATTAGGTCTAGATGCAGTTAAGTACATAAGACAGCCAATCATAGATCTGTAAAGCTTGACTTCTACAGGTTGACCATCTTCATCCTTGCCCATTGAGTTGATAGATTTTATGGGTGTGGTGACCGGCTTCATAGCACCAAAGTTAAACTTCTTAAGAATTTCAGTGACATACTTGTCTTGACTAATGAAAATTCCAGCTTCTGATTGTTTAACTTGAAGCCCCAAAAAGAAAGTTAATTCACCCATGGAACTCATTTGAAATTCTTGTTGCATCAGCTACTCAAATTCTTTCACCATAGACTGTTTTGTAGCTCCAAAGATGATATCATCTACATAGACTTGAACAAGCATAATATCCTTCTTGTCTCTCTTGATAAACAAAGTCTTATCAATTGCTCCTCTTCTGTAACCATGTTGCAATAAGAAAGTGGAGAGTCTTTCATACCAAGCTCTAGGTGCTTGATGAAGGCCATACAGAGCCTTAACAACTTTGTAGACTTTGTTTGGATGGGCAGGATCCTCAAAACCAGGAGGTTGTTTGACATAGACCTCCTCTGTAATCTTGCCATAAAGAAAGGCACTTTTGACATCCATTTGATAAACAAGAAAGCCCATATACGATGCAAAAGCAAGGAAAATTCTAATGGCTTCAATCCTTGCTACAGGAGCAAATACTTCATCATAGTCCACTCCTTCTTCTTGTCTATAACCTTGAGCAACTAATCTTGCCTTGTAATTGATGACATTCCCTCTTTCATCTCTCTTAACTCTGAAAACCCATCTTGTACCAATGACTTTCTTTCCATCTGGTAGATCACATAGTACCCAAACTTCTTGAAGTTTGAATTGAAGAAGTTCTTCTTGCGTGGCTTCAACCCAACTCTCTTTAGTTAATTCTTGAGCTACATTCTTGGGTTCTTCTTGAGAGATAAAACAAGTGAATAAACACGTATGTTGATCCTTATGATTCATCGTGTTTTGTTTATACACAAAGCTAAGTAAAGAATTATGTGGTTTAGAGAAACCTTTAGCTTTGGTTCTTGTGAGCACCCCGAATGTAGAAGGTCCAATGATTTGACCAGTGGGATGATTTTTATGAATTCTTAATGTAGGAGTCTGTGGAACTTCAAGATCATCATCAAAATTTGTGAAATCAGCTCCTTCATTGGAATTTGAGAAAATACCTTCATCATCTAATTCATCATCGGTGTCTTCTAAACCGTGCATGGTAGGATCATACAAATCATCGGCATCATGTCAATAGGTGCAGTGAGATTTTGATCCAAAATCTTGTGATCCAAAATCTTGTGAGGGTATTCGTAGACTTACCCTTTTCTTTGTTTCTTCATAAGCTCTTCTTTGTTCATCCTCATAAGATTGTGCTATTGTTTCTTGAAAAAGCATCCTATTAAGTTCATCTTTAATAGCTTGATCCTCAGCAGACAAAGTGGATTTTGGTTCATCAGTACTTTTCTCCTTTTCAACAGTTATAGGTTCTTCATCAGGAACAACATTAGGTCTAATATTGACTCTATGAACAATGTACTGTAAATCTTCTTCTTTGTGATTAACTTGATTTTCTTCTCTAACAGGAACATAATTCATAGAAGGAGTCAAAACATCAAGATCAAACATCCAATTAGGACCTTTTCCTTTTTGATTTTCTTGATCTTCTAAAAATTCAACATGAAGACAATCTTGAACCTTTTTGGTGACCTTGTTGTACACTCTAAATCCTTTACTATTGGTACAATATCCCAATAAGTATCCTTCATCTGACTTCCCATCAAATTTTCCCAAAGCATCAATAATAATGAGAATAGTCGAGGACATCCAAAAGGTTTCATAAAACGTATATTAGGTTTGTTTCCATAAGCAACTCATAAGGTGTCTTCATCCGAGGTTTAGTGACCGATACTCTATTCAACACATAGCAAGCGATGCTTACTTCATTTCAAAATTGAATAGGTAATTGTGAATCTGCAAGCATTGTTCTGGCTGCTTCTATCAAAGTTCTGTACTTTCTCTCTTAAAGGCCATTCTGCTGTGGAGTTCTAGCAATACTAAACTACCTCTTGATTCCTTTCTTAGCACAAAACTCATCCATAAACTTTTTCTTGAATTCAGTCCCATTATCACATCTAATACCTCTTACTTTGAGCCTCAATTGGTTTTCCAGGGCTATTATAAGATCATGAATAGCATCAAAGGTTTCATCTTTAAATCCCAAGAAAAAGACCCAACTAAATCTCTCGCAATCATCTGTACAACTAAGCGATTTCTTCTTGTTTAGACTTGCAACAGAAACAGGTCCAAACAAATCCATGTGTAGTAACTCTAAAGGTTCTCTAATAGATCTTTCCTCAATCTTTTTGCATGAAGCTTTGTGTTGTTTACCCTTCTTGCACGCCAAACATGAGTGATCATTCTTGTAGGTTTTGGAAGGTAAACCTCTAAATAAATTTCCTTTAACCAACTTGTTGATATTCTTGAAATTCACATGCCCTAATCTTCTATGCCACAAATGTGCTTCTTTAAGTGTTGCCTTTGCTACTAAACATGTTGCTCTTTAAGAAGAGTTAAGACTCTTCATATCCAGACTGTACACATCATTGGTTCTTGGTACTCTTAGTATTACCAAGTTATCATCAACAAGCTTGAATTCGGGAAAGAATAAGACATTCGTGTCGTTGAATAACACGTGGTGCTTCTTGTCACGATCCGAGAGGCCGACAAAAGGTTGAACTTGAGCTCCTTCACATAACGAACATTCTCAAAATCTATGCTTCCCGCCTTGATGGTTCCTTTGCGGTAATTCTTCCTCCACTAGGATCATTCCCAAATGCAACTCTTCCTCCAAAATAAGATCTAAAATCGTGAGAATCTCTTTGTCTCTGTCATGCTTCCGAGCAACCACTATCCACAATTAAATGATCTTTAAGCTCCTCTTACGGGTTGCCTTGCACAAAGATAAAAGAGTTAGTTAATTTTAGGAACCCAAGCCATTCTTGACGTGTGTTCCTCTTGTGGAGTTACATACTTAAATTCTTTAAGTATGTAATTTCCAATCTTTAACACATGATCAATTATCTTTGGTTGTTCCAAAACTTGTGTTGGTTTTAAACAAAATCTCTTTTTCTTTTCAACAAAATTCTCTTTATTATTTTCAACAAAATCTCTGTTTCACGATTACTTCTTTGAAAGTCTTGTTTGTTCCCATCGATTATTTCTTTCTTAACCCAATGGTTTTAACTTTTTGTGTAGAGTTCTTTGATCTAGATACTCTTTTTGAGGTGTAATGCCTTCTAGATTGATAGTAATTAGATCTCCTAGGGCTTTCATTCCAAAAAGTGCTAGCAGTACCTTGATTGGGTGAAAACTGAGCAGTACTTTGAGAAGGTACTGCTTGAGAAACTTTTGGTTTATTAGTACCTTGAAAGGTGTTTGAGGGTACTGATGGTTTTGAAAAAGATCTTCTCTGGTGAGGGTACCTATAGTCTTTTGAGAAATTATTGTGGTTAACCCTATGTGAATTATTCCAAATTGGTTTAGTCACCCTTGGTTTTTGGTTGGCAGATCTGGTCTTTGGGAATTTTCTTAAATAGTCTCGAGTGAAAGTCACGATCCTTAATCAAATGATCGTGAATATAACAAACAAAACACAATTTTGACCCATACTCCCAAAATTTCTTCCTTTAGTTCTATGACCAAACCTAACGACTTTTGGTGAATTATGAAAATTATTTTGACCAAAATTATCCCAAAAGGTTTAGCGAGATTTTGAAAAGGTTTTCTTGAAGGTATTCTTGAACATCTAGCGATACTTTGAGAAGAAGGTCTTGCTTGACTCTTAACATTATCATCCTTAGGTTTCTCAACTATTTCTTTTGGGGTTTCAGAACTAGATTGACCAGTAAGCTTTTTCTTAAACTCTAAATTATCTACTCCAAAACGAGAAACATGTGCCCTAAGTGGTTGAAAACTATCAGTGGGATGAGGGACTGCATGATAACCCTTGTCTTTCTTAAATTCAGGAGGTGATTGACTAATAGATTCCTCATTACTAGATGTGTTATTGATTCGCTCCTGAACCGTCAAGTTTAATCACACAAGCTAACCACTTGTGAATGGCTAACCGTAATCAACTTAAACATTTCGAAACAAATGCAATTAAGATCGGAGGAATATAGTGGATTCCGAGGTCGTTAAGTCCCACGGAGGATGAATGGTGTTTAACACGTTCGGATGTCGAATAATCACTAAGGATAGTGATCAAGAAGGATTTTGGAATATTTATACTCTTGATGATTGGAATGATATTTGGATACGTAATTGTAAAGCACAACAATCGATGAGATAAGCGTAAATGCGTGCGTTTATAAACTACGTAACGCATAAAAATAAAAAGTGAGTTAAAAGAAATAAAAGACCTACAAATATGAAAATGACATTTTGGAATCCTAAAATAAAAGAAAATTATTAGAAAAAGAAAATTATTTTTACAACTATTTATTTAATTATTATTAATTAAAAACTATTTTAACTATTTATTAATACTCTAAAATATAAGGAAATATTAAATAAAGCTAGAAAATGAAATTATGATTCAGAAAAATCTAAAATATTATAAAACTTATTTTGAAATTAAAAATATATTTTTACACTTTTATCTATTTATTACTAATTAATTATTATTTAAAATACACTTAATTACTAGAAAATATAAAATTAACCTGGAAAAATAAAATTTTAACTTAGAAAAATCTAGAATATTATAAAACTAATTTTAAAACTGAAAAGATATTTTTTATGCTTTTTAATTATTTATTACTAATTAATTAATACTTTTAACTATATAAAAACTAGATTTGCTTAATAATAAGCTGAAAAGAAAAATCTAAAAGCTAATTAATATTAAATAAACGCTATCACTATATTAAAAATGATGTTTTTGTGGATTTTCTTTTTGAAAACTATTTAACTACTTAAAATAAGAAACTTTAATGAAGACAGAAATTTTCAAACTTGAAAATAAGCTATTTAAAGAGCTTATGAGCTAATCAGTTAAGCTAATGAGCTTATTTTGGTGTTTTAAGCTCAAATAAGTTTCAAAGCTGAAACCAAATATGGAATAAGATGCAATAAGCTAAAAACTACTCAAATGAAGCTAAAAGATACAAAGAAGCATACTGAAAAGCTAGGAATAAGCAGATAAGTACTATGATTCTTTGTTTTCTAAAACAGAAATGGGACAAAGAAAAAGTCACTTGCAGCCCTAGCAAATAAGCTACAAAATGGAAAATTAAGCTTGGGACCTCAAGATGGCTAGGTCAGCTTTCCAAAGAACCAAGAATCACAAGCTGAGGTTCAATTATGAGCTTGTGACAAGCTTGTGAAGATGGTAGCAAAGCTGTGCACAGGGCACACTTTTTGAAAAGGGGTTCAAAAGAAGCTGAGTAATAAGCTATTAAAAAGATGAACTAGAAAATATAAAAAATACAGTGATGAAGATGAGCAACTAGATTTTGATATCCCAAAAGCTCAAAACATAAAACTCAAAGTTAAGCCCTATATAAAATAATCTATTTTATTTAAAAACGACCAAATGGAAAATTTTGACTTTTATATTAAACACTAAGGTTGACTTTGATGAACTTTAAGCTGATCCTACTCACTTAATATGTTGTAATAAGATGAATTAAGACTGGTTTGAGCAATATAAACAACTTATGAACACACAATCATGATCATGGATCATGAAAATCCAACAGTTAACACAAGATGTGATCAAAAGCTAATTTTGACTTTTTTACAAACAAAGACTGGTTTTTCTTGTTGAAATGAGATATTAGGACCAAGTGAGATAAACAACAAACAAGGACACTGTCTTGAAAACCCTTTAACTCAGTTAACAAAGCAAAACCAAACAAGCCTTATTGAGACTGTTTTGGTGATTTTCAAAGATTATCACAGATTCAGTCCATGCATTTGATTAATAACCATATATTATCATATACTGAAACTAAATAAACATTAAACAACATCAATAACAACATAAAACTTATTAATAACACTTATACTAATTTGATATCAAACTAATTTTTTAACAACTATAAATTAAAAAGAACAAACAACTGGTTTTATTGCTTAATTATATTTAACTATGACTAATAAACATGAACAAACGAAATTTAAGCTAATGAGCAACTCTAACGTTGAAATGCCAAAATGGAAAATTAAACTTACAAGATGATTCCAAGTGGCCGAGAACCGAGGTACACAAGCACAACCTAAAGCTTCCCAATAAGCACTAAACCCAAGGCAATCCTTTATTAACCTTGCTCCGGTTCTTGATCTTCTTCACCATGGATTTTATTTTTCAACAATTTTTAGTATTTTTTTTGTATTTTTCTTTTGATTTCTAAACGAGTTTTAAGGTATCTAATAGCTTTTAGAAGCTATCTAGGAGCTTAAATTGGCTTATGAGTCCATATTAACAACTGCTTAACAACATTCAACCATTCATGAAATTTTTGAATAAGGAAAATTTGCATAAACTGAAATAGGACTTAAACTTGAAATTGATTATCACTAAAGCTTTATTGTACATAGGAAACTTGAAATACAAAGTTCAAAAGCTAGAAAATACATTGGAATTTAAATTTAAGCTAAAACGACATTAAATAAACTAAATTACACTAGATAGCTTCCCACATTGCTTCCCATCTCTTCTTTATAGACTTTTGAGACTTCTTGTCGACCTCTGATTGTTTCCCACCTCTTTCCAGCCATTGGATCCTCAAAATTCATCATATTCGTCCATGTGGAGATTTTGGCGCCAATTTTCTTTGAGCAGGTTTTGTGCATTAATTGTCTTTGGGATATTGTGAAGGTGGAGGGGGGTGGTTAAACAAGTGGTGAGGCAGGTGAAATGTTGAAAAAGTGGAAAAACCAGCTCTGGTATTGGATTTCAGGCATGGTGAAGGAGATGCACAGTGAAACTGGTTTTTAGGCGCGCGTTTGACTTTTTAACCGAGTATTAGTGATAAGGTGGGGGGTCAAAATGGGATTTCGGCAGGGCGAGAGGTATTGGCACGGCTCAAGGTTCAAGGGCTCAAGGGTCAAGGTTCATGTTTGGGCCGGGCTTGGATATTGCAAGATTGGGCCACCGGGTTGGATATTTAAAGGGTCCGGTTTGGTTTAGTAATGTCTGAGGACCATTTGTGTAATTCGCCAAACTTGAGGGACCAAACTGAACTTTTTCCAATGTTATCAAAAGGACCAAACTTGACAAACTTTAATAGTACAAGGATAACATTTGATCATTTTCCATTTTAAAATATCCAAGGACTAATTTTGCCATTTTTTCAAAGTTGAGGACCTTTTACGCCATTTGACCAAAGATTCATTCAAGGACCATTTTGACAACTTAGAATATTTCAGGGACCTTGAATGATATTTTTCTTTATTTTGATTTACCGGGGACTATTTTTGACAACTTTTGAAACTTGGGGACTAAAGCGCCAATTTTGCAAACTTGATACGTTTTCATCGATTTTGATATTTTGCATTTAAAACACATAAAACACTTATTTGTGATATTTTCATCATTTTGATGCATTTACGAGTGTTTTCGGATGTTTTGACATTCTAAACAAGACAAAATGATGAGTATTTAGACACTCATCAATCCCCACACTAAGATATTGCTAGTCCCTAGCAATGATTTGAGAAAAATTAATGGATTTCATCTCTTTACCAAAAGCCATTACTTACGGGTAGCCAATTGTTTTAGTTCAAGTAAGAACCTTGGTACAATGATAACCAAATGATTTTGAGCAAATCATAAGTCAGAACGGTTTGATTTGTCTTTACGAAACCGTTTGCTACGGACTAGCCAACTCTTAGATAAATTATCAATATTATCTTTGGTGAGTCGATTACCAATTATGGTTTTTCCACGCCTTTACCACAAGCCATAAACTTGCGGGCTAGCCAACTCTTCACTAATTAAAGATATGGTGAGTTGAACACCATACAATTTTGGGCAAATTGCAAGCCATAAGCGGATTTGAGATATCTTTACCAAGAGCCGTTTGCTCTGGATTAGCCAATCCTTATGTGGGTTAGACATGGCGGATGATTACCATTTGTTGAGTAAGTGAAAACACTTACTCCAAAAAAATTTTGGCCAAAAAGGGAATTGGGTGGAATAATTACATGATAAAATTCGTGAGAATTCCCCCACACTTAGAAATGAATATTGCCCTCAATATTCAAAGTACCGCATGTTATGCGAAACATAGAACGTAAAGGGAAATACTACGGCCATTATTTTATTTTTGATTCATACATTTTTTTTTTTTTTTTTTTTTTGGACTTATTTTATATATAACGGTGAGCAACTCCCACACTAGGGTGGTAGAAAATAGAAAGAAGTCGAAATATGGGTGAAAACCCATATGGTGTGCTCTTGTTTTTGATTCCAGTCGCTAGCTTGACTCGATCCCGCATTCATTGGTTCATGGGAAAGTTTGTAGATCCGGACAATCACGGGTGGAATGTCCTCTCCAAAGTAATGCTTTAATCGATGACCATTCACTTTAAAATTTGGACCATCGGTGAGATAACTCAATGGTACCATAAGGATAAACCTTAGCAATAGTAAATGGACCAGACCGGTGGAATTTGAGCTTTCCCGAGAAAATCTTCAATCTTGAATTGAAAAGAAGGACTCGATCACCAACGTTGAAAACGCGGTTCTTGATTTTAGAGTCATGAATCTTCTTTGTCTTTTGTTTATAGATCAAAGAGTTCTCGTATTCTTGATCACGAGTTCGTTTAATTCATTCATTTGAACTTTTACGTGATCACCACCGTCTGAATATCGAAGTTTGCATGCTTCAAGGCCCACTATGCCTTGTGCTCAAGCTCAATCGGAAGATGACATGCCTTTCCGTACACTACTTGTATGGAGTACACCCGATGGGTGTTTTGTAAGTCGCACGGAAGGCCCAGTGCGTCATCCGGTTTATCCGACCGGGATGCACGGTTTTCGCCATCGTCCTTTCAAAATTCTTTTAATACCACGGTTGAAACTTCCACTTGCCCACTTGTTTGTGGGTGGTATGCGATAGATAGACGGTGGGTTACACCATACTTTTGCATGACACGATCAAATTGGTCATTGCAAAATGTGTACCACGATCATCGATTATAGCACGTGGAGTTCCAAACACGGCAAAGGGATTTTAAAAACTTCACAACAACTCGGGCATCATTGGTAGGTAAAGCTTTCGCTTCAACCCATTTTGACAAATAGTCAACACCACAAGTATGTATTTGTTTCCTCGAGATGATGGAAATGGCCCGTAAAGTCAATGCCCGGATGTCAAAGATCTCACACACTTGAATAGCGTTTTGCGGCATTTCATTTTTGAGAGATATTTCCATGAGCGTTGACAAGCGTCACATGCTTTGACAAAATCGTGGGCATCCTTGTAAATTGTGGGCCAATAAAACCGGAATCAAACACCTTTTGGCGGTGTAGTTTGGACTATGATGGCCCCGGTGGGTCCAGCATGGCAAGCTTTGAGAATGTCAATAGCTTCGTCCATAAACACACCGTCGGATGACTTGATCCGCACAGATTTTGAATAAGTAGGGTCGTCCCGAGTAATGTTTAACATCCTTGAAGAATTTGTTCTTCTGTTGGGTCGACATCCCTTTCACTATGAAGTTACCCGCATGGTAATTTGCGAAGTCGACAAACCATGGGGTAGAAGAGTTTCCACGAAAAGAAACCGCATTGAGTGTCTCGAGAGGAAATGTTTCATTTATTTCCTTTTCTCGAAAACATCTTGGTGAGGGTTTTCTAAGCGGACGAGATGATCGTGACCGTGTTCTCAACGCCTTTTTATCACGTATAATGATATCAAATTCTCGGAGGAGGAGAACCCAACGGAGCAATCTCGGCTTTGCATCTTGTTTTGCAAAGAGATATTTGAGAGCCGAGTGATCCGTATACACCACGCATTTAGTCAAGATTAAGTACGGCGAAACTTCTTGATGAGTGTCTAAATACTCATCATTTTGTATAATCTAAAATGCAAAATCATCGAAAACACTCGAAACACATCAAAATGATCAAAATATCACAAATCGGTGTTTTATGTGTTTTAAATGCAAAAATATCAAAATCGGATGAAAAATGATTCAAGTTTGCAAAATTGGCGGTTTAGTCCCCAAGTTTTAAAAGTTGTCAAATCTAGTCCACGGAATTCAAAATGTGGAATTTTATCATTCAAGGTCCTGAAATATTCTAAGTTGTAAAAATGATCCTTGAATGATTCTTTGGTCAATTGGCAAAAAGGTCCTAAACTTTGAAAAATTGCAAAATTAGTCCTTGGACCTTTTAAAATGGAATTTTATGCAAAAGGGTCCTTGTACTATCAATGTTTGTCAAGTTTGGTCCTTGTGATAAGTTTGGAAAGTGGCATTTTCGGTCCTTGAAGTTTGGATAAATTACATGTTTGGTCCTTGTCTTAACTAAACCAAACGGACCCTTATATTATACCAAGCCAAATCCCAATCCAATCCAATCCTTACCCAAAACCAACCCCTTGACCCGTTTGTATTATTAACCCACGGGTCAACGAAAGTCAAACAAGATTAAAACGCGCCTCCAACCCAAAACCTTCATCATCCTCTCCTCTCCCCCTGAATCCCAAAACCGGTCATGGTTTTCCATGACTTTCTTCAACCCCCCACCTTTGTCCCTCCACCTCCTCTAAACACCAAAACCTTTAATTGATTGAAACCAACTCCATTTAATTCTCAAACACCTTTGAAGAAATTTGGCGCCAAAATCACAAGTGGACGGTTTTGATGATTTTGAGCAATCCAATGGCTCGATTTGGTGGGAAAGATTCGAGAGGTCAATGAGAAGTGCAAAAGTCTATAAAGAGGAGAGATGCAATGTATCAAGTATCTAGTGTAATCTTTAAATTTTCTTATGTCGTTTTAGCTTAATTTAAATTTTTCGAGTGTATGTTTTAAAGCTTTCAAGTACTTTGTTTAAGTATCTTTCGAGTGTATTTGAATCTTTTGTAATAATCAATTTCAAGTTTTAAAGTTCATTTCAAGTTTATGCAAATTTCAAGTTAAAAATCTCATATGATTAAATGTTGTTGTTAGTTGTTTGTATGGACTGAAATAGAGCATGTAAGCTCCTAGATAGCTTTTCTAAGCTATTAGAAACACTAAAATTCGGTTTAGAAGCAAAATCAAAAATCACCAAAATACAAATTAAATAGTTTAAAATTCAAAATCACTTGGAAATGGTGTATACAATTTGGGCGGGGTAAATCATGGATGGCCTTGGGTTAGTAGCTTAGTGGTAAGCTAATAGGGGTGTTCATTGGTCCTTGGTTCTCGGTTTTGAGCTTGGAAGCTTTTGTAAGCTTTTTGATCATTTTTGCATTTCTTTGTTGTAGTTGTTCATTAGCTTAAATTTACATTTCTTATTGTTAATTAGTTATAATTAAGTGTATTTAAGCTTTAAAATCGGTTGGTTGTTCTTTTAAATTTGTAGTTTATAAAAATTTCATTTTAACGATTAAAATAGCATTGTCATCATTTCTTGTGTTTTATGTTGTTAATGTTGTTGTTTAATGTTTATTTAGTCTAATATAATGATTATATAAGGTCTGAAATCAATTTCATGGTTTAAATTTGTGATTTTCTTTGAAAAACATCAAAACAGTCATATAAAGTCTGTTTGGATTTGCTTGCTTAAAGCTGTTCAAAGGTTGTTTGGTCTTTAGTTTGTTTGTTGCTTTGTGTCACACTAGGTCCTAATAACTCATATCGATCATAAAAACAAGTCCTTGTTCAGCAAAAAGTCAAAATCTCTTTAATCATGTCTTATGTGCTCACTGTTGGAATTTCATGATCTATGATCATGATTTTGTGTTTATAAGTTGTTAATCTTGCTCAAATCGGTCTTAACATACCTCAAAACAACATAATCGATGATTAAAATCAATTAAAGTTCATCTAAGTCAAACTTTTAGTTTAAGTCAAAAGTCAAAATTTTCATTTGGGTCGTTTTGAATAAAATAGATATTTTCATTGTGTGTTTAATAGTAAGTTTTAGCTTAAAAGCTCTTAGGGTATTAAAGTTTAGTTGCTAAACAAAATAGAAAATGCTAGTTCTCTGTTCATCGACTTTTTAAGTGCTTATTTTCTTGGCTTCTTTTGGGTACCTGTTCTGAAAAAGTGCCACATGCACGATTGGTAAGTCCAATTGAAAAGCTTGCATAGAGCTTATTAGTTGTTCAAATCTTGTGATCTTTGTTTCTTTGGAAAGCCAACTGGTCATCTTGAGATTCTCAAGCTTAAGTTTTCATTTTGAAGCTTGTTTGCTAGAAATTGCAAGTAAGCTCTAAGTTTGTCCCATTTACGTGTTAATCATAAGTGCTTATTACCTTTATTCTAGCTTATCGGTGTGCTTCTTTGTATCTCTTAGCTTCATTTCAGTTCATATAGCTTGTTTGCATCTTATTTGAGCTTTTGTTTCAGCTTGTGAGCTTGTTTGAGCTTATTTCACAAAATAAGCTCATTTAAGCATCATTGTTGGCTTATAAGCTTGTCAAACGACTTATTTGTAGTTTGTAAAATTTTGTCTTTGTTAAAGTTTCATAATATCAGTAGTAAAGTAGTTTTCAAAAGAAAATCCAGAAAAATATCAATTTAAAATCGGTGATAGTGTTTATTTAATAGGTTTTAGCTTTTGATTTTTCTTTTCAGCTTATTAATAAGCAAATCTTGTTTTCTATTTTTCTTAGTTTTCTGTCATCATATAGTATTTTTAGAAAAAGTTTCATATTTTCTCTATCTTTTAGTATTTATTATAATTTTAAATAGTTAAAAATAGTAATTAATTAGTAATAAATAATTAAAAGCATAAAAATATCTTTTCAGTTTTAAAATTAGTTTTATCATATTTTAGATTTTCCAAGTTAAAATTTTATTTTTCCAAGTTTATTTTATATTTTCTAGTATTTAAGTGTATTTTAAATAATAATTAATTAGTAATAATTAGATAAAAGTGTGAAAAATATATTTTTAATTTTAAAATTAGTTTTATAATATTTTAGATTTTTCTGAATCATAATTT
This sequence comes from Chrysanthemum lavandulifolium, assembly GCA_022545495.1. Lineage (NCBI taxonomy): Eukaryota > Viridiplantae > Streptophyta > Magnoliopsida > Asterales > Asteraceae > Chrysanthemum > Chrysanthemum lavandulifolium. The sequence continues at coordinate 116,141,105 of CM040238.1, forward strand.
TATTTTTCTAGCCTTATTTTGTATTTTCTTCTATTTTAGAGTATTTATTAAATAGTTAAAATAGTTTTAATTAATAATAATTAATTAAATAGTGTTAAAAATAATTTTCTTTTTCTAATAATTTTCTTTTATTTTTAGGATTCCAAAATGTTATTTTCATATTTTTAGGTCTTTTATTTCTTAGATTTCACTTTTTATTTTGTGCGTATCGTAGTTTTTAAACGTACGTTTCGTTTCTTTTATCGATTGTTGTGCTTTCCTATTCGTATTCTATTCCATTCCAATCAATCGGTGGTGTAATTTCTCAATCAAAACCTTTCTTGATCACTATCCTTAGTGATCACTCTATCATCTGAGTTTGTTTTGACACACCATTGAGTCTCAGTGGGACTAAACGACCGAATTCATTCTATTCTCCGGGACTTCATTGTATTTGTGCTTAAGCGGTTTTAAGTCTATTACGGTTGGCCATTCACAAGTGGCTAGCTTGTGTGATTAGACTTGACGGTTTATACGGATCAAATTTTAGGCGCCATTGCTTGGGAGCTTTAGCGTGTGTTTAGCCATTTTCGGACCCATTCTTGCACATAACCCATCATTTGTAAAAGTTTTTGTAAAGTTATAAGAAAATCAAAAGTTCATTAGCACTTTTCCTAAAGTGTTAAAAACACCAAAAATATAAAACAACAAAACAATCGTAGCGTTTTCTATCTTGTATTGTCTTTAAGGTGATTCTTAAAGCGATGCGATTTGGTTAAACGAGACGATACCAAAAATATTGTCCAAAAGTTTTTAAACCCATTTGCACAAATCATTACCTCGTCTTTTCGGTGGTACTTAATATATACATAAAATCAACCACCGCAAATCAAGGCGATGCACTACCTAGCGGGGTGCGACCATAATAAGTTCCGAACATCGATTTAAAACTTGCCTTTGTGTCACTTGTGATTTGGTGTACCTTTTTCAAAGCCATTTCATTTGTGATTATTGGTTAAGTTCACTTGTCGTTTTGCCTCATTTGTTTTGAAAATTGATTTTTATACTTAGTGCATGCGCTCGTTCTTCGATTCTACAAGTCCACTTTCGAACTTGGAAAGATTCCTCGTGAGCGTGAGGGCGTTCGGCTCCTTGGCCGTGGTGAGGCGTCTACCACCACCACCTCCAGTCGAAATGGCGGAAGACAAACCCATGAATGAGCTTCTCCAAGCACCCATCGAGGGTTACGGAGATGCCATTGTTGTCCCGACCATCGTGGGCGACACTTTCGAGCTCAAAACCGGGTTGCTTAATCTAGTAACCCAAAGCCAATTCTATGGTTTTGGCGGGATGATCCTCATGCACACATTCGATGGTTTAACAAGATTGCATCTACCATCAAGTACAAGAATGTCCCACATGAAGCTATCAAGCTTCTTACATTCCCATTTTCTCTAGAGGACAAGCCGGAATTGGCTTGAGAAACAACCCCTCGTTCTATAGAGACATGGGAAGATCTTGTCACCAAGTTAGTTAACGAGTTCTATCCTCCATCCCGAACCACAAGTCTTAAGAATGAGATAATGAAATTTTCTCGAGATTTGATGAATCATTCGGGAGGCATGGGATCGTTACAAAGAGTTGCCATGAGTGTCCGCATCACGGTTTTACGAGTTAATGCAAATGGATACTTTCTACAATGGTCTCAATCGGACCAATCAAGACTCTTTGAATGCCTCCGGGGTAATTTCTGAGCAAGACCACAAAGAGGCCTTGCAAATCATTGAGAACAAATCTCGGTCCGTCCTTTCGAGCAAAGACATATCGGTCTCATCTTGGACCTTCTTCTTCTTCATCCCCGTGAGTACATCTAGCACCGATGCTAAGATTGACAAACTCACGAGACATTGTTCGAGCTTTGGTTCTTGCTAACCAAAAGAAAGTGACCTTCACTCGAGACACCAACACATCTTGAAGTGAAGAAAGTCGAGAGTTGTGTTACTTGTGGTGGTCCTCATGCTTACTACAATTGTCACGCCACCGATGGTAGTCCATTTGAAGCCAATGCTCTAGCCGGTAGTTCACGACAAGGAGGTAATCAATACCGTCCTCAAAATGAACCACACTACCGTGCTAACACTAATCGAGCACCACCGGTTTTAACGAGAATCATAACATGCAAAACCGAATCGAAACCAACCAAGAATGAACCAAGGTTATCAAAACCAAGGTAATTTCTATCTGGACCCAATCAAGGTTTCCAACATCAAGGAACCTTAATCAAAACAATTTCAATCGAGGGAATCAATTTCATGGGAATATGAATCCTAATCAAGGAATTTTGGCTATAATCAAAACATACGACCTCAAATTATCCTCCAGCTCCTCCGTCATTGTTCCTCCGGGACCATCATCGATGAGTTCTTGAAGCAATTCATGAAATCCCAAGATGAAATGAGCAGGTTGTTGGTCGGTCGGATCGCGATCTTAAGAAGTCTTTAAATGATCAACCCTCGGGCTCGGGAAAACTTCCGAGCAACACGATCGCTAACCCGAGGCGATGCTAAAGCGATCACAACCAGTGGTGTTTCATATCTGGACTGCTTGTTCCTACTACCTCTTCTTCTTCTCTCCCAAAGGTAGTGGAAAGTGAACCTCGGACACACAATGGACCTTTGACTCCAATGCCTCCTCCACTGTGCCAATGAGTCAAGTTACCAAGGATCCAACGGACAAGGTGCATTATTCAAGCCCACGAGTACCGCACGCGTCCCACCTTGGTGGTCCAGTTTTAAGTCCGGAACCGAGTTCCTAAGACAAATTCGAGCCAAAATGACTTCCGTCTCGGCTCAAAGTCTAGTCAACTTCCTTACCCATCAAGAATGCATGATGAGAAGCTCAAAGACAAAACCAAAGAGCAAATGGAAAAAATTTCCAAATTTTCAATGAATTGCACTTTGATATAAGCTTCGTTGATGCTCTCGTTCTAATGCCCAAATTTGCATCCACTCTTAAAGGGTTACTAAGCAACAAAGATAAGTTATACGAAATGGCTAAAACCCTCTCAATGAGCAATGCTCGGGTCCTTCTTAAAAGCTTCCCAAAAGCTTGAAGACCACAGCAAGTTTTAATCCCATGTGATTTCTTGGGGATGGTTCAATGCTCCGCCTGGGCGATCTTGGCGCTAGCATTAACCTCATGCCACTCTCGGTATGGAAGAAACTTTCTCTCCGAACTTACTCCTACTTGTATGACTCTCGAGCTAGCGGATTGTACAATAACTCGTCCACTTGGAATAGCCGAGGATGTCGTGGTAAAGGTAGGGAAGTTTCATTTTCCCACCGACTTTGTTGTAGTAAACTTTGATGCACGATCCTAGAGTTCCCTCATCTTGGGAGAGCTTTCTTGAGAGCAGCCGTGCTCGATTGATGTATTTTGAAGAGTTGACTATACGGGTTGATAACGAAGAACTCGCGTTTAATATCAACGAACTCCAAACCTCGAACAAACATAGTGTTGCCACAATCGATCAAAATCTAAAAGAATCGATGCAACACTCTCTAATTCACGGTTAAGAGGAGTCACCAAAAGCGTCTTGAGCTAAAAGCTCTAAAATCAACCACAGTTCAAACAAATGGTTTGAAAGTTGTACCAAGGAGTCATGAGTATTCTTGATGATGATGATCTAGAATCGGAGACTTTATCGGAGTGGTGGAAATTTCTAGCTCTAAGAGCACACCACTTGTCCCACCTCGGAATCGGTTTATCGTATTGAGTTTGTTAACTCGTAGGTGGCCGAACTCTCTTCAAAGATCCATCATCCATTTCATCTCCGGATCCAATTGTTTCCGACTTTTCCATTCCTTCTCTCACCGGATGAGGAAGATGATAATTTTGGAATGAAGTCGATGCTTTTCTAAGTGATGAGTCAATCCCAGCGGGGTTGATGATTCTTACTTGGATTCGAGAGGGACATCCTTTTTCTTGAAAGTTTATTAAGCGAAGAATCGTCCCCAAACCTCCCTCCGGAAATTCCTTTGATAATCACCATACAAGCTTCAAATTTAAGCTTAAAATGTCAAAATGGTGATTTGCTTCTTTCGATGAGGAATGGACATGCATTGTAATGCACATATTTATTCCATTCTTCACAAATGGTGTGGTTGCTCTTTCCTTTTCTCTTTCGGAATGAGGACACCATCTTTGACCCGGTATTATTCTTTATAGTTTCTACTATTAAAAATACGGTTGTATCTCGTCGGTGGAACTTTCGATGTTCATGTGTTTATTAACACTTGTGAATGAAAGTCCGATTGAGATTGGTTTTCCGTTACTTTCCCCATGAACCAATGAATGCGGGGATCGAGTCAAGCTAGTGACTCGGAAATCAAAAACTTTAGCACACACCATATGGGTTTTCACCCATATTTACGTCTTCTTACCCCTTTCTACCACCCTAGTGTGGGGAGTTTCCCATGTTTGTATATAAAATCATGTTCTAAAAAAAAAAAAAAAAAAAAAAAAAAAAAAAAATCTTCTAAATAATGGCGTAGTATTTCCCTTTTCGTTCTTTGTTTCGGCATAACCGCGGTACTTTGAATATTGAGGGCAATATTCATTTCTAAGTGTGGGGAAATTCTCACGAATTTCATCATATTATCTATCCACCCATTCCCGTTTTGGCCAAAATTTTTTTTTGGAGTAAGTGTTCTACACTTACTCATCTTGGTTATCGATCCGCCATGTACGTAAGACAAAAGGATTAGCTAATCCGAGAGCAAGCGGCTCTTGGTAAAGATTTCTCAAATCCGTTTATATGGCTTGCAATTTGCCCAAAATTGTATGGTTCTCAACTCACCATATCCTAAAAAGTGAAGAGTTGGCTAGCCCGCAAGGTTATGGCTTGTGGTAAAGGCGATGGAAAATCCATAATTGGTATTCACTCACCAAAGATAATTCGATAATTTATCTAAGAGTTGGCTAGTCCGAAGCAAGCGGCTACGGTAAAGACACATCAAATCCGTTATATGGTTTATGATTTGCCAATAAATCGATTTGGTTATCGATGTACCATAGTTCTTACTTGAATCAAACATTTGGCTACTCCGAGTGATGGCTTTTGGTAAAGAGTTTTCAAATCCATTAAGTTTTCTCAAATCATTGCTAGGGACTAGCAATATCTCGATGTGGGGATTGATGAGTGTCTAAATACTCATCATTTTGTATAATCTAAACGCAAAATCATCGAAAACACTCGAAACACATCAAAATGATCAAAATATCACAAATCGGTGTTTTATGTGTTTTAAATGCAAAAATATCAAAATCGGATGAAAAATGATTCAAGTTTGCAAAATTGGCGGTTTAGTCCCCAAGTTTTAAAAGTTGTCAAATCTAGTCCACGGAATTCAAAATGTGGAATTTTATCATTCAAGGTCCACAAGTATTCTAAGTTGTAAAAATGATCCTTGAATGATTCTTTGGTCAATTGGCAAGAAAGGTCCTAAACTTTGAAAAATTGCAAAATTAGTCCTTGGACCTTTTAAAATGGAATTTTATGCAAAAGGGTCCTTGTACTATCAATGTTTGTCAAGTTTGGTCCTTGTGATAAGTTTGGAAAGTGGCATTTTCGGTCCTTGAAGTTTGGATAAATTACATGTTTGGTCCTTGTGCTTAACTAAACCAAAGCGGACCCTATATATATATCAAATCCAAACCCAAACTAGGCCCAAATCCAATCCTTACCCAAAGCCCAAAACCCTTGACCCGACCCTTTGTATTATTAGCCACGGGTCAACGAAAGTCAAACCGAGAAAAAACCCCCCACCTTACATCTCTCCTCTCCCACCTCGAATCCCCAAAACCGGTCATGGTTTTCCATTTTTTCTTCAACCCCCCTTACCTTGTCCCTCCACCTCCTCTAAACACCAAAATCCTTTAATTGATTGGAACCAAACTCCATTTAATTCTCAAACACCTTTTGAAGAAAATGGCGCCAAAATCACAAGTGGATGGTTTTGATGATTTTGAGCAATCCAATGGCTCGAATTTGGTGGGAAAGATCGAGAGGTCAACAAGGAGTGCTAAAAGTCTATAAAGAGGAGAGAGATGCAATGTATCAAGTATCTAGTGTAATTTTTAAATTTCCTTAGTCGTTTTAGCTTAATTTAAATTTTCGAGTGTATGTTTTAAGCTTAAAGTACTTTGTTTAAGTATCTCGAGTGTATTTGAATCTTTTTTAATAATCAATTTCAAGTTTTAAGTTCATTTCAAGTTTATGCAAATTTCAAGTTCAAAATCTCATATGATTCAAATGTTGTTTGTAGTTGTTTATATGGATGAAATAGATCATGTAAGCTCTAGATAGCTTTTCTAAGCTATTAGAAACACTAAAATTCAGGTTTAGAAGCAAAATCAAAAATCACCAAAAATACAAATTAAATAGTTTAAAATTCAAAAATCACTTGGAAATGGTGTATCACAATTTGGGCGGGGTAAATCATGGATGGCCTTGGGTTAGTAGCTTAGTGGTAAGCTAATAGGGTGTTAGTTGGTCCTTGGTTCTCGGTTTTGAGCTTGGAAGCCATTTGTAAGCCTTTTGATCATTTTGCATTTCTTTGTTGTAGTTGTTCATTAGCTTTAATTTACATTTCTTATTGTTTATTAGTTATAATTAAGTGTATTTAAGCATTAAAATCGGTTGGTTGTTCTTTTAAATTTGTAGTTTATAAAAATTTCATTTTGACGATTAAAATAGCATCTTCATCATTCTTGTGTTTTATGTTGTTATGGTTGTTGTTTAATGTTTATTTAGTCTAATATAATGATTATATAAGGTGCGAAATCAATTTCATGGTTTAAATTTGTGATTTGCTTTGAAAAACATCAAAGCAGTCATATAAAGTCTGTTTGGATTTGCTTGCTTAAAATGTCTCAAGTCTTGTTTGTGTTTTGTTTGTGCTTGTTTGTGTCACATTGGTCTCTAATAACTCATATCGATCATAAAAACCGGTGTTTGTTTGGTTAAAAGTCAAAATCTCTTTTGATCATGTCTTATGTGTCCTTTGTTGGAATTTAATGATCTATGATCATGATTTTGTGTTTATAAGTTGTTAATCTTGCTCAAATCGGTCTTAACATACCTCAAAACAACATAATCGATGATTAAAATCGGTTCAAAGTTCATCTAAGTCAAACTTTTAGTTTAAGTCAAAAGTCAAATTTTCATTTGGTCGTTTTGAATAAAATAGATAATTTCATTGTGTGTTTAATAGTAAGTTTTAGCTTAAAAGCTCTTAGGGTATTAAAGTTTAGTTGCTAAACAAAATATAAAATGCTAGTTCTCTGTTCATCGACTTTTAAGTGCTTATTTTTGGCTTCTTTTGGTACTGTTTGTAAACAACATGCCACATGCACCGATTGAATAAGTCCAACTTGAAAAGCTTGCATAGAGCTTATTAGTTGGTCAAATCTTGTGATCTTTGGTTCTTTGGAAAGCCAACTGGTCATCTTGAGAGTCTCAAGCTTTGTTTTCATTTTGAAGCTTGTTTGCTAGAAATTGCAATAGCTTAAAGTTTGTCCCATTTACGTGTTTAATCATAAGTGCTTATTGTCTTTTTCTAGCTTTTCGGTGTGCTTCTTTGTATCTTTTAGCTTCATTTCAGTTCATATAGCTTGTTTGCATCTTATTTGAGCTTTTGTTTCAGCTTGTGAGCTTGTTTGAGCTTATTTCATCAAAATAAGCTCATTTAGCATCTTGTTTGGGATATAAGCTTGTCAAACGCTTATTTGTAGTTTGTAAAATTTTTGTCTTTGTTAAAGTTTCATAATATCGGTAGTAAAGTAGTTTTCAAAAGAAAATCCAGAAAAATATCAATTTAAAATCGGTGATAGTGTTTATTTAATAGGTTTTAGCTTTTTGATTTTCTTTTCAGCTTATTAATAAGCAAATCTTGTTTTCTATTTTTCTTAGTTTTCTGTCATCATATAGTATTTTTAGAAAAGTTTCATATTTTTCTCTATCTTTTAGTATTTATTATAATTTTAAATAGTTAAAAATAGTAATTAATTAGTAATAAATAATTAAAAGCATAAAAATATCTTTTCAGTTTTAAAATTAGTTTTATCATATTTTAGATTTTTCCAAGTTAAAATTTTATTTTCCAAGTTTATTTTATATTTTCTAGTATTTAAGTGTATTTTAAATAATAATTAATTAGTAATAATTAGATAAAAAGTGTGAAAAATATATTTTTAATTTTAAAATTAGTTTTATAATATTTTAGATTTTCTGAATCATAAGTTTATTTTTCTAGCCTTATTTTGTATTTTCTTCTATTTTAGAGTATTTATTAAATAGTTAAAATAGTTTTAATTAATAATAATTAATTAAATAGTGTTAAAAATAATTTTCTTTTTCTAATAATTTTCTTTTATTTTAGGATTCCAAAATGTTATTTTCATATTTTTAGGTCTTTTATTTCTTAGATTTCACTTTTTATTTTGTGCGTATCGTAGTTTTTAAACGTACGTTTTACGTTTCTTTTATCGATTGTTGTGCTTTCCTATTACGTATCCTATTCCATTCCAATCAATCGGTAGTGTAATTTCTCAATCAAAACCTTTACGATCACTATCCTTAGTGATCACTCTATCATCTGAGTTTGTTTTGACACACCATTGAGTCTCAGTGGGACTAAACGACCAGAATTCATTCTATTCTCCGGGACTTCATTGTATTTGTGTTTAAGCGGTTTAAGTCTGCATTACGGTTAGCCATTCACAAGTGGCTAGCTTGTGTGATTAGACTTGACCATTCAACCATTCACGGAAATACACAAGGTAAGAGAAATTTTCCGGGATCTCCAAGCTTTCGGAAGCTTCTTCGAGATAGCTGCAGCGGTTCTCGTTCGAAGGAGTTTAGCCATTTCAACGACTTTTCCTTGTTGCTTAACATGTGTTTGAGAGTTGATGCAAACTTGGGCATCGGCATGATAGCATCCATAAAGCTTATGTCAAAATGTAGTTCTTGGAAAATTTGAAAATTTTGTCCATTTGATGACTGGCTTTTTCGGAGCTTTGCTCATTCAAACGTGATGGGTAAGGAATAGAAGATTTGGATTCGGTTTTCAACGAGAGCTCTTTGGAGGTTCAAAACAACTCTGGATTGGATTTGGGTTTGGGACAACGAGGATGGACATCGTTGGTACCTCCGTTATTAGTAGGAAGTTCCACATCCTTTGTTGCCTCGGGTTCACTTTCCACTACCTTCGGGAGAGAAGAAGAAGAGGTAGTAGGAGCAGTGGGTCCATTGTATGAAACACCACTTCGGTTGTGATCGCCTTTGCATCGCCCCTCGGGTTAGCGATCGTGTTGCTCGGAAGTTTCTTGAGCCGAGGGTTGATCATTTAAAGATTTCTTTAGATCGTTGATCGTGACCAACAACTGTTCATTTCATCTTGGGATTTCATGAGCTGCTTCAATAACTCATCGGAGGATGGTACTAGAGGTCGTGGAGGAAATTTTGAGGTCGGATATTTTGATTATGACCTTGTTGTTGAAAATTCCTTTGGTTAGGATTCACATTTCCACAAAATTGATTCCCTCGATTGAAATTGTTTTGATTAAGGTTTCCTTGATGTTGGAAACCTTGATTGGGTCCGGATAGAAATTACCTTGGTTTTGATAACCTTGGTTCATTCTAGGTTGGTTCGATTCGATTTTGTATGTTAGGATTACGGCTAAAACCGGGTGGTGCACGATAAGTATTAGCTTCGGTAGTTTGGTTCATTTTGAGGACGGTATTGATTACCTCCACGATGTGAAGTACCGGCTATAGCATTAACTTCAAACGGACTACCATCGGTGGCGATGCAGGTTGTAGTATGCATGAGGGCCACCACAAGTAACACAAACTTCAACTTTCTTCACTTCACCATGCGATGGTGTCTGCGTGTGAAGGTGACTTTCTTTGATTAGCAAGAACCAAAGCTGAACAATATCCGTGAGTTTGTCAATCTTAGCATCGGTGCTAGATGTACTCACGGAAGATGAAATAGAAGGTCCGACATTAGGCGAGGCGATATGTCTTTGCTCGGAAAGGGCGGACACGGGACTTGTTTTCAATGATTTGCAAGGCTTCTTTGGTGGTCTTGCTCAGAAATTACCTCCGCGGAGGCATTTAAAGAGTCTTGATTAGTCCGGTTCGGACCATTGTAGAAAGTATCCATTTGCATTAAATCGGTGAAACCATGATGCGGACACTTGCGAGCAACTCTTTATAACGATCCCATGCCTCACGAATGATTCGTCAAATCTTTGAGAGAATTTCATTATCTCATTCTTAAGACTTGTAGTTCGGATGGAGGATAGAATTCGTTAACAAACTTGGTGACTAAATCCTCCCATGTCTCAATGGAGCGAGGGGTTGTTTCTCGAAGCCAATTCGGGCTTGTCCTCTACAGAAAATGGGAATAGAAGAAGCTTAATTGCTTCATGTGGGACATTCTTGTATTTGATGGTAGATGCAATCTTGTTAAACCATCGAATGTGTGCATGAGGATCATCCGCTCAAAACCATAGAATTGGCTTTGGGTTGCAGTTAAGCAACCCGGTTTTGAGCTCAAAGGTATCGACCACGATGGTTTGGGACAATAATGGCATCTCCGTAACCCTCGATGGGTGCTTGGAGAAGCTCATTCATAGGCTTATCTTACGCCATTACGACGGGGGTGGTGGTGGTAGGCGTTCCTCGATCACGGTGAAGGAGCGAGCGTCCTCTACGTCTACGAGGAATATTTGCAAGCTCGAGAAAGTGGACTTGTAGAATCGGAAGAGCGAGTGCGCATGCACTAAGTATAAAATCAGTTTTCAAAACAAATGCGAGGCAAAGCGACAAGTGAACTTAACCAATAATCACAAATGAAATGGCTTCTTTGAAAAGGTATACCAAATCACAAGGACACAAAGGCAAGTTTTAAATCATTGTTCGGGAACTTATTAATGGTCACACCCCGGTTAGTAGGTGTCTTGCCTTGATTTGCGGTGGTTGATTTTATGTATATATTAAGTACCCTTTGAAAAGACGTAGGTATAGATTTGTGCAAGGGTTAAAAACTTTTGGACAATATTTTTGGTATCGTCTCGTTTAACCAAATCGTATCTCTTTAAGAATCACCTTAAAAGAAAATACAAGATAGAAAACGTTACGATTGTTTTGTTGTTTTATATATTTTTGGTGTTGTTAACACTTTAGGAAAAGTGTTAATGAACTTTTTGATTTTTTTTTTATAACTTTACAAAAAAAACTTGTTTACAAGCGGTGGTATATGTGCAATCAGATCAGCTGTTTAAAACACGCTTCTGACCTCCCGGCGTGGCGCTAAAATTTGATTCGCTCTGAGCAGGTCAAGTTTAATCACACAAGCTAACCACTTGTGAATGGCTAACCGTAATCAACTTAAAACATTTCGAAAACAAATGCAATTAAGATCGGAGGAATATAGTGGATTCACGGGTCGTTAAGTCCCGGAGGATGAATGGTGTTTAACACGTTCGGATGTCGAATAATCACTAAGGATAGTGATCGATGAGGATTTTGGAATATTTATACTCTTGGTGATTGGAATGATATTTGGATACAAATTGTAAAGCACAACAATCGGATGAGATAAGCGTAAATCGTCGTTTATAAACTACGAAACGTACAAAATAAAAAAAGTGAGTTAAAAGAAATAAAAGACCTACAAATATGAAAATGATATTTTGGAATCCTAAAATAAAAGAAAATTATTAGAAAAGAAAATTATTTTACAACTATTTATTTAATTATTATTAATTAAAAACTATTTTAACTATTTATTAATACTCTAAAATATAAGGAAATATTAAATAAAGCTAGAAAAATGAAATTATGATTCAGAAAAATCTAAAATATTATAAAACTTATTTTGAAATTAAAAATATATTTTTTTACACTTTTTATCTATTTATTACTAATTAATTATTATTTAAAATACACTTAATTACTAGAAAATATAAAATTAACACGGAAAATAAAATTTTAACTTAGAAAATCTAGAATATTATAAAACTAATTTTAAAAGCGAAAAGATATTTTTATGCTTTTAATTATTTATTACTAATTAATTAATACTTTTAACTATTTAAAATTCTAATAAATACTAAGCAGATTAGGAAAATTATGAAACTTTTCTAAAAATAACTTAAGGTGACGAAAACTAAGAAAAATATAAAAACTAGATTTGCTTAATAATAAGCTGAAAAGAAAAATCTAAAAGCTAATTAATATTAAATAAACGCTATCACTATATTAAAAATGATGTTTTTGTGGATTTTCTTTTTGAAAACTATTTAACTACTTAAAATAAGAAACTTTAATGAAGACAGAAATTTTCAAACTTGAAAATAAGCTATTTAAAGAGCTTATGAGCTAATCAGTTAAGCTAATGAGCTTATTTTGGTGTTTTAAGCTCAAATAAGCTTCAAAGCTGAAACCAAAGATGGAATAAGATGCAATAAGCTATAAACTACTCAAATGAAGCTAAAAGATACAAAGAAGCATACTGAAAAGCTAGGAATAAGCAGATAAGTACTATGATTCTTTGTTTTCTAAAAGAAATGGGACAAAGAAAAAGTCACTTGCGTACTAGCAAATAAGCTACAAAATGGAAAATTAAGCTTGGGACCTCAAGATGGCTAGGTCGACTTTCCAAAGAACCAAGAATCCTGGTGAGGTTCAATTATGAGCTTGTGACAAGCTTGTGAAGATGGTAGCAAAGGCGTACAGAGGCACACTTTTGAAAAGGGTTCAAAAGAAGTGAGTAGTAAGCTATTAAAAGATGAACTAGAAAATATAAAAATACAGTGATGAAGATGAGCAACTAGATTTTGATATCCCAAAGCTCAAAACATAAAACTCAAAGTTAAGCCCTATATAAAATAATCTATTTTATTTAAAAGCGACCAAATGGAAAATTTTGACTTTTATATTAAACACTAAGGTTGACTTTGATGAACTTTAAGTGATCCTACTCACTTAATATGTTGTAATAAGATGAATTAAGACTGGTTTGAGCAATATAAACAACTTATGAACACACAATCATGATCATGGATCATGAAAATCCAACGATTAACACAAGATGTGATCAAAAGCTAATTTTGACTTTTTACAAACAAAGGCGGTTTTCTTGTTGAAATGAGATATTAGGACCAAGTGAGATAAATAACAAACAAGGACAACATCTTGAAAACCCTTTAACTTCGATTAACAAAGCAAAACCAAACAAGCCTTATTGAGATTTGTTTGGTGATTTTCAAAGATTATCACGATTCGGTCCATGCATTTGATTAATAACCATATATTATCATATCTGAAACTAAATAAACATTAAACAACATCAATAACAACATAAAACTTATTAATAACACTTATACTAATTTGGTATCAAACTAATTTTTTAATGACTATAAATTAAAAAGAACAAACAAGCGGTTTTATTGCTTAATTATATTTAACTATGACTAATAAACATGAACAAGCGAAATTTAAGCTAATGAGCAACTCTAACGGTGAAATGCCAAAATGGAAAATTAAACTTACAAGATGATTCCAAGTGGCGAGAACGAGGTACACAAGCACAACCTAAAGCTTCCCAATAAGCACTAAACCCAAGGCAATCCTTTATTAACCTTGCTCCAGCTTCTTGATCTTCTTCACCAAGGATTTTTATTTTTCAACAATTTTTTAGTATTTTTTTTTTTTGTATTTTTTCTTTTTGATTTCTAAACTGAGTTTTAAGGTATCTAATAGCTTTTAGAAGCTATCTAGGAGCTTAAATTGGCTTATGAGTCCATATTAACAACTGCTTAACAACATTCAACCATTCATGAAATTTTTGAATAAGGAAAATTTGCATAAACTGAAACAGGACTTAAACTTGAAATTGATTATCACTAAAGCTTTATTGTACACAGGAAACTTGAAATACAAAGTTCAAAAGCTAGAAAATACACTGGAATTTAAATTTAAGCTAAAACGACATTAAATAAACTAAATTACACTAGATAGCTTCCCACATTGCTTCCCATCTCTTCTTTATAGACTTTTGAGACTTCTTGTCGACCTCTGATTGTTTCCCACCTCTTTTCAGCCATTGGATCCTCAAAATTCATCATATTCGTCCATGTGGAGTTTTTGGCGCCAATTTTCTTTGAGCAGGTTTTGTGCATTAATTGTCTTTGGGATATTGTGAAGGTGGAGGGGGGTGGTTAAACAAGTGGTGAGGCAGGTGAAATGTTGAAAAAGTGGAAAAACCAGCTCTGGTATTGGATTTCAGGCATGGTGAAGGAGATGCACAGTGAAACTGGTTTTTAGGCGCGCGTTTGACTTTTTGACCGAGTATTAGTGATAAGGTGGCGGGTCAAAATGGGATTTTGACAGGGCCAAGAGGGTATTGGCCTGGCTCAAGGTTCAAGGGCTCAAGGGTCAAGGTTCATGTTTGGGCTGGGCTTGGATATTGCAAGATTGGGCGGTGGGTTGGATATTAAAAGGGTCCTGGTTTGGTTTAGTAATGTCTGAGGACCATTTGTGTAATTCGGCCAAACTTGAGGACCAAACTAAACTTTTTCAATGTTATCAAAAGGACCAAACTTGACAAACTTTAATAGTACACGGATAACATTTGATCATTTCCATTTTAAAATATCCAAGGACTAATTTTGCCATTTTTTCAAAGTTGAGGACTTTTACGCCATTTGACCAAAGATTCATTCAAGGACCATTTTGACAACTTAGAATATTTCAGGGACCTTGAATGATATTTTCTTTATTTTGATTTACGAGGACTTTTTGACAACTTTTGAAACTTGGGGACTAAAGCGCCAATTTTGCAAACTTGATCGTTTTTCATCGATTTTGATATTTTGCATTTAAAACACATAAAACACTTATTTGTGATATTTTCATCATTTGATGCATTTCGAGTGTTTTCGGATGTTTTGGCATTCTAAGCAGTACAAAATGATGAGTATTTAGACACTCATCGATTATCTACATAGTTAATGAGTTCATCATCACTAGTTATTATATCCTCATAATCAAGTTGTTCCCGATCACTAGGTGGGTTCTCTTACGTGCTACAAAGTCCATACCAAAACCTAGGCCGGTTTTAATGTGTGCTCTTTTACGTTTTCAACAAAACTAACATGTGAAAGGCGGATATTCCCCAATGACAAATTTTCTAACAATTCATCCCTTTCCTTAGTCATCTTTTCAAGTTCGGACACCTTACATCCTAACTTTCATTCACTTAATTTTAATTGATAATCCTGTTATTCATACTTTTACGCTTGAGTCATTTCATTATTTTCATGAGTTATAATTTTGGCTTCCATTGAGTCTAAAGTAATTTGATAACCGACTACCTCGGACATAGCCCTTCTACAATTATCTCTTTCGGTTACATAATCTTTAAGCACTTTTGATAAAATCATGACACTTAGAGCATACCTCGGAGATAGGGGTGAACTTGGTGAAGTAGCTACCATTCTTGACGAGCAGGTTCTTCTTCACTTTCCATGCTCCAATCAAAGCTTCCAAGACCATCTCTAGATCCCAAAGCGACAAATCCGGGTTCCTCATCAAAGTTGTGCTCCAATCAAACTCTTCCACTGCGACCATAGAGTAGGTTCTTGGTTCATCATCAAATTCAACACTCAGGTCAACCTCGATAGATTTTCTTAAGCAACCAAATCTTTTGTTTCGATGTATAGAATTTCCTTTAGTTCAAGCTTGGGTTTCTCAATCATTACATTTTCACGATATTTAGCAAACTTGCACTCTCTTGCAAAGTGTCCAGTTCTTTGACAATTAAAGCATTCAATCTTGGACTTGTCAAACATTATACCTGTTTGGGTTTGAAGTCAATACCTCTTCTGTTTTCTTCATGAACTTCTTGATCCTAGCGGTGATCATAGCAACTTGCCACCTTATATCAATTTCTTCAAGAGCATCCTCTTCAATTTGTGACAAATCTTCTTTATAAATAAAGTAAAGTGGCTTGTTGAGCAAAGAAGGAACATACAACTTCATCGAGTGGATGGTGTTTGTAGGTGATGATGTAGGAGTAGGATAAATGTGATGCTGAGCAACAACACTTTGAGTAGGATAAGCGGTACTTTTGGTGGAATCTTGCCTCTCTTTCGAAAGACACAAAAGCAATCTTGTGAGATTTTGAACTTGTTTGGCCACTCATCTCATGCTCATACACCATTAAATGGGTGTAAAGATCATCAAAGTCCATAGTGTCCAAACCAGGTTGTCCTCACGATCATAGTAGCAATCACATGCCATACGGATGGCAAACTTCTTAAGAACTTCGATTGCATCTTCATGAGATACTACGCTTTGTATAACTCTAGCATACTAAGGAGATTTTGGAATCATCATAGGCGACATCAAGACCTTCTCTTTCACCAATAGTGAATGTTTCAAGCTGTTGCTTCAGCAGTTTCTATGCATCTTCTTGGAAGCATCATTACCTCAAACCTTGTCTTGAGAGCGACCCATAGTTGTTTTGCATCCTTTGCATCATGGAACTTGAGTAGGTGACCATCGGGAATAGCGGACAATAGTATGTTGAGAGCCTTTTCTTGATTTCTTCACATGTCAGCTGGCAAGACGACCTTAGGTGGTTTAGGTTGTCCGGGAATTACTACGGGATCTTCAATAACTTTATTACCATTGACAATTACATTCCACGATGCATGGTGCGTAATAGCAATGTCTTGCCTCATCTTCATGCTCCGAGATCATATTCTCCCTTCTTGATGATAGGAATTACGAGTGAGGTGATGGATGGGGTGGTGCGACTTGATCGACATCTTTAGGGTTTGTTGTTAAAACGGTTTAAAGGGTTTCTTCTTGTCGAGTTTCCACACAAGCTCGATACCACTTGTTGGATCGATATACTCGACCAAACTAACTATGTAGCTTGTAAGGGC
Organism: Chrysanthemum lavandulifolium; assembly: GCA_022545495.1. Taxonomy (NCBI): domain Eukaryota; kingdom Viridiplantae; phylum Streptophyta; class Magnoliopsida; order Asterales; family Asteraceae; genus Chrysanthemum; species Chrysanthemum lavandulifolium. The sequence goes on from CM040238.1 coordinate 116,158,109, forward strand.
TTAGCAACCTCGGATAAATCCTAAGTTACTAACAATGAAACAACGATATAACTTTACTAAGTATGCGAAACTACTTCAATAAAGCTAAAAGAATAACTTTAACTTCAACGATTTTATTAATACTTTGAACACGCTTGATACAGTTCACTAACAACCCTAACAACTCTAATATTCTCTCTAAAGTCGTATTCTAGAGAGCGTATATCTAATGCCAATCTAGGGGTCCTTTTATAGGCATAAGGATAACCCTAGTCGGTTTACAACTCTAATCCTTATGCGACAAGTAATCTAAACTAAGAATATTCTAGAATAACAAAGCTTTCCATAAACAATATAACGATTCTTTAAGCTTTACGATACTTTGATGTTGAGCGATACTTTGACTTTCTTCTTTAGCGATGCTTTGACTTTCTTGACACTTTGTCTTTTATACCCCAACAAAATCAAAGTTTGACATGAAGGATATGGGTTTGGCGATGTGATCCTTGGAATAAAGATCATACGAACTCAAAATGGACTTGTGTTAAGTCAAGCACATTATGTGGACAAAATTCTTAATACTACAATCTGAGATTTCGGCCTAGCTAGAACTCAATTGACACGATAAGCATCTATATAAAATAGAGGCATAGGTGTTGCCCAATTAAGTATTCAACAATTATTGGCATGTTAATGTACTTACTAACAGTACGACGACTTAGCATATGATGTTAGCGAGCTAAGTAGGTATACTAGTAATCAAGCTATGCACATTGGGTAGCTATGACTAGGGTACTTCATTATTTGAGATACGATCGCGATTATGGGTGCATTATGATCGATATCCATTTGTTATCAAAGGATACATTGATGCAAATTAGATATCGACATAAAGGATTCTAGATCGACTAGTGGATATGTGTTTACACTAGGAGGCGGTTATATCTTGGAAGTCTTTCAAGCAACCGTTATAGCTAAGTCCACGATGGAATCGGAATTTATCGCGTTAGATAAATGTGGACAAGAGGCGGAATAGCTCGTCAATTGGTAGAGGACATACCAAGGTGGCCTAAACCGGTATGACCATTAGTATACATTGTGATAGTCAATCGGCAATTGGCGAGCTCATAACATAATGTATAATAGAAAGTCCCGACATATTAGTGTCGACATAATTCGATCGACAACTATTCTCAATAGGAGTTATCTCAATTGACTATGTGAAGTCAAAGGATAACATCGCGGATCCGCTTACGAAAGGATTAAGCGAGAGAGTTAGTTAGTAAGTCGTCTAAAGGAATGGGACTAAATCCGCGAAGGAATGAGTTTCTATGAAGGAAAACCTAACCCGATTGTTGGAGATCCCAAAATTTGGGTTCAATAGGACAACCTAATCATAGAAATGTGGGGAAGTCACGTCAATGTGGGGAGTTACTAAATATTGTAACTTCCTAGTCCATTCCTATAACAAATCTGACTTGTTAAGAGGTTAAACATATGGCTTTAATGATTCAGGATGAAATCACAAAGCATAATGATTCGAGATGAAATCACAAAACATATGCTTTTAATGATTCAAGATGAAATCACCTATGTGAGAGAGAAGTGGGGTTGCTTCGAAGGGAATTGTGAGGGGCGCAATTCCTAAGAGATCTTGCAGAACCAGACTAGTGTTCATGACCATAACGAACACGACTATGAGGACTTGAAAATGTCAGGGAGAGTCTTGTGTGAAGTGTAATGTCGTCTAAGTAAACAGAGGCTGAGTTCAAAGACATCGCGTCTACTCAGATCTAGGAGACTAAGTGCATCTCACAAGGGAAGGTTCAAAGGGTTACACCTACCTATCCTATGCGAGGACTTAACAGAAATTTTCACGAAACTTTTGTATGTTTTCGACCGATCTCCATTCATGTGGGGATTGTTGGAAAATTGGTTTTGCAAAATGAGTTTTTGCAAATTTTGGACACTATTTAATATATGTATATGTTATATATATTTATATTTCTTGGTAGCTTTGTGTTCTCCTCGACGAGAGCTTCGCAATGAGCTAAAGAGTGTCAAAAATGGAGTTGATATGAATGAGATATCTTGTCTCAAAGTGAGGCACTTGAAACACAAAAATTGGAAAAGTGGGAGTATCCCACATCGCCCAAAATAAGAAATGAAAGCTTGTTTATATAGGAATCTTGATAAGAACCTTCAAATTGATTTGTTGGTTTTACTCCAACACCTACGTGGGCGCGCGCGGGGAGGGGGGTGATGTGCTCACACGAGGTTTTAAATTTGTAACAAGAATTACCGGTTAACTAGGAACACATTCGGGCAAGTATACCCTAGTCAAGTTGTAGTATAGTATATGGTAAATCAAGGTCGTCCCAAGAGACTTGGTTGCACTACAAGTGTCGTTTGTTTGTTTAAGCAAGTAACAAGTAACAAGTTGATGGTTATGATTGTCACAGATCAAACCAACAAGAAAAGCATTATAAGAACAAGTAAGTATCAAGACATTCATCATTATTCCAATCAAACACAAAATCTCAATAATCATATCAATAACAAACATCTTTAAATAGAAAAGTAACAAGGTTTACCCAAAGTATGAATTACAATAGGCAAAGATGAAGGATTATAGCAACCTTCAAGCCTCCAATCAACTACAATAGTTCTACCAAGCCGGAAAATGATGTCCAAACGCCTTCAACAACACATGAGCACTACTTCTGGAAATGGCGGAGGTTGGTGGTCTTTTGGGAAGATAAGTTGGTGTAATTGGTGGAAATTAGTCCTTAAGGGTGGAGGCTTGAATTTCACACAAGTTGGGATAGGATAGTTGGTGGAAACTCGTCCTTAGGGTGGAGGCTTGAGTTTCACACCTTTGGGGTGAAGATATTGAGAGTGGTTGTGTTCTCTCTGGGTGGAAATTAGTCCTTAAGGGTGGAGGCTTGAATTTCACACCTTTGGGAAGGTAAGTTGAGAGAGGATGTTGTTTTAGGTGGAAATTAGTCCTTAAGGGTGGAGGCTTGAATTTCACACCTAGAGATGGAGTGGTGGATGAAAGGGATGAGAAAGATGGAGAAGGGATGATGAAATGAGGTGCCAAATGGGTCTATTTATACTACTACCAAGGCCTAGGGTATTCAATGCATTTCTTGGAGGCCAAGGAGCTTGGAAGGACTAGAAACCATGTAGGAAGGGACTAGAATCATTTGGAACACGTTTGGAGTCTTAGTAGTCTTTGAAATGGTGAACAGGGACCTCCAACGGATCGGTTGAGCTCCAACCGAATCGGTTGGTCTTAACACGACTCTCCAACCGGATCGGTTCACGGGGCTCGACCGATCGGTTGGAGCAAAATCACAAAAATTCATAAAGCGCAAAGTTGTAGATCTTTCTCTTAGCTTTCCGTGGCGCGAACGGGGTCAAGCGGAGTCCGTATGAAAAGTTATGGCCAAAATGGTGAAGGTGTGTCGAACAACGAGTCTTTCAATATGTCTTCGTTTAAGCTTCTTCTCTTCATTTCTTTCGTTTCCTTCTTGAACTTCATTCTTGAGTCTTTGGACCACTAACTTGATGACTTTATCTTCTCGAATATACTCCACAAGTCTTGCTTTTGTCGAAATTCTTAGTATATTGAGAAATCTTCGTATTTACTTCTTTTCCGTCTTTTCTCCACTTTCTGTACTTGGCTACAAATGAACTAGCAAACACACTTTGATACGATTAAGCAACAAAAGTATATGATTATAGCCAAATAACACACATAAAAGCACGAGATAACGCTACTAAAACATGCACAATTTGAGCGTTATCGGGGGTTCGATTCGAGTTTACGGGCCAAAATGGGTTCGAAGTTTACGAACTCATGCGAGCCAGCGACTACTGAGGACATGAATGCGACTCAAAGCCTTCCATACGTGCGTATCTTTTCTTGTAGACTCGAGTTTCCTTTTCCGAATTTTACAGTAAATCTATTTAAGGAATAGATTTGAAACTTATTGACAAAGTTTACAGAATATTGGTGTGTAATAAAGATATATGCAAATCGTGGTTATTGGTTAACAGATTTTGCATATCAGTTTAATATTGGTAGATATCTTGTCTTGGTGAACAAGATAGGTTTAGCCTATATAATAAACGACTCCTCATTCAGTTTTCTATACAGAAAAAACATAGCTTCACTTCAAACGATTTCCAACAATTTATTCGCTCAGAAGTACACAGAGTTTCAGTCATCTTTCAGGCAAGTGTGTCTAGTCCGGCTGTACAATAGCTTTGTACGTTGTACCCTGGGAAATAGGCGGCAAATCTGTTTTAAGGGAATCGTGTTAAACACGAGCCTCATGCCATCGTCTTTACTGCTTTCGTTTTATTTTATTGAATAGCGTATGTCTTCTGCTTCTACTCCATTATGTCTGTTATTTAATTTGCTGTCTTTTATTTTCTGTTATTATTAATTGTAATCTGATTTTATTATTAAAGTTGTACACCGTTTCCTACATTTTTATGCTGTGATGAAATGGGATGTTGAAGTCTTGCATGTCTTGGAGATGGTTTTTGAATCTGCTGCTGTTAAGAACTGTAATATTCTTAGATTAGCGTTTGGCATGTTGAAAAAACATGACAAACATCTAATGATATGGGAGCTTAAGTGATTCGGGTTATATTTTCAAGATTTTACCATATTTTGTTTTCCCAACTATTTGCAACTTTTATAAAACTAACTAAATTAGATTCTTCATTCTTTCGGTAACTTATACCAAGATAGCGTGAGAAATCCCCTTTCAATATGCTGGTAGAAACTTGATCTTTAAGTAAGGACGTAAATGCTTGTGCCGAATCAAACACGACAATCAGGTAAAGCAGAGGAACGGAGGCCTAAATCTGAACCGATGAAGGAACCTCTTTTCATTGTTTAAGCTTTGAAATTACCTCTAAATGTTTTGACAACCATTTATGGACTATTGTGACTTTACTTTGGAATAATTAAATAGCATCACCATCTTCCAAAACACAAATTCAAACACCATTCATAAAAAGTTTATTATAGCCGACTTGCAACAAAGTATGACTTAAAACACTTTGACAATGTAAAGCTGTCTCTCGATCATCTTACCTATTTGTTTTCTCGAGAAAGTCACAATCGCTAAACAATCAAACAAATCACTACAAATGTTCTCAAAGGCAGGTCGCGTGAGATTAATTAGTACACCGTAAATATTGATTTCTCTATATTCATTTCATATAATTTTGTCCACATCGTTCATGAAAAGAGGAAATAGAGTATTTAAGGTACAAGAACGTAACTTTGAATTGATAGACGCGTTTTAGTATAGTGTATGGCATTTTATCCGGTAAGAAGAAAAACAAAATAAAAAGAATGAGAAATATATTTAGTCACATATTTTAAATGAGAAGGAAAAATTTAATGAGAGATGCACATTTATTTATAGGTGCATCTAAAATGTGTGATTGTAATTACTTCTTATCATTCTCATTTTAAATTTATTTCTGATTTGATCCTAACCCATTATAAATACCAGAGCGGACAATATCTACCATAATATGTCGGTTCGTAACAATGTTGTCGATCCTTTCTCCAATTTTAAAGTGATATTTGTTTGACTTTGAGTGTACTTAATTTCTAAGATTTAGGCCAATGTTAGATATCTTTGAGCAGGTTAGAAATGGTAACAACATAGCGTTCATGCAAATATGGATTACGAAAACCATGTAATGATCTAAATGCCCATAATATATGTTATGATTCTAAAGATTCGGTTAATAGTTTTTATTTTGGGGGTAATTTCGGTGCCTTAGTAAGTTAATGGTAAGAACAATAAAGAAGATGGTCGAAATAATAGTTATAAAAATGATGTACACAAGGTGTTCGATAAAATGTCAATATTCAAAAATATCAAACAAGACTCGGTTCGGGAATATGATTATTCTTTTATTTCTCATCACAATGCATTCATTCCTTGGACTAGAAAAATGTGTCTAGATGAAGAGTGTCTCGTTAGTGAGCTATGATGAATGTTGTAAAAAAAATGTCAAATGTAAAGAAATTGAAGGTATGGAGTCGATTGCTCTTGACGAAATTTGTAAATAAAATGTTGAAGGTGTGGATATAGAATGAAGGATTCATTTGAATTGGATGACAACAACAATATTGGATGGTTATTGAAAATGATGTTAAATGTGAAGCAATTTCAAGTGAAATAGAGATTAATAGCAAGAGTTAAATGGTTTTTGACGGCCCGTGTAAAGAAAGTAAAATCATTAATGGAAGTCTAATGATACATCACTTCATGTAAATCTAATACGTATATTACGCATATCACTTCTACAATGATACATCATCATAATATGACGAGTAAAATACACATGTTCATCCCTAAGATTGTATCCAAATTTCACGTTTCGTCTCAAATTCAAAATAAGTGCACCAAACATCCACAATATCTTCATTTTGCATCTTCAATCGTCCCTTTGACTAACGTTTGTTAGTCAATGGTTGTTACACCCCTCATGTGCCTTTCATGTGAAGGCAAAATAGTAATTTTCTTCTTTTGGACCCACCTGCATCTCATTATCTCTCCATCAACCTTTCTCTTAGACTAGAAGGCAAGGATACTACATATTAACCTTACATCTCAGCGCCACATCAGCTTTCTCTCTCCTCTCACTTCCCCTCACACATACTCACTTATTTGTGGACAAGGTCACCTTACCCTCACCTTTCATTAAAATATCTACTTTATACAAATATACCCAACTAAATACCCCATAAACACTCACAAACAAAATATAAAACAATATAATTTCAAAGTCACACTAGGTGACCGGTTCACCTATTTCCTTCTCTCTCCTCGTCACTCGCACGTAACTTTTGATGTGGGACAAGGACATGGCGCGTGAATTGATGCATTCACCTAAGCCACTCACCCCTTTGCCTTCTAGTCTTATCTTTTCACAACTGAATCCAGCCATTGCATAGTTTTTTCTACTTTAATAGTTGATAAAACTAACAGCTCGATCAGTTATCCCACCACAATCCATCACTAAAAACCAATCCATTTCAGTGGTTCATAAACTAATTGGAACCAAAAAAATATACTAACCTAACCCATTAGAATTAAATATACTTCTCTCTCACACTAAAAAACTGATAAGGTTTTAAAAGGTACCATTTTGAGGGGTCATTTAAGTCCTTATTTGATCACTTTTGTATCCGTTATTGCTTAATATCGTTCCTTTTCACTTTTAGGTCTCGTGAAGGCAAAATCTGGAATGGCACTTATTTGGACGAAAAGGCGAATATATGAAGAAAATGGCCAAAGTCGAAATCGAGACACTCACGATCATTGAATGTAGAAGCGGCGGCGTCGGAGCTATTTGCGGCCGTCGGAGAATTATTGTGACGGTCGAACTCAAAACTCGTGTTTTCAAGAGGCGGCGTCTAGTTGTAAAAGAGTAGGCCGTCGCTACTCGGGACGGCCTAGATGCGATCGAGACGGCGTCGGAAGGCGAAGAGGGCGGCGTCACGGACATAAGGTGGCGCCGTCGCAAGGTTAACGTGGCCAAGGCGAAACCCTAATGGCGGCGACACGGCGGCGTCACTAAACATAAGGTGGCGCCGTCGCAATTGTAATCTTATATATAGAATCCGAATTTTTCGGTCTTTGTGTGGAGAGTCTTTGGGTAAAACCTAAAACCGAACCTAAGGTGTCTTATACGATATTTTAGGGTTTTAACCTATCTTACACCAAGATAAGTCTTTGCTTCATTAATTCAATTATGTCTTTGATTATTTGTGTGTATGCTTGCATGTTCTCCATGTCCGGCTAATTTATTTGTGTGTTTGCTTAGGAAGTATGAAACTTAATTATTGAATATTGATTGGTTGTTTCTTATCTTAGTTGATTAATGATCTAGTAATGCGATAGGTCATTCGTTGTGTATAATGCTTGATTCATCTTTGTGAACCTTAGAGTATGATTACAGAGTGATTGTAGGCTAAACCATCCGAAGCGCCTTAGAGTAGGAGTCTATAATCTCTAAGTGGATTTGTAGACAAGACCCTTTGGTAAGTTCAAAGAGTTAGGGAGAAAGCATACCACAACTTTAGAAACACAACGCAACTAGGAATAAGGCGTGACACTCAACCATCAATAGGAGATAATTAAGGAGTAATACAAACTAAGTAAACACATCTTTAAACTATCATACGAGCACACATTAATTAGACATAGACTCCCACAACCTTAGTTTAGATAATTAGATAATAGTAGAGTAATCGGTGAAATACCAACCCCCAAATCCAATACCGAGATTCGTACCTTTCCATTCTCATAAAATATAAAAGATAAAAATAATCTTCCTCAACCTTAACCTTAGCGTAGTAACTCCTACTAGCATTCCTATTCCCCAGAGAGCGATATCAATACCGTGGCTTACCCTAATTACTACACTACAACGATTAGGTTCACGCCTGGGGTGTTATAAAACTTGCTCGAAGAAAAGGAAGTTCCTTTGACCCCGAGCGGCGTGTGGCGTTATCAAGTTTTGGCGCGCTTGCGGGGAATAGAATAGCTAGTTAGTAGTCCACCTCGTTTAGGTTTCTTTGCTTGATTCCTATCAAGTAAACTTTTTTTTTTTTCATTTTAGATTTCTCTTAGTCTATCCCCTTCTTCGTAACCTTTGTTCGTAACCCCATCACTCTTCATCATGGAGAATGATAACCAACCACCACTAATAACCCAACACAAAAATTTCAATGTCACTCAAAACCCAACCCAATAACCAACACAACCGTCGAAGCCGATATGTGAGTAGAAACACCGACCTTGAGTTTGCGAAAATATTTGATAGTACAATTAGGGAAGTTGTTGAGAAAGTAGTCGGTATTGCTATAGTTGGCTCAATGATTAGCGATGGTTGGAAAATGGCATGATAAACAACAACGTGGATGTGGAAAATAGTGCTTACTTCAATCTTTACCCCACTAAGGAAGAAGTTGCGTACCATCAATACATAATCAATAATCCACGATCACCCATCATTAGGATATGCCCAAAGATTAGGAGAGGAAATCACGGAACCTAAAATCCCTTGTATGATCGGATATAGGAGTGTCGACCACGCTTACATAGATCTGGAATCCCCATTAACGTAATGTCATCTGCATCTACAATGACATTATGAATGAGCGACTCAATATTAGGAGAGACCCTAAGTATCCGGGAGGAGTTTGCAACTTTGTGGGAAGAGTCAAGGGCGTGCATGTCTTTATAGGAAATTTCACCTACCTAGTTGATTTTATGGTTCTAGAAGATGTAGGATCGTCATTGACTATAGTTTATCCCAAGTAGTGCTAGGAAACCGTTTGTTGAAACATCTAGAATGAGCCATAACAAGCATGATGGAGCAGTTGGGTTCAAGGAAGGAACCGATGAGATCACCTATAGGATGCCTTGGAAAACAACCGAGTATGGCCACTTGTCCATTTATGATCGAGACAACATCAAAGCTTTTGAGGACAAAAGCAAGGAAGATGTTGAAAAGGTTATAAATTCATGTGGGAAAGAAGGAGGCATTATTATAAGGATTGCTTGACTTTAGGGCCTAGGTATAGAGTCGATGAAGATTTTGTCAACATGATAGAATTCTCATTGAGGATGCGTGAGGAGCGTAGGAGCACGACTATGAGTCTAGCTACAAGACTCTTAAATAAAGAAAAGCGCTTAGTGGGAGGCAACCCATGCTTAATTGTTTGCTTGTTAGTGTCATATATCTTTTATTAATTGTTTATCCTCATGTTTAAATTTGTAAAATGCTTTATTTTGTTTTAACCGTCTTAATTACATATAAAGGTATTTTACATAAGGGATAAGTGTAGGGAGGATTACACACGTTTTCAAAAGCGTAAACATGAGAATAACAATTAACTAAAAGATATATATGTTTGTTTGTTCGAGTCAAATGCTTGTATCGAGTCATAATGGATGTTTTGCGAAATTTTTCCAGATTCTAAAGATGTAAATTTTCGAAATTTTTCCGAAAATCGCAGACCGCTTTTGTCGGGATAACTGACGTCGTCGAGATTGCAACTGACGGCGTCGGGAAGGAGTAAAACATCGATTACTTTTTCTCGTTTTCGAGCTACTTATAAATTTTGGAATTTTCCGGTCTTAATTTTCTTAGAAATTCAGTAAACATCCATTCCACAAGCATTATATCCTAGTTTAAATCGAGTCTTATATATATTATTACCGCCGATTTTACTGCGAAGGTTTCGTTTGTTTTCTTCAAGTGTGCGGGTTTAGTTTGTCAGAAGAAGTTACATAAGATTGGAAGGAGCTTTTCACGCAATAATTCTTCTTGAAAAGAATTTAACCACCACTTTACGGATCCTACCGAGCTAATCGGGGAGTATTAGTTTCTTCGTTTTAATTACCTTCTTTTATCATAACTTTGATACTTCGGGGAACATTGGGGACAATGTTCGGTTTAAGTGTAGGGAGGGAAAATAAAGCGGGAACTTTGAAACTATGCTTATCCTTGACTATTTGCTTTGTCCAATTGTGATTGTGTAATAAACCATGAGAAAATGTCGGTTAGGGTAATTTTGGCACCAAATTTAAAATTTTCATGACATATAGGAGTGGGCCATTAGTCTTAACAAAAGCGTCTCATGGATAGGAAGTTATATGACTAGCACAAAACCCTTACCACCCAAATTCCACCCAAAATGTGAGGATCGCCTTAGATTAGTAGGAATTAAAGCATTCATCTTTAATGCTTAGAGTGTGAACCGGTAGTATATTAGATTCTAGAACTTGTTTTGTGATGCATTCGAGATCGCAAGTGAGGCTACACTTGTGTAGTTAGGAATAACTAAATGATAAGAGGCATTAGGATAACCCTTGTTTGATACACCGTAATATAATTACTTCTTCCACATCGGTTGAGTAATTCCCCACACCCTTTGCGTTGTACTCATCTTTAGTACACGATACCCTAGTTAACCCTCGAGCCTATCCTTTTCGCGGTTCTCGTGATATTTCGGTTTTCGAATATCAATGAAAACATTGTTTACACCCCACCCCAAATATACACCCAAATCGCCTTAGCCTACCCCTTATGCACTCACTTTTAGTGCAAATGTTTGTTATCACCCTAAACCCTTAGTTCAATTATCTAGTTGCTTGCATAAGTTGCTAAGTCGAGTCATATCCTTTGTATACTGTTTTGGGATGATTGGGATTCATGGGAAAAGTTAAAGTTTATGAAATGACGGAAGGGCGTTAAATTCAAATTCCCTTTGTTTACGTAATAATGTACCCCAAGTGTTTTGATCTTTTCGATTCGGGTCAAATTAGTGTTAGAATAATAAAACTCAAGTGTAGGGATATGCTTATAAATCCTAGTATTTTGATGTTATCTTAGAGGATGGTAGAGTAAAAGTGTATGAAAAAAAAAAAAAAAAAAAATCGAAAAAAATAGAAAAGAAAAAAAAAAAAAAAATAGAGTGAAAAAAAAAAAAAAAAAAAAAAAAAAAAACATACGGGCTACCATCCTACATCTATCCTTTAAATTTATGTTTGTTTATTTCGATTATCTAGAGTTTAGAGTGTCGAGTCTTGGCTTAGCAACGCCATTCTTCATATGCGATTAACATAAAGATTTTGACTTACCACCACTAAATAGCCTATCCCACCAAACCCTTATTTCCCTACCGTAAGCCTAACATTACAACCCTTTAAAAGACCTCTTTGATAGTCTTTCCTAGGTGCTTCGCCAAAGCGATGGAGGTTTGATCTATTCTCAAGCCTATGGTAATCTATGTACTAAGACCGGTTAATGAGTGTTTATCTTCCATTTCCTATATTGTTATATTTCATTTATACACCGAGAGAGATGTGAGTATCCAAACACCCCATGTGAGGTGCTAGTATGTAATTTCCGTGCTTGTTATGACTTTTATGGGCTTATATGTGTTGTGGACCGTTTTGAATTAATCTTGAATGACCCCAACTTATAAATTAATTGGCTAAAAGCACATTTGCTTGAGGACAAGCAAATAACAAGTGTAGGGATATTTGATAAGGTTTTAAAGGTACCATTTTGAGGGTCATTTAAGTCCTTATTTGATCACTTTTGTATCCGTTATTGCTTAATATCGTTCCTTTTCACTTTTAGGTCTCGTGAAGGCAAAATCTTTGGAATGGCACTTATTTGGACGAAAAGGCGCTAATATATGAAGAAAATGGCCAAAGTCGAAATCGAGACACTCACGATCATTGAATGTAGAAGCGGCGGCGTCGGGAGCTATTTGCGGCCGTCGGAGAATTATTGTGACGGGTCGAACTCAAAACTCGTGTTTTCAAGAGGCGGCGTCTAGTTGTAAAGAGTAGGCCGTCGCTACTCGGGCGGCCTAGATGCGATCGAGACGGCGTCGGAAGGCGAAGAGGGCGGCGTCACGGACATAAGGTGGCGCCGTCGCAAGGTTAACGTGGCCAAGGCGAAACCCAATGGCGGCGACACGGCGGCGTCACTAAACATAAGGTGGCGCCGTCGCAATTGTAATCTTATATATAGAATCCGAATTTTTCGGTCTTTGTGTGGAGAGTCTTTGGAGTAAAACCTAAAACCGAACCTAAGGTGTCTTGTACAGTATTTTAGGGTTTTAACCTATCTTACACCAAGATAAGTCTTTGCTTCATTAATTCAATTATGTCTTTGATTATTTGTGTGTATGCTTGCATGTTCTCCATGTCCGGCTAATTTATTTGTGTGTTTGCTTAGGAAGTATGAAACTTAATTATTGAATATTGATTGGTTGTTTCTTATCTTAGTTGATTAATGATCTAGTAATGCGATAGGTCATTCGTTGTGTACTTAATGCTTGATTCATCTTTGTGAACCTTAGAGTATGATTACACGAGTGATTGTAGGCTAAACCATCCGAAGAGCGCCTTAGAGTAGGGTCTATAATCTCTAAGTGGATTTGTAGACAAGACCCTTTGGTAAGTTCAAAGAGTTAGGGAGAAGCGCATACCCTACAACTTTAGAAACACAACGCAACTAGGAATAAGGCGTGACACTCAACCATCAATAGGAGATAATTAAGGAGTAATACAAACTAAGTAAACACATCTTTAAACTATCATACGAGCACACATTAATTAGACATAGACTCCCACAACCTTAGTTTAGATAATTAGATAATAGTAGAGTAATCGGTGAAATACCAACCCCCAAATCCAATACCCGAGATTCGTACCTTTCCATTCTCATAAAATATAAAAGATAAAAATAATCTTCCTCAACCTTAACCTTAGCGTAGTAACTCCTACTAGCATTCCTATTCCCCTAGAGAACGATATCAATACCGTGGCTTACCCTAATTACTACACTACAACGATTAGGTTCACTTGCCTAGGGTGTTATAAAACTTGCTCCTTTGACCCCGAGCGACGCGTGTGTTATAAAACCCTCCTCAAATTAGATCAACAATCATAGAAATCCATAAACAAGATTTACAACGGTTCTATCATGTTGGTTTGGATCATCTTTCTCCATTGTTAATCTCGGACATTTGTGTCGAGCTGGATACATAAGCTAACATAAAGAACATATATACATGCAAAGTTAAAAAGGAAATGAGACATTTTCATGTTCAATTTAAAAGAAAAACAAAATTGGTTATAAACTAACATTTTAACTATTGATCCCTTACACTTGGTTAGAATTAGCTACAAAGTTAATCTATCCAAGCTCCATGGCTTAGCAATGTTGATTGAAAAACAGTTTTAACAAGTTAGAACGTAAAGTAAAACAGACACAAGTTTTTCAACGTTTATATTCTTATTAAAAGTTAATCAAAGAATACATTACCCGAGTGTTTGCGGAACAACACTTAGGATTGAATGACAATGTATGTTATACTCCTCACTAAACTTAAGCTAAGCTTAAGTACAACTATGCTAACCAACTGAGCTAATCTCAGGGACTTAGTTGTATTTGGAGGAGTGAAAGGTCTTGTGGATGTCTAAACATTTAGTACACAAGCTTCACCCTTTTACTTCACCTTAATACTACTATTTATACAAGTATGAAATACAACCATTATCCTAAAAGACAAGACTGACATAAGTCTCAGATGAAAAAATACCTTACGTATTTCATCTCTATTACAATAACCTACTTCTAGTAAGGGACATGTTCACTTTCCTAGTGTCAGTGTTGACACACTCTTGGTATTTTATCCATTCAGGTAAGTTGACCTTTGCAGATAAGGACACACACTTATCTTTCAAACTTATCCCACTTCATCCCGCCTTTATTTCAGTCTTCAATTCTTCAGGATTTAAGTCTTCAGTCTTCATAGTTGATGAGGAGCCTGGGGATTTAGTGAGTTATTGTCATCACTCACCGAATCCATCATCTTCTTCTTTGGCTCAGGTATCATCCATTGAGTCCCACCTCACTGAATGAAAAGCCCTTCTTCTTAGTCTTGTCCTGAGCTTCTTAAAGATGACTCACTGAATAACTGTTCATTCAATGACTTGTTTATGTTTAAGTATATTAAACACTTAGGTTATTTTATCTTCAAATCCTTGTTTCAGGAAGTTTGAGGATTCACTGACCCAACAGTCTCCCCCTATTTGGATATAAACATAGCCCAAGTGTTTATAAGTTCAGTGTAAGTGAGCAAAGGTCTTCTTCTCACACTGACTATTCTACAAAGCAACTAAAGGACACTGAGTAACATAAAAACATCATTCATTAAGAAATATATTACAAGGTCCTAAGTTACAATGCAAAAAGTAAAGGATAGTGTTGAGGTAGCAGATGTTTGTTTCAGTCCATTTGATATCCAAGGGCTTCAAGTTCAGGCTTCTTTGATTTTAGCTTTTCCTAGTCAGGGTGTTCACTGATCTTGGTCCTTAAATCATTGTCGAACCTTTTGTTTTCTGGACTTTGGATCTGAGTAGCCATCATCAGGTAGCTAACCATGGCTTCAATCCCTGCCTTGTCTATATCACTCCACATTTGGAAAGCAGGCTCCCCAAATTCATCAGTGAAGAATAAACCTCTCTCAGGTCGTTCAATGGCCAGATGATTCACAAATCTAACACTTTCAGGGAGGGCTCTGTTACAGTCTAGGCCATGGATCTTGATCTCTGGTTCATTATATATCTACCAACAAATTAGTGTAGGTAACTTTTAATATGTTTAATTACCAAGCTGACAACTAAATAATAAGGATAATTAATACATGAAATTAATATGCATACCAAGTTTAGGTTGGCAGGTGCGTGTATCGTCAATTGAATGAAAGGAGAATGTTAATACAAATAATGTCAAAAACGTTGTTTGCATTATTCGATCTCTCTAGGTTAATAAAAAACGTAAGAACACGTTACATAAAAATATATTTTACAAGTTTTTAAATGAGAAAACTCGTTTCGACTACGATATCACTTAAGGTATGAACAAACAACTTACCGACATTGTCAAGTGATCAAAGAATTTATTTTGTCCCTAAAACTTACATTTTCACACATGTCACCTTACAAAGTAAATCATACAATTATTTGTGATTTATAATAAAATGTTTTATTAAGAAAAAATACATTTGAATTTTGAAAATTCAAAACAGTCATATTTCCCGCCCAAACAAGATAAATTTTCACTAGATAAACTTTCCCCACTAAAGGAAAAAAAAGGGCGCGGAGTCTAGGCGACAGTCCGTTATAGGCCAGCGGTCCCTTAAATATAAAGGACCGTCCAGACAAATAAAGGACCGTTCCCGCTCCTCTACGTGCCTATAAATACTGGACCATTTCTCAGAAAAATTCACCTCTTTGAACACTATAACTTTCTGTCATTCTTTCATAAGCTCAAAACTCTCCTTTGATCACATTAAGAAGTTGTAAATTGTTTCAAAGTAATCCAATCCCTCCTTCCTCAAAAGTGCAAAGAGAAGAACTCTCACGTTCATAAAGAAACGAGTTGTTGAAGCCAAGTCACCTACAACGTAACTATTGTTACATCTCTCCTCTCATCTAATCTCTTTATTTATTGTTAGGATTTGGGAAATCCATGTAGAAGAGTCGGTCACCCCAATTCTAGTCTGGCATATGTTAGCTCGTAGACATTACGTTATTTATTAGTTAGTTAGTTAGTTAGAGTAACACCGTGGAGGACGGACGGGTCTTTACCCACTGTATGCCTGATCCACAGCCCGTAGGTGGCGTATTATGTAAGAACTATAAATACCCTCTACCTCTCAAGGTAGAGGGTTGGACCTTTCATTCTTAATCTAACCTTCTCTTTGTTTTTCTCTCACTTTCTCTCTCTAGAAAGGATCCCATCTCCTACTTTCTATCTCTAAAACATCTTGCATATTCGAACCATATAGTTGATTATTTGTATGTTACAATAACCAATATATAACAATTGGTATCAGAGCCAGGCTAGATCATAAAGTTTGGTTATTGTTACTTTTAAGTGGTTCGAATTTTATAAGCCAAAAATACACCAAGTGCGAATTTTTGATGGTTAAAAGTGTTAAAGGTTTGTACCTTTGTATTTAGGATCATCATATTAGTGTAGTTTTTGGTTTGGAAGGCTAGATTCATCTTGGTTGTGGTGTTTTCTATTGGAAAAGTTTGGTTTTTGAAGTATTTCTTGGAAGCGGTTTGAGTCACGGATCCTTATTCTTGACTGCGGTTTGATAGTGCTTGAGTGCGATTTGACCTGTTTTCTATGCGGTTTGACATTGGCTGCAATTTGACTTAAGCGGTTTGATATTCCTGCGATTTGTTGGACGCGGTTTGATAATAGATGCGGTTTTACTTAAGCAGTTTGTACTTAAGCGGTTTAACTTAAGCGGTTTAATAATAGGTGCGGTTTGAGTTAAGCGGTTTGTACTTAAGCGGTTTGACTTAAGCGGTTTGATAATAGGTGCGGTTTGACTTAAGCAGTTTGATAATAGGTGCGGTTTGACTTAAGCGGTTTGTCAGTGCGGTTTGTCACTGCGTTTTGTCAAGGACTGAGATTTGTCAATTCCTGCGATTTGTCTCTAAACCTAACATACAAAACCCTTGTTTTCAAACCCTAATTTTCCGAAACAGTAGGTATATATAAAGAATTAGGGAATATCACAAAATCAACCATAACACTAATTTATCTTCACTTCCTTATCATCTTCTAGTTCCTTTACTACATTCTAATTCTCACTCTCTTACGGTTTGGTCTTGATTTTTGTAAAATCCGGCGAAAGATTCTATTTCTCGGTTTAAATCACATACTTGTAAAATCCGTGTACAACAACATCATGTCTTACACTCGATTTAGTGATTTGAAGTACTCAAACCGTGTGATATCAGATAACCATGAGAATATTAGCTATCTTGAACGGTTAAAAATGATGGAATCAATCAATGAGGATGTGAGATCTCCGTGTTCGAGAATCTAAAGAGAGAGAAATGCACCAGTTAAGGTTACAGAATGCTCTTGCAAAGGAAAAGGAAAGTTGCATTGAACCTTATCGACAACTTCATTCACACC
Source organism: Chrysanthemum lavandulifolium (assembly GCA_022545495.1). Classification (NCBI taxonomy): domain Eukaryota; kingdom Viridiplantae; phylum Streptophyta; class Magnoliopsida; order Asterales; family Asteraceae; genus Chrysanthemum; species Chrysanthemum lavandulifolium. The sequence continues at coordinate 116,175,671 of CM040238.1, forward strand.
TCACGTTACTTCTATCTAGGGGAATGGAGCGAACATTTATTGCACTTTTCCGTCAAGAATCATCAACGTTCACTCGCACATTATTCTTAAACTTAGAACAATTGGAACAACAACTTGACAGAGAAAAGGTTCAAGAAGCTAGTTTTAGAGCTGCACTTCATGTGATCAACAAACAATTTTAGTCATTCATCAATAGGGAATACACTTCAGATTATGTTTATCATATGACTGAAATGTCGTTCAAAAATCACTCTAGAATGGAAGTTAACATGTTCATAGAGACATTAATCCAACTCATGGATAATGTGGAGAAGGATAATGTGGAGAAGTATATTGAGGAAGTTACACAGAAAGATGAAAAAGTGGATGAGTGTCAAGTGCAGTTGAGAGATAGTTGTGATGAGTCGGGTAATGTATCAATTGAAAGATCGGGTGTTGCTGAATGCAGAAACATGTTATGAAGCAAAATAAACCTAAAACTTCGCCTAGATGAATACTAACTGCTAAATCTTTGGAGTCTAGGAATAATGATAAGTCTTCCACTGTGCATAAGAATATCAACAATCCAAGACCTTGCTATAAGTGGATACCGTCTAGTAGAATGTTTAAGGATGTTAGACTTAAGTGGATACCTACCGGAAAGCTGTTTGCCAATGGCAAAATCAAGATTGACCTTGAAACCCCAAAGGGTTTGGATACTAATGTCACTAACCAATATATATGCAATCAAGCTTGTAATGTTAGTGCAGGTAGTCCTTACTCAGTTGCAGATACTTCGATCCTTCACTACATGGACTGGCTTAAAGTATGGATTACAAAAGGAGCGATATCTCATAACTCACTCAAGTAACTCAACCTTGATATTCAAACGGCTATGACATCTGTTCACATCAGTTCAGGCCTCGTTCTTCAACACTATGGGGTCTGCAGATAACGCTTCAGGCCCCGTTCCTCAAAGAAAAGAAAGGCATACAATTCAGTTCATTTTGTCTTCAGTTTAAGATAAATTCTCTCAAGAATGACCGTTAACGAGCTTCATGATTTTCCCATCTACATTCTCCATCAACGAGCTTCATGCTTTTCCCATGCTCATTCAATCATCAAGTGGATCAACGTTCATTGGAGTATATTCTTATTCACTTGTTTTAACAAAAATGGCAACTTCGAATGTAGTTTCTGAGGGGGAGAAGTGTAAATAAACTTAATGTCAGTTATCAAGTGGATCTACTTACTGGCGATTGTATTATGTTTCAATTGCTCAATTCAAAAATGGAATTAGAAACATTATATGCAATTTTTGAGGGGGAGAAGTGGATCTAAATGTTGATGGATGTTTGTATAATGGTCATACGCCTAATGTTCCACTTACTAAGGATAACTGGGATTTATTGTTTCTGTGATTTAGTGTTTCAACCTATGTTTGATGAATACTTCCAACCTTTAACGAATGTTGATCATCCAGTTTATGAAGCTCCTGTTCCGGTTCCTGCTGACTCAACTGGTTCACCTTTTTCAATTTCCATTGATCAAGATGCACCATCTAGAAGTACAACTCAGACTACTCAAGAAACCCAAACTCCAGTTATTCCTCAAGGCGTTGATAATGACTATCATGATATTGTAGTTGCACTCATGAATAATGATCCGCTCTTTGGTATTCCTTTGCCAAATCTTCACGGATTATTGTTCCTCCCAATGTGCACTCGGTAAATCAACCACATGAACATTAAGGAAAATGACTACCTCATCCGCTTGAAAACATTATTGGTGAATCTTCCGATCAATCTCTACATGCCTCCATCTACCCACACAAGCAATGTTTTTGTTACTATGATGCTCTCATATCCTCAACTGAACCTAAAAGTTACAAAGAAGCTTTGACTGAAACCTGCTAGATAAGCTATGCAAGAAAATATCAATAAGCTTGAATACTTGAAGTTTGGGAGCTCGTTCCTCGTCCAGATTGTGCTATGATCATCACTTTAAAGTGGATACTTAAGGTCAAACTTGATAAACTGGGAGGAGGATTGAAAAACAAGGCTAAGCTGGCAGCATGAGGATACCTTTAGGAAGAAGGCATTGATGTTGAGGAATCATTTGCTTCGGTTCATTCAGTAGATCAATGTACATCGTTTTGTATGCGAATTCACGTGTTGGGCATTTGACACAAATTGATTACTTCGGAGTTTATCGGATATCACGTATTTGAAATTGAAGTTGACTTTCACAAAGGAGTGTTCTTATTTTATCTTGAAGTCGGGGTTGGTTGGATGCATGACTTTCAATGATAACTTGCTCATGATTGAATTTAAGTTGAAGACTTGATTTATCTAGTTACCAGTAGTCGGGATGGATGGTTGAAGACCTGGTTAACTATCATTCTAAGGAGTTACGTTGTTTTACTCAGTAACACACGCAGATGACGTTGTGGATAATCACAAGAGGTGTTAATGTCTCATACTTTGATTGAGTATTGAGTACTTAAGAGAGTTGCTTGGAGCATAAATTCTCAACACCGTTCTTCCAACATTAGTGCAAGCTTAAGAAACAAATGTGGGGAATTCGACTTCAGTTTCAAGTTTGGTATATCGGGTTCTCTTCATCGATGGTCACTTCAAAATTTCTACATATGGGTTGATAAAGATAGTCGAGAGAGTTTCAGAGCGTTGATTCTCACGAGATTTATTTGAACTATTTGTGTTCTTCTCACAAGATTTCAAGTAAATAGGTTTATAATGTGTTCTTGATTACGAGGTATCAAAACCAGCAAGGGGGAAGGAGACATACAACTAAACACATGGTATGTGCTAAAATACATACCATTTCTTTACCAAATCAGCCCCAAAATAACCAGAAAAGAGCCGTTTATGCCTAATAATTGTTGGTTTCTTGAGTTTATGCATGTGCAGGTATGGATATGACAAAACAGACAAAAGAAAGCCAAAATCGAAGAAACCGAGCACGAGAGAAAGAAGAAAGCAAAAGCTGATGCCGGGATGCTATTTGATGGGATTTTGATTCTTAGAAGATCAAATTACGGAGTTCGGGACATGATTTGGGAGTTTTTCACCATTTACCCTTCATCTTACCATTTTACACAAATACCCCTCATTTATCCCATTATGTCACTTTTTACCCTCATCTTGCCATATTTACACTTTACACCCTCCTAAATTCCACTTAACCATTTACCCAAACATCCAATTCATAAGTTACACCATTGGTCCCTATAATTGTATATATTACATGAATGGTCCTTATTGAATACTACATTTAAAAGTCCAAGTAAAAAACCTACTACTACATTTACCCAACAAAAGCCCAAAATCAAAAACCCAAGCCCACAACCGTTTTCTTAAACCCACGGTCAAACCCATCCACACCCTGGTCAATGCCCCACTCATAAATCTCACCATCACAAGTCAAAATAAACTAAAAAAAACCCACCTTTTCTAGAAGCACGCCCAAATTAACCAATCCCAATTACTGTTTACCATCCACACCCTTTACCCTGCTTCCCACCATTTCTACCCACACTTAAGTGAGCATCCAGAAGCCTCTGACACACGTGTCAGAGGTGTGTGCTTATGGATTGCCAGCATGGACTAATGGAGCATTTTGATTGGAGCTAACACCTCACACCAATAAACGGCTGTGGATTGAGATGGTGACAAGAGAAGAGAATAAAGGGTCGTGATTAGAATTCCAGAAGCATCCCCAGCCTCAAGCTGCTGCTATATAAACCCCTCATCTCCACAAGATCATTTTGTCCAATTTCTCCTGCTTTAGAGGAATTTTTGGCCATTTTTATTTCATGTCAATTTAAATGTTTTTAGTAGTTAAGTAATGTGTAATCTCAAGTTTAATTTGTAATTCCAGTGCATTTAATGAAAATTTCATTCTTACTTTTTAAATAATTGTCATTAGTTTAAGTGTTTTCAATCCGTTTTGAGATCTAAATTTTTGTTCCTTTAAGCTTATATAAGCTTATGTAAGCTTGTTATTGCTTAGATTGGTTCTAATTTCTGAATTTGCAAAAAAGTCAACGAAAGTCAACTTTCAAAGTCAAACTCCTTTTTAGCTTAAATTCTGCTTTGAGTATGTTTTAGTAATGAATTTCAAGTAATTGTGAGTATTTTGACTAAGTTGATTTCAGTTTTCATTAATTCACTTGTGATTTGGAAGATTTAAAGAGTGTTTGGTACAATGAGTTGGATTAGGTAGAGTGTTGTTTTGGTTGTGTTGCATTAGCATGATTCAGTAAGATAATAGTGGTAATACTGTTTTAACTGTTTTTTTTTATGCAGATTCAATAGTCATTAGTCTATTTAGCTTGTTCAAATTCTTTAATTGTCCTGATAAGATGTTTCTCAGTTTCTTTGCAGTCATTCTACTAGTTTAGGTTTCCTAATTTGCCATGCTCTTGCTTATTTAGGTAGTTAATAATTTAGTTTTCATAAGTTCTGCCTTAGTTTGCTGTTTTTGTGCTCTTTTAGTAGTGTTTAATTAGCCTGTATTTACTTAATGTCTGATCCCTTTTGCTACTATAGCAGTGCACTCTTATCAGCCTTATTTCATCTTATTTAGAGTAATTTGAAGGTTTAATGTAGAGTAAGTTTAGTATTTATTCCCGTGTAGTTTTATAAGTCTCCCAAGAAGCTTATTAAGAGTTTAAGTTTGGTCTGGTTAGTTGATGTTTAGGTAGAATTCTTTGCTTAAAGCTTTTGTTTCTTAGCTTATCCCACCTCCTAGTTAGATTTTAGAAGTTAGACATCAGAATTTACCTTTAGTCCTGCTTCTTTCCTGTTTTCCTTTAGTTTAATTTGGCCTGCAATATTGTCATATTTGTTTTAAAATTTTGCACATCAGCATCAATATTGTCCAAATCCTTCTTATTTTTTATTTTTTATTTCCTTGTTTTTAGTCTTTTTGTGCTGAGATTTTAGACTTAGGGGTTGTTTCTTTTTATTTGTGGAATAAGTGGATTTAAAGGTAAGTGGGCCCCTTGCCTCTTGTTGCATCTGAATGGGAAGGAGTGGGTTTTTTTTGCATTGAAGATAGAGACCATTTAACATAAAAATAATATTAATATATTACTTGGTCCCACTTACTTTAGCATTAAGACCATTTAACATAAAAAAGAAATGCCCCCTTAAACTCTTTGGTTGGTGGTTGTTAACTAGGTATTTTCAGTTTATTTTTATGATTTTTCCCCTTAGTTTAATTTAGGCTTATAGTGGATGGGTTAGGGGTGTTTGGAATTAGCATTATAGAACCAGTTATAGTGCTTGAATGATTGTAGCTTGAGCTTTTATGGTCCATTTCAGTAGCATTAGGTTAGTTTTTAGTATTTTAGGCCTTACTTATCCTGTGGTAGTTTATAGTAGCTTATAGGTAGCTTTTAGCTTATTTCATGTGCTTATTCATATCAGTTGTATGCCCAAATCATATATCCTCTACTCATAACTTGTTTCTGCTATTTTCCTTGCTTCTCAGTATTATTTTAGATTTTTCTGGAATTTTTCATATTTTTCCATGCTCTTTTGCTATTTTTCTGCATTTAAATTCATTTTCTAGCATTTTTAATTAGCATTTAATCCAAATAAATCAGAAAATGTTCAAAAAAATACAATTTCAATTTTCTTAGTTTTAGAAAAATAAAAATGTCATAAAAAGTATTTTTCCAGAATTTTCATAGCTTAAATAGTTTTTTTTTAGCAATTAAATTAGTTTTAAATAGTTTTAAATTCATAATAATTAGAGCAAAAGTCAGAAAAATGTGATTCCAATTTTGAAAATTCTTTTTAGTTAAATTAGATTTTTGAAAATTTTTTTGTAATTTTCTTGCATGTTTTCATAATTTCTAGCATTTTTAGTCTATTTTAAATGTTTAAAACTAGTTTTTAATTCAAAATAAATAAAGAAAAACAAAAAAAAATAGTTTTAAATATAATTTTTAGCTGTAGAAAAGTAGTAGTTCATTTTCATGGGATAAAATTAAAGTAGTTGCATTTAATTCGCGTTTTATTAATTACGTTATTCGCATTTTTAGTTTAAATTACATACTTAGTTGTATTTACTTGTTTTCATTATAGATCCAGTAGTTTTATGTGCTTTTCTTTGTTATTCCTTGCACCGTAGATTAGAAAACCCAAAATTCCTTATTTTCACATTCAAATCCCGAAACGAGACGTGAGTTGTTTAACTCCATTCATCCCTTGCTTGGAGAACGACCCGGGAAATACATACCTTTGTATTTCTTCGGAAAATATCTTTACTACGAAAACGAACAAATCAAAATGGTGCCGCTGCCGGGGAGGGCATGTAGCGAGTTTTTGATTTCGTCTCGGTTCGCGTGTTTTTGAAGATCCTTCCTCGTGAAGTTACCGTTTTGCTTTTGTACATATTACTTTTATAAAAACCCAAACAAATTTTCCTTTTCAAAATTTATTTTCCTTTTATGTTTTATATCTTTAAAAACCCAAAAATAATCTTCGATTTCCTCTGAATGTTTAATTCTCATCTCTTTACCCTCTAATTTGTTTAATTCTCCACAATGCTCGATTTTTCACCATTTGATCCCCATGATCCTCGGACCATGGAGGATTTCTATCGTCCATCACTTATCGGTCGAGGAGGACCGATTGCTCCGATATCCGTTCCGGGAACCAAGTTTAGATTGAAAAATCGTATGGTTCATCTTCTTCGACAGCATTGTCAATTTCATGGATATAACAACGAAGATGCTAATGAGCACTTGAACAAGTTTTTATCTATTACTCAATCCATGAAGCAACGTGGCGTTTCTCAAGATGATATCCGATTGAATCTCTTCCTTCTCTTTAACCCACGGCGAATCTTGGTTTTATACCCTTAAAAACATTCAATTCATACTTGGGAAGAGATGTTTCGCAAGTTTCTTTCAAAATACTTTCCATATTCGAAAACGATGTAGGCGAGGAAAGAAATTCTTAATTTCAAAGAATTACCCAAGGAATCCGATTTGAAGCTTGGAAGATTCAAATCATTATTACGAAATGTCCCGATCATCGAATTTTGATTCTTGATCAAATCCTAACCTTTTATCATGGTATCACTACGATTGATCGAGAAAAAATCATGTTAGCAGCTGGTGGAAATCTCATGCGGAAGACACCTCAAGAAGCTTACAATTTGATCGAGAATTTGACGCAACATCATTATCAGTGGGATACTGACGTTTCTTACGATTCTACCACTATGTTGAGTAATCATTATTCCAAGAAAATTTCCGTTATGAGTACACAAATTGACGTCTTTGGCAAGCAAGAAAACTATATCAGTCAACAAATACTGAGTCATCCACCCACCTTTTACTATTCCGACTCTGACGATAGATGATGATGAACCGTTTGAAGAAGGGAACTTAAAGATCGATGACGATTCTTCGAGTGGCAATCCCACTCCCATTTCCAATCCTATCATTTCCGAATCTTCCCTTTCACTCACGCCGGTTGAGAGAAGTGACGTCGTTTTGGAAGAAGTCGATGATCCAATTTTGCCAGAAATTGTTGAAACCAATTGCGATCCGCTCATTAACGAACCTTCGGATACCTTGTCAATGGGGGATAAGGAAGTCAAATGCACTCCTCTTGAGATTATTGATGACCTTGTTCCAATCCAAAGGGTATCTGAGACACCTTTCGATTCAATTTCAGAAACTTTCAAAATGACCTTCACAAATCCTTTGTTTGACTTCGATTCAGAATATACTCTCAATTTTGACAATCAAATCTTTGACGAGGAAAGTGATGAGTCCGACACGGAGACCATAATAGAAAAGGTGCAAGTTCATAGTCAACAAAGTACCGCCCAATGTCACACCCCTAAATTACCTGTTTTGCAGTGGAATGGAATTCCTGGGGGTTGACTGTCATAGCATCACAATCACGCTTATATTGAACGACCTAAAGTGTCATTTGGAAAATACATCGTTTGATTTAATAAAATAATCGAGTTTACAAAGTGTAGGTCCCAAATGAAAATCAACTTGTGCGAAATAAGTTTGTTACAAGTCAAACGATGTTTTAAAGTGCATAAATCCCATGTGTGACGCGTCGTCACCACGACTCTATGATATATCCATATGCATGCCATGAAGTGAATGCCTTAGATACCTGAGATAAAACATGCTAAAAAGTGTCAACACAAAGGTTGAGTGAGTTCATAGAGTTTGAGTTGAAATGTAAAGCCTTTCAAAATCGTTTATGCAACAAAGGCATTGTAAATCCACCCGGTTCAAGTTCCGCCATACAAACCTCGTGTGTTCACAACCCACCGCCAAAATGTGTATAGTTTATGTTCAGCGCATGATGACAAATGAATTCACATAATAGTGCGTAACTTAATGTATTAATAGTTAATTGACATAACACATATGAGTGTTGTTTCAAATTGTTCCAAGACCATTAGTTCCATGATTATACCAAGACATTTAGTTCAATGATTATACCACGACATTTAGTTCAATGATTATACCAAGACATTTAGTTCAATGATTATACCACGACATTTAGTTCAATGATTATACCACGACATTTAGTTCAATGATTATACCACGACATTTAGTTCAATGATTATACCAAGACATTTAGTTCAATGATTTATGATATAGAATATGACTAAACATTCGATTCGAGATAAACATATAGTTTGCAAATAATCATGATTGTCATAAAATAGTTGAGCATGTATCTCCCCAAAAGTAATTCAAAACAATTAAAAGAGTAGGGCTATGACTCACCTGATGCAATGTTTATGATGATATAATGGCAAAAGTGGATACACTGAAATGAGGCGCAACCTCTAACCGTGACCTATTATGAATGATATGTTCTACAATAAGTTATGATGTAATGTTATGCATGCAATTCGTATGATATCTATACCACTTGTACATTTGAAAATAATGTTTAACGTCGAAATGTATGTTTATGACATCTCGTCATATTATAAAATACTTTACAAGTATTTACGTTGAAAGAACCTCCTACGATAGTCGTTTAGTGATTTATCAAGAATTTATAGCTTTTAGTCAGCAAAACAATATACTTTGATAATTTGTGAAAGTGACTAAATGACCTCAAAAGCTAGTCGTAAAATAGTGAATATCGAGTGTTAGGAAACAAACTCAACGGTTTTGGAAAGCTTGTATCATTATCTCAAAGTTTTAGCTTTTAAGTTTTTATCATAGAGGTCTCGATCATGGAGAAAACATAGGTGAAGTATAGTACTTGTACCAAAAATATTGTTTAAGGGTGGTTTTCGCAAAGTTTGAGTGATCGATATACTCGTTACAACTCCGCTTGACGAACGGTTGGACGCTTTTGGAAAATAGGCTAGACAAACTTACTTTTACTAGAAGACATTATTTTATAAAAAGTATTCCATCAATGTAAAAACGACCCTCAACATGGTCATTCGTGGCCGTAATGTTTGTCTAATAGAAATATATTAATTTTGCTTATATAATATAGTTACGGCAACTTTGTTTAAACACGTGTAATTTAATCGTTACTAGTCCGTTTTCTATGTTTTATATGCCCTTAGCTTCGTATTAAAGTATACTAATATATTTTTGATAAATCGACTCATTTTTTACTCGTAAAAAGTTGAGAATACATGCTGAATTTTCTCAAACAAATAGTTTTCGCCGTCAAATTTGAAAATATCATAACTTCTTCGTTATAACTCCGTTTTAACCCGCTCAAGCGACCACGGTTTCGCTTTAAAGTATATTTTCTGAATATCTAGCCCAAAATATTTTACAAACCGTCGGATTTTCCAGATTTCACAAATAAGATCAGACCCTTAATTATAGTTGTCGAAAATGATTTCTCGTAAAACTTATTCTAACCACTTCAAACCAACGCCAAAGCTATTCTAATCCTACCATACACCTTCTTAGGGTGTCATGGGTTCCTAGACATCACTAAAAGTGATATGTTTCAAGGGATAATTTATAGGATGATGAATATATATTTATAACACTTAAAAACAATAAAAAGTGGTATAGCTATCCATATGACTTGCATATTTTTCTCAAATATGATGAAATGAACATAAAATAAATATGAAAGATGAATATGAACATGAAATGCTTACTAGTAACTTGATGAAGTTAAATGAACAAGGTTAATCCTAAACACCCTAGGTTTTTATTTCAAAACCTTGCTTAAGAGTATGCTAGAGTTGTGTAAATAACTTGTCTTGAAAAAAATTTGGTTTCCTTGCCTTGTTCTTGCTATGGCCGGTTATGGTAGAGAGGATGGAGAGGGATATATTTTTTTTTACACCTTTAGTTTTATGTTAGTATGTGTTAAAAGTTTGAATATATTTAATATTATACATGTAATGACTAATGCATACTAGTTAAGATATTTTGCACTCAAAAGTTGTGTTGAGTCATCCAATATGTCGACATACATATGAAAAGAAAGACTAGAGATATTTTTGAGTAGTTAAATACATATGGGTTGAAGTAAAAGTGTAGTCATTTAAGGATAGTTGATAACTTGTGTACATATTTAAGCATTTAGGGTAGCGTTAGCTAAAATAAATTTTAACGAGCAAAATAAATATATTGAAGTCATAAAATTATAAGAATACATTTCTTACAAGAATTGAGTGAAATAATAATTATCGTAATATTTACTTAAAACCGTCGATAAATTTTATACATAACAATTTATATACAAAATAAATTGAAAACATCGGGTAAAGTAATAATATTATTTTATAATCTTATTATGAGTACAAAATATATCGAATAATTTTTTGGAAGTATCGGATCAAATGTTCAAATAATGTTTACGCGATAGCGTTTATTTAATAAGAAAATAAACGTTTAATGTAAAATGCAAAACCCATGCATAAATTGATATGAAATGATGTTACTAATGATGTGTAGACTAAATCTAGTCTATATGAAATGTCCCGAAATTATGAGTTGTCACATTCACCACACCAAAAAGGAATTCATCCCCGAATTCGCCTCGTGTTGGTCTCTCCGGTTTAGGGTTTGATGTGGCAAACTTTCCCATTCTCGAGCAAAACCCTCAAAAGACTTTTAGGTAACCGATTTTTACTTAATCTCACAACTCATCAAACAAGAACCGCCATGAGATTAGGCTAAATCGGTTTGAGTAACTGTCTTTTGAAAATTTGGCTCATTCATAGAATTGCTTACACATATAAGCCTACTACCCCTTCATTGCATGATTCTTTCCTAATTAGACATAGGTAATCGTGCTATGTATAATTTAGGAGTAACTGCAATGCTTGGACTAATCGACTCATATGATATTTGGTGTTAAGTCATAAACCCGCATGTACAATGAGTATGCACTTATAATGATATGATGAGATGCTATGATGATGTAGTTATAGTCTAGGGTCAATGATGCAACCTAGTTCTCTATAACCGATGCTCGATACCAATCATCACACCCCAAATTACATTTTTGCAATGAATGGAATTCACGGGGTCGATGTCATAGCATCACAATCACAAGTATATTGAACGACCTAAAGTGTCGCTTTGAAAATACATCGTTTGATTTAATAAAATAATCAGAGTTTACAAAGTGTAGGTGTAACGCCCCGACCCGACAAGGGTAAAGGAATCACAAATAATGGTGTTATATCAAAGTAAACATAAATATCCAAAAGAAGTCTTAACATAAATACGGAAATAATTCAAGTCAAAATGACTTCAATACATAGGTCCCAGTGGAAAATAAACTCCAACAAAATATCTGGAATAATAAGTCTTAAATGGCATCATAAGATCAAAGCTAAATATCTCTAAGGTAAGTCCACTCAAGACTCATCCCAAAGCAAACCCAGCCCAATGCTTAGATACCGCCATGAAGAAAAGAAATGCGGTACCGAGCTTCAAAAGCCCAAAGAAATGATATACAAGCAAAACGAATACTGAAACTAAAACGAATACGGAATATAGTGAACGAAAGATAGTAAAATCATAATCATTTTCAAAGTATAAATCGAATTATCGAATAAGTTTTATAGTTAACTACCACGAGCCGAAACAAATATCGATCATAATCATATTCACATAAGGCAACATTTGTAGGGAGACCTACCGAGTTATGAAGGACGTGCATGCACGCAAAGATCAATCATCGATAACGAGATAACATATAATGATCTAGGATGCATCCATACGCCCACGATGCATATTGGTCATATAACATAATTTGAGCTCATAACGAGATAACGAGATAAGGGACGTGGCGTAACATCACTCTACGCCTAGAGTCATGTCGAAGTGCATCATCGACACGGACATGGAACCCCATGACTAGTGAAATATTTGGCCTGGTGTCAAACTATCTTAGGTCAATCGTAATGTCATAACCGACACAGATCATACTTTATCGTAAGATTAATCATTTTCCAAAATCAAAGTTTTCATATCATATAGTTCAAAATCGATGTTTCATAGTTCAAATCGAGTTCGATAAGCAACGGCTCAAACAAATGTAATGGGGTTCATAGCAAAGGCTTAGGAAACCCTAATATAAAAGCTAACGAAAAGAAAACGTTATAAGGAACCTTTCTTGAAAGGTCGAATATCTGTACCTTATTCCAAAGCAAATGACCAAAAGCGTAAATACGGAAAGTAAAGGATTACTCCTTCTTCACGTAACCTATACACATTAACGGTCGTACATGTTATTTATGATTCCATAATTGTCGAAATGATCTTTTAATATTTGGTGTTCATACTTAGTGTATTCAGTGATCTTATTACTTTAAGGTTTTATGATATTTGAGACTTAAGTGTTTTATAATTAATATCGTAGATTAGGGTTCATTATGTCATTTATTAAAGTGTAGGGTTAAATGTGAAAATAGTTTAAAAGTCATAACTCACATGAAATAATGAATTGTTATATTTAGTTTCAAACCCTAATCGACTCTCATTTACGTTCTAGGGTTTTCTCATTCTTTTAATATCATTTTAATGTGCATTTACTTTACATGTCACGTCATTTAATGACTCATTACTCTTGTTTATTTACTCAACACATTCACGACTTAACCATACGTTACTCATATACATGTTATACATCAACTTTTATATCCATGCACGTTTATGATTTCATGTGACAACCAAAAGTTACTTAATATCCGGATTAGACACATCGACACACATATGCACTATAGCTTCGTATAGATATGACCACGTACTACGCTTACATATCAACAAGCTCACTTGACTTATAAACACACGCATGATACACGGTTCACAAACCAATTAGGGTTCGGCATGCATGGTTGGTTCACACCTCAATCTAGGGTTTAAGTTTTACATGACCTTTACTCGCTTAACACATCGTTCAAAACCCTCACATGGTTCGGCTAACATGTAGGTTTCGGCTAACATGTTTTACGAAACCCTAGCTCATCTACGATCTTACTTAATCGGTTGCATGTTTTACCTTGTCCGACTCATGATATATGTGGTCCGGTTTTCTTAAGCTCGACATATCTATGATCAAATTCACAAAACATATTCAATACATGTTCTCTACTTTATTATAAGGTCGATTTATATTTGTTGTTCTCGGTTTCATATGGCTCGACAAAACATAAGCTTCGACCAAAACAAAACATGATACAACATATATTAACGTTAGGGTATCAAAGGAAGACGAATAGAAAACGTTTATACCTTAGCTTGTTGGAAACAAAGCTCTCCACACCAAGGGAGGGCTTGACGAATAGAAAGAAAGAGAGAGGCAAAGAAAACTAGGTTCCAAATTGTGTTTATGTGTTGTATATATAGGTAGTACAAATAGGTTAGGCTTGAGATGGGGTGGGCTTCGACTGGGTCCAACCGAACAAACAAAACTCACGCCCCTTTGGGCTCTCGGCTCACTAGTCCAACCGGACAAACTTACACGGCCCAACATGGTTCACCAAATAAACGAAAACAAGGCCCATACGATTGGCCCAACTATTTAACGAGACGTTTAACTTTTCGTCGTACAAAATCGATCACATACACATATTCGTTAAGTTTTAATTATAGATAAGTTAAGTTTTTAATTTCGTTAAATGAATATAATGTCTTTTACGTATTTTATAAATTTCGATTCCAAGGGTATTTTAGTCTTTATTTATGTTTTAGATTTTCAGGTTTTTCCAAAGAATCTTAACGAACGGAATGACTTTATTTCTCATGACTCTTTCTTGCCTTTCTAAAATAGCTTCCGGTTCTTCAGATAAAGACATATCGGACTGAATTTGATCAAACGGATAAGAAGCAACGTGTAACGGATGATAGTTGTATCCCCAGGAGAGATACATGGAAAACATCATGAACATGCGATAATCGAGGCGGAAGTGCTAATCGACACGAAACTTCTCCTATACGCCTGTAATTTCAAACGGACCGATGAATCGAGGACCGAGCTTGCCCTTGATTCCAAAACGCTTTCACACCTCTAAACGGCGAGACTTTCAAAATACACGATCTCCAATCCGAAATTCTAAATCACGATGATGCTTGTCGGCATAACTTTTCGACGAGACCTAGCCTCCTTCAACTTTTCCCTAGCAATAGCTACTTTCTCATTCATCGATCTTAATCATTTCGGACCTTCAATTGCGCTCACCTACTTCATCCCAACAAGTAGGTGCTCTACATTCCTCCATAAAGAAGTTCAAACGGTGTTGCGCTTAATGCTAGCATGCCAACTGTTGTTGTATGCAAACTCTACTAAACACAAATATTCATCCCACTGCCCGTCCATTCCAAAGCACAAGCCCTTAGCATGTCCTCTAAGGTCGAATAGTCCTCTCGACGACCATCCGCTTAGGATGAAATGCCGTACTAAAATTAAGTCGAGTACCCCAAGCTTTTTGCAAACCTTTCGAAACGGAAGTAAAACGCGGATCTCCGCCGGACACAATAGATGCGGAGTACCATGAAGTCTAACTATCTCTTCTTGAAAAATTTCCGCCAATCTACCAATACCATAATCCTTTCTCGATTGGTAAGAATGAGCGATTTGGTTAGTCGATCAACAACTACCCAAATCGCATCATGCTTCTTCCGAGTAAGAGGTAGTCCACACAAAATCCATAGATATCTTATCCCACTTCCATGCTCGGAATATCCAATGGTCAGAATACCACTAGCCCTTTGATGTTCAATCTTAACTTCACGACAAATCATACACTTCGACACAAACGCCGCCACATCTTGCTTCATGCCATTCCACCGGCATCGTTTCAAATCCCTATACATCTTGGTAGAACCGGGATGGATAGTGAAAGGAGAACTATGAGCCTCGGTCATAACTTTCTCAGCAGATCTGTATCATTGGGAACACTGAGCCTATCTTTATACCATACAATTCCGTCATCATCAACCTTAAACTCCGTCTCGCTTACCTTCTTCAACATTTTGCGCCACGGCCCACAACACCATCATCTTTCGAGCTTTTTAATTTGCAGATAAGGTTCGACTCCACCTTCATACTAGCCCAAGATCCATCAAAACCTCGTACACATAACTCAACATCTAAACTCTCTAAGTCACGAATAATCCTAGGTTCAATCTCAATACTTGCAAGAATGCACGATTTCCGGCTAAGTGCGTCAAGAACTACATTAGCCTTACGGATGGTATTGAATGTTGGTGTCATAATCCTTAAGTTCTAAGCATCTTCTTTGTCTCATGTTAAGTTCCTTCGAGTGAAAATATACTTGAGACTCTTATGGTCGATGAAAATATCACACGCTCTCCATACAAGTAATGTCTCCAACGCGAACACCACTGCAGCTAACTCAAGGTCATGAGTTGGGTAATTCTCCTCATAAGGTTTTAGCTTCCTTGAAGCATAAGCTATTATCTTCAACGCGAACACCACCGCAGCCTAACTCAAGGTCATGAGTTGGGTAATTCTCATAAGGTTTTAGGCGCCTTGAAGCATAAGCTATTACCTTTCCATGTTGCATCAAAACACGGCCCAATCCTTTCTTAGATGCATCATCAGAATTTGAAATCCTCCGAACCCGATGGAAGAGTCAAAATAGGAGCGGACACCAATCTCGCTTCAACTCTTCAAAACTCTTTTCTCGTTCATCCGTCCATACAAACTTTTCACCTTTTCTCATCGGTTGGGTTAGGGGCAAAGCTAAGCGAGAAAACCTTCAACAAAACATCGGTAATAACCAAGAAGTCCTAGAAAACTCCTAACCTCGATCACTATCGTGAGGTCTTGGCCATTTAGTGATAGCCTCAACTTTAGACGGATCCATGGTGATACCATCACAGATACAATATGACCAAGGAAAGCGACTTGTCTTAACCAAAACTCGCGACTCAAAATTTGGCGTACAACTTCTTCTTCCTCGAAATCCCAAAACTATCCGGAGATGTTGTTCATGCTCTTCTTCGACTTAGAGTAAACCAAAATGTCGCCGATGAAAACGATAACGAACTTATCGAGGAACTCATGGAAAACACGATTCATTAGGTCCATAAACACATGCAGCGCATTTGTCAAACCAAAAGGCATAACGAGGAATTCATAATGACCATATCCGCACGAATGCGGTCTTAGGAACATCTTGCTCCCTCACACGTGGTGGTGATATCCAGATCTCGGATCAATCTTAGAAAAGAACTTCGCTCCTTGCAGTTGATCAAACAAATCATCAATACGTGGCAGAGGATAACGGTTACGAATGGTAATACGGTTGAGTTCACGGTAGTCGATACATAGACGCATGCTTCCATCCTTCTTCTTCACAAACAAAACAGGTGCACCCCATGGAGAAACACTGGGTCGAATAAATCCATTTTCTATCATCTCTTGCAGCTGCTCCTTCAACTCCTTCAGTTCTATAGGTGCCATACGATGCACGGAGCTTTCAAATCGGTTCGGCACCGAGAATTAACTCAATGCTAAACTCAACTTCTAGGCGGGGAAGACCGAAGTTCATCGGGAAAACGTCGGTGAATTCACAAACAACAAAAGGTTTTCAATGTTAGGACTCTCAAAGATGTGTCCTTAACAGGATGCGAAAACCTTGGCACCCATGAGCAATCATGGTCCGTGCCTTCATAGCGAAATGAGCTTAACAGATTTAAGAGGTTGAGAACCATAATAAACAAATTCGGGATGTTTTATGTCTCCAAAGATCACGGTTCTAGCATAGCGGTCAATGGAAGCTCTATGATAAGCCAACAAATCCATGCCTAGAATGATATCAAAGTCGACCATATCGAGAGGATACAGATTTGCAGGCGAATCGATCATCAAAACGAAGAGGAACTTAACGTATTTATGATCAATGATCATGTGGTTTTCATAGGCGTAGATATCGATAAGTGATTTGTTAATGGTTTGGGCTTCATATTAAGTTTCTTAGCAAATGTAGCGGATATAATGGAGTGTGTGGCACGGTATCAAATAAAGCGAAGACGAATAATCATCAATGAAAAGAGTGCCCGTAATGGTACACGAAGTGCGCTCCACCGATTCCGAGTAGTAGCATAAACACGTCCGAGGTAGGTGGCGGCTTGATGTAGTTTCCGGGAATCACGGGTTCTTCTTAGGCAATCCTTGATCTTGTGAGTGGTGGAAGCACAAGAGAAACATCCACCGGTGGCCTTGAAAAATGGTCC
This sequence comes from Chrysanthemum lavandulifolium, assembly GCA_022545495.1. NCBI lineage: Eukaryota > Viridiplantae > Streptophyta > Magnoliopsida > Asterales > Asteraceae > Chrysanthemum > Chrysanthemum lavandulifolium. The sequence goes on from CM040238.1 coordinate 116,193,378, forward strand.
GGATGAGCCTTTCCACAAGTAGTACAGATAGGTGGGGAGGCAAAACTTGTTGTCGCTTTGTCGACGAAAGATCTCAAGCACGACCTGATATGATCCTCGGTGGCCGATCTTTGTTGTAACTGTTATTGTTACCTTGATTCGAGCGATCATTTCCATTCCTACCAAGACTCTGCTATCGACTCCTACGCCTCGGGCGCCTAGAGTCAACATTTCTTCTGATGACCCGTGATCATAACTCCTATCCACTTGTCCCCTCGAATCATAACTCCCGCGAATTTCCCTTATAATCATTACTTTGAGTCCTACCTTGAATCCGATCACCATCGCGTTACGTTTGTTGGAACCCGAAACCTCATGAAAGATCTCAATGTTACGAGTGCGTCATTGCAGGCGACACATCCTCATACTCAATATTAAGCGCCGGTCCAACACCCACTCTTGATCCCCACTTGAAGTGCTTAGCTTGGCGCCTACCATCTCCAACAATCGTTCCCACAAAACTTACCGACCTCATAAACCTACCCATGTACTCATTGGAGTTCTCATGATCAAGTCGGTAGATTGCCCGATAATCCTCTCATACCTTTCTTTTCAAAGATCGTGGAAGTAACCTGGTTATAGAAGATCGTCGAAATTCGGTCCGGTACAAGTAATAGCAAAAGCATCTCCTCCTCTTGCCTGTTTGAGTGCCTTCCACCAATTCAAAGCATCACCTTCCAACTTAAATGCACCAAACGAGTCTTAAACTCGTCTCCACAACCCATACTTCAAAACACTTCTCAATATGAGTGATCCGGTCCTCGGCCTCGGTGGGAGCGGCGGTGCTAAATGAAAGAGGCTTGAGCTTCAAACGCCGAGCTAAGTGTGAATGCGGTGGTTTGATTACCTCCACCACTACCAAGCACCGATCGATTACGAATGTTGTTGATCACCGTGTCATCATCTCGGTGTAGTAAGACCGTGGAAAAGAGTGTTGAGAGCATTAGCAATCGCGACATCCATGTTAGAGCATCATCGTCTCCATCCGGCTACCGTTAGTACGAGTTCGAACCATCGAACGATATTCAAACGATTAGCAAAATGAACAAAGGTGCGATACGAAATGGAAGTTCGCAGAAGGAAACCTAAAGTCTACCCAATCCTCACAGGTCATAGCCTAAGCTCTAAGGGTCTCAAAACCTAGGGCTCTGATACCATAAATTGTAACGTCCCGACCCGACAAGGGTAAAGGAATCACAAATAATGGTGTCATATCAAAGCAAACATAAATATCCAAAAGAAGTCTTAACATAAATACGGAAATAATTCAAGTCAAAATGACTTCAATACATAGGTCCCAGTGGAAAATAAACTCCAACAAAATATCTGGAATAATAAGTCTTAAATGGCATCATAAGATCAAAGCTAAATATCTCTAAGGTAAGTCCACTCAAGACTCATCCCAAAGCAAAACCCACTCAATGCTTAGATACCGCGGAAGAAAAGAAATGCGGTGAGCTTCAAAAGCCAAAGAACAAGATATACAAGCAAAACGAATACGAAATGAAAGCGAATCACGAATATAGTGAGCGAAAGATAGTAAAATCATAATCATTTTCAAAGTATAAATCGAATTATCGAATAACTTTTATAGTTAACTACCACGAGCCCGTAAACAAATATCGATCATAATCATATTCACATAAGGCAACATTTGTAGGGGAGACCTACGAGTTATGAAGGGCGCAGCATGCACGCAAAGATCAATCATCGATAACAGATAACATATATGATTTAGGATGCATCCATCGCCCACGATGATATTGGTCATATAACATAATTTGAGCTCATAACGATATACAGATAAGGGCGTGGCGAACATCACTCTCCGCCTAGAGTCATGTCAGTGCATCAACGACACGGACATGGAACCCCATGACTAGTGAAATATTTGGCTCGGTGTCAAACTATCTTAGGTCAAATCGGAATGTCATAACCGACACGGATCATACTTTATCGGAAGATTAATCATTTTCCAAAATCAAAGTTTTCATATCATATAGTTCAAAATCGGATGTTTCATAGTTCAAATCGAGTTCGGATAAGCACAACTCAAACAAAGCAGAATGGGGTTCATAGCAAAGGCTTAGGAAACCCTAATATAAAAGCTAACGAAAAGAAAACGTTATAAGGAACCTTTATCTAAAAGGTCGAATATCTCATGCCTTATTCCAAAGCAAATGACCAAAAGCAAATACGGAAGTAAAGGATCACTCCTTCTTCACAGAACCTATACACATTAACGGTCGTACATGTTATTTATGATTCCATAATTGTCGAAATGATCTTTTAATATTTGGTGTTCATACTTAGTGTATTCAGTGATCTTATTACTTTAAGGTTTTATGATATTTGAGACTTAAGTGTTTTATAATTAATATCGTAGATTAGGGTTCATTATGTCATTTATTAAAGTGTAGGGTTAAATGTGAAAATAGTTTAAAAGTCATAACTCACACATGAAATAATGAATTATTATACTTAGTTTCAAACCCTAATCGACTCTCATTTACGTTCTAGGGTTTTCTCATTCTTTTAATATCATTTTAATGTGCATTTACTTTACATGTCACGTCATTTAATGACTCATTACTCTTGTTTATTTACTCAACACATTCACGACTTAACCATACGTTACTCATATACATGTTATACGTCAACTTTTATATCCATGCACGTTTATGATTTCATGTGACAACCAAAAGTTACTTAATATCCGGATTAGACACATCGACACACATATGCACTATAGCTTCGTATAGATATGACCACGTACTACGTTTACATATCAACAAGCTCACTTGACTTATAAAACACACGCATGATACACGGTTCACAAACCAATTAGGGTTCGGCATGCATGGTTCGGTTCACACCTCAATCTAGGGTTTAAGTTTTACATGACCTTTACTAGTTTAACACACGCTCAAAACCCTCACATGGTTCGGCTAACATGTAGGTTTCGCTAACATGTTTTACGCAAACCCTAGCTCATCTACGATCTTACTTAATCACGTTTGCATGTTTTACCTTGTCCGATTCATGATATATGTGGTCCGGTTTTCTTAAGCTCGACATATCTATGATCCGATTCACAAAACATATTCAATACATGTTCTCTACTTTATTATAAGGTCCGATTTATATTTTTTGTTCTCGGTTTCATATGGCTCGACAAAAACATAAGCTTCGACCAAAAACAAAACATGATACAACATATATTAACGTTAGGGTATCAAAGGAAGACGAATAGAAAACGTTTATACCTTAGCTTGTTGGAAACAAAGCTCTCGACACCAAGGGGAGGGCTTCGGTTGTAAAACCTGAAAATCTAAAACATGATTAAAGACTAAAATACCCTTGGAATCGAAAATTATAAAATACGTAAAATACGTTTATAATCATTTAATGAAATTAAAAATTGACTTACGAATAACAAAAACTTAACGAATGTGTGTACGTGATCGATTTTGGTACGACGAAAGATTTAAACGTTTCGCTAATATGTTGGGCTGCTTGCATTGTTCGTGTGGATCAAGAGAGCCAAGGTGGGCGTTTGTTTTGTGTTCGGATGGACCAAGCCGAAACCCAACCCCTCAAAAGCCCAAACCGAAAATGACTAGCTATATATACACTACATTTACATGAAATTGAAACCCTAGTTTTGTTGCCTCTCTTTTCTTTTCTTCCATTCGGCCGAACCCTAACAACCTTGGTGTCGCGAGTTTTGTTCATCAAAGCTAAGGTATAACATGTTTATTCGCCTTCTCTTATTACACCTTACGATATATATTGTAATATGTTTCGCTTAGTCGAGTTTTGTGTTTTTCTTTTGTGGTCGAGCCGCATTTAAACCAAACAAGGCAAACCATAATGACTTGAACCTTATAGTTATTAAAGAGCATGTTATATAATACGTAATATTTGAATCGGATCATAGATATATGTTGAGCATAGAACCGAACCACATATATGCATAACCGAACCACTTGTAATTAATTCGCCAAGGTATAAACTCAGAACTTGAATATGTAAAGCACGTAGATGAGCTAGGTTTGCTTAAAACATGTTAGCCGAACCCTATATACAAACCGAAACATGTGAGGGTTTTGAATGTGTATTAAACGAGTAAAGATCATGTGAAACCTAAACCCTAAGTGATGTGTGAACCGAACCATGCATGCCGAACCTTAATTGGTTTGTGAACCGTATCATGTGTGTGTAGATGTGTAATTAATCCGAGTAATAAGTAACTTGTATTGTCACATGAAATCATAAACGTGCATGGATATAAAAGTTGACGATAACATATATATGAGTAACATATGATTAAGACATGAACGTGTTGAGTAAATAAACAAGAGTAATGAGTCATTAAATGACGTAACATATAAAGTAAATGCACGGATATGATATTAAAAGAATGAGAAAACCCTAGAACATAAATGAGAGTCGATTAGGTTGAAGCTAAGTATATTAATTGTTATTTCATGTGTGAGTTATGATGTTTAAACTATTTTCACATTTAACCCTAAACTTTAATAAATGACATAATGAACCTTAATCTATGATATTGTTTATAAAACACTTAAGTCTCATTTAATTATAAAACCCTAAAGTATTAAGATCATCGAATACATTGAGTATAAACACCAAATATTAAAAGATCATTTCGACGATTATGGAATCATAAATAACATGTATGACCGTTAATGTGTATAGGTTCCGTGAAGAAGGAGTAATCCTTTGCTTTCCGTGTTTCTCGCCGATCATTTGCTTTGGAATAAGGTACATATATTCGACCTTTTCAAGAAGGTTCCTTATAACGCTTTCTTTTCGTTAGCTTTTATATTAGGATTTCCTAAGCCTTTGCTATGAACCCCATTTTGTTTGTTTGAGTGTTGCTTATCCGAACTCGATTTTTGAATTATAAAACATCCGATTTTGAACTATATGATATGAAAACCTTGATTTTGAAAACATGATTAATCTTCCGATAAAGTATGATCTCGTGTCGCTTTGACATTCGATTTGACCTAAGATAGTTTGACACCCGAGCCAAAATAATAACTAGTCATGGGGTTCCATGTCCGTGTCGTTGATGCACTCGACATGACTCTAGGGCGAGAGTGAAGTTCGCCACGCCCTTATCTCGTTATCTCGTTATGAGCTCAAGTTATATTATATTACCAATATATGTTTGTGGGCGATGGATGCATCCTAGATCTCGTTATATGTTATATGTTATATGTTATATGTTATATGCTATATGTTATCTCGATGATTCATGTCACGTGCATGCACGCCCTTCATAACTCGGTAGGTCTCCCTACAAATGTTGCCTTGTGTGAATATGAATATGAATATGAATATGATTATGATCCGATATATGTGTCGGGCTCGAGGTAGTTAACTATAAAACTTATTCTATTATTCGATTTATATTTTGAAATGATTATGATTTTACTATCTTTCTTTCACTATATTCCGTATTCGTTTCGTTTCATTTCGCTTTGCTTGTATATCTGCTCACCGGGCTTTTGAAGCTCACCCGCATTTCTTTTCTTCCGCTGGCAGTATCTAAGCATTGAGCCGGGTTTGCTTTGGGATGAATGTCGAGTGGACTTACCTTAGAGATATTTAGCTTTGATCTTATGATGCCATTTAAGACTTAATATTTTATATTTTATTGAGTTTATATTTTTCCATTGGGACCTATGTATTGAAGTCATTTTGACTTGAATTATTTCAAGATTTATGCTAAGACTTCTTTTGGATATTTGTGTTTGCTTTGATATGACACCGTTACTTGTGATTCCTTTACCCTTGTCGGGTCGGGCGTTATAATTTATGGCATCGAGCCTGTGTTTACGACTTGTAGTCGGGACCTGTGACATATGGAGCCTAGGTTTTGAGACCCTTAGAGCTTAGGCTATGACCGTGAGGATTTGGGTAGAATTTAGGATTCCTTCTGCACTTCCATTTCGTATCTCACCTTTGTTCATTTTGCTAATCGTTTGAATATCGCTCGATGGTTCGAACTCGTACTACCCAGAGCGCGGATGGAGACGATGATGCTACTAACATTGATGTCGCGATTGCTAATGCTCTCAACACTCTATTCCCGGTCTTACTACACCGAGATGATGGAACAGTGATCAACAACATTCGTAATCGACCGGTGCTTCGGGTAGTGGTGGAGAAATCAACCCGTCGGCATTCACACTTGCTCGAGCGCTTTGAAGCTCAAGCCTCTTTCGCTTAGCACCGCCGCTACTCCCACTAAGGCCGAGGACCGGATCACTCATATTGAGAAGTCGTTTGAAGTATTGGGTTGTGAGACGAGTTTAAGACTCGTTGGTTGCATTTAAGTTGGAAGGTGATGCTTTGAATTGGTGGAAGGCACTCAAACAAGCAAGAGGAGGAGATGCTTTTGTTGTTACTTGTACTGGACCGAGTTTCGGACGATATTCTATAATCATTATTTCCGCTGTCGAGCAAAGAAAGGTATGAGAGGATTATCGTGCAATCTACCAACTTGATCATGAGAATTCCAATGAGTACATGAGTAGGTTTATGAGGTCGGTAAGTTTTGTAGGAACGATTGTCGGAGATGGTAGGCGCCAAGCTAAGCACTTCAAGTGGGGACCAAGAAGTAGGTGTTGGACCGATCGCTAATATTGAGTATGAGAATGTGTCGACCGCAATGACGCACTCGTAACATTGAGATCTTTCATGAGGTTTCGGTTCCAACAAGCGAATCGCGATGGTGATCGGATTCAAGGTAGGACTCAAAGTAATGATTATAAGGGAAATTCGGCGGGAGTTATGATTCAAGGGGTCAAGTGGATAAGAGTTATGATCGGGACGGGTCATCAGAAGGAATGTGGACTCTAGGCACCCCGAGGCGAGGAGTCAAGATAATAGAAATGTTGGTAGGAATGGGAATGATCGTCGTAACCAAGGTAACAATAACCAGTACAACAAGGATCACCACCGAGGATCAAATCGGTCGTGCTTCGTGATCTTCTCGTCGCCAAGCGACACCGAGGTTTTGCCTCCCACCTATCTCGTACTACTTGTGGAAAGGCTCATCCGGGACCGTGTTTCAAGGCCACTTGTGGATGTTTCTCTTGTGGTTCTACCGCTCACAAGATCAAGGATTGCCCTAAGAAGAACCCGTGATTCCCGGAAACTACATCAAGCCGCCACCTACTACCGGACGTGTTTATGCTACTACTCGGAATCAAAGTGAGCGCACTTCAGGTACCATTACGGGCACTCTTTTCATTGATGATTATTCTGTCTTCGTTTTATTTGATACCGGTGCCACACACTCCATTATATCTGTCACATTTGCTAAGAAACTTAATATGAAGCCCAAACCATTAACAAATCACTTATCGATATCTACGCCTATGAAAAACCACATGATCATTGATCATAAATACGTTAAATGTCCTCTTCGTTTTGATGATCGTATTCGCTCTGCAAATCTGTATCCTCTCGATATGGTCGACTTTGATATCATTCTAGGCATGGATTGGTTGGCTTATCATAGAGCTTCAATTGACTGCTATGCTAGAACGGTGATCTTTGGAGACGAAACATCCTAAATTGCTTATCATGGTTCTCAACCTCTCAAATCATAAGCTCATTTCCGCTATGAAGGCACCGGACCATGATTGCTCATGGGTGCCAAGGTTTTCGGCATCCGTTAAGGACACATCTTTGGAGAGTCCTAACATTGAAAATCTTTCATTGTTTGTGAATTCACCGACGCTTTTTCCGATGAACTCCCCGGTCTTCCCCGCCAGAGAAGTTGAGTTTAGCATTGAGTTAATTCACAGTGTCGAACCGATTTCAAGGCTCCGTATCGTATGGCACCTATAGAATCAAGGAGTTGAAGGAACAATTGCAAGAGATGATAGAAAATGGATTTATTCGACCCAAGTTTCTCCATGGGGTGCACCTGCTTTAGTTGTGAAGAAAAGGATGGAAGCATGCGCCTATGTATCGACTACCGTGAACTCAATCAGATACCATTCATAACCGTTATCCTCTCCGTATTGATGATTTGTTTGATCAACCGCAAGGAGCTAAGTTCTTTTCTAAGATTGATCCGAGATCCGGTTATCACCACCACGTGTGAAGGAGCAAGATGTTCCTAAGACCGCTTTCGCACTCGTGATATGGTCATTATGAATTCCTCGTTATGCCTTTTGGTTCGACAAATGCGCTCTGTGTTTATGGATCTAATGAATCGTGTTTTCCATGAGTTCCTCGATAAGTTCGTTATCGCTTTCATCGACGACATTTTAGTTTACTCCAAGTCCAAGAAGAGCATGAACAACATCTCCGGATAGTTTTGGAGATTCCGAGGAAGAAGAAGTTGTACGCCAAATTTTCAAGTGCGAGTTTTGGTTAAGACAAGTCGCTTCCTTGGTCATATTGTATCTCATGATGGTATCACCATGGATCCGTCTAAAGTTGAGGCTATCACTAAATGGCCAAGACCTACGATAGTGATCGAGGTTAGAGTTTTCTAGGACTTCACGGTTATTACCAACGCTTTGTTGAAGGTTTCTCTCGCTTAGCTCTACCCCTAACCCAACCGATGAGAAAAGGTGAAAAGTTTGTATGGACGGATGAACGAGAGAAGAGTTTTGAAGAGTTGAAACGGAGATTGGTGTCCGCTCCTATTTTAACTCTTCCATCCGGTTCTGAGGATTTCAAATTTACAAAGGATGCATCTAAGAAAGGATTGGGTGTGTTTTGATGCAACATGGAAAGGTAATAGCTTATGCTTCGAGACGCCTAAAACCTTATGAGGAGAATTACCCAACTCATGACCTTGAGTTAGTGCAGTGGTGTTCGCGTTGAAGATCCGGAGACATTACTTGTATGGAGAGACGTGTGATATATTCACCGATCATAAGAGTCTTAAGTATATTTTCACCGTATGAACTTAACATGAGACAAAGAAGATGGTTAGAACTTCTTAAGGATTATGACACCAACATTCAAGACCATCCGTAAGGCTAATGTAGTTGTTGACGACTTAGCCGAAAATCGTGCATTCTTGCAAGTATCGAGATTGAACCTAGGATTTTTCGTGACTTAGAGAGTTTGGATGTCGAGCTATGCGTCTGAGGTTTTGATGGATATTGGGCTAGTATGAAGGTGGATTCGAACCTTATATCGCAAATTAAAGAAGCTCGAAAGATGATGGTGAGTCGGGCCGTGGCGCAAAATGTTGAAGAAGGTAAGCACGGAGTTTAAGGTTGATGATGTCGGAATTGTATGGTATGAAGATAGGCTTTGTGTTCCCAATGATCCGGTATCATGAGAAAGTTATGATGAAGCTCATAGTTCTCCTTTCACTATCCATCCCGGTTCTACCAAGATGTATAGGGATTTGAAGCGATTTTTGGTGGAATGGCATGAAGCAAGATGTGGCGACGCTTGTGTCGAAATGTATGATTTGTCGTTAGTTAAGATTGAACATCAAAGGGCTAGTGGATTGTTACAACTATTGGATATTCCAACATGGAAGTGGGATAAGATATCTATGGATTTTGTGACCGACTACCTCTTACCGGAAGAAGCATGATGCGATTTGGGTAGTTGTTGATCGACTAACCAAATCGCTCATTTCTTACCAATCGAAAGGATTATGGTATTGGTAGATTGGCGGAAATTTTTCAAGAAGAGATCGTTAGACTTCATGGTACTCCGGCATCTATTGTGTCCGAAGCGAGATCCGCGCTTACTTCTCGCTCGGAAAGGTTTGCAAAAGCTTGGGGTACTCGACTTAATTTCAAGACGGCATTTCATCCTCAAACAGATGGTCACCGAGAGGACTATTCGGACCTTAGAGGACATGCTAAGGGCTTGTGCTTTGGAATGGACCGCGCTTGGGATGAATATTTGTGTTTAGTAGAGTTTGCATACAACAACAGTTGGCATGCTAGCATTAAGGCAAAGACCGCTTGAACTTCAGATGGGAGGAATGTAGAGCACCTACTTGTTGGGATGAAGTAGGTGAACGCTGATTGAAGGTCCGAAATGATTGAGATCACTAATGAGAAAGTAGTCATTGCTAGAGAAAAGTCAAGGAAGCTAGGTCTCATCGAGAAAAGTTATGCCGACAAGCATCGCCGTGATTTAGAATTTCGGGTCGAGATCGTGTATTTTTAAAGTCTCGCCGCTTAGAGGTGTGAAACGCTTTGGAATCAAGGGCAAGCTCACCTCGATTCATCGGTCCGCTTGAAATTCGAACGATAGGAGAAGTTTCGATCGATTAGCACTTCCGCCTCGCTTATCGCATGTTCATGACGCTTCCATGTATCACCCTGCGGATACAACTATCATCCGTTACACGCTGCTTTTATCCGCTTGATCAAATTCAATCCGATATGTCTTTATCTCAAGAACCGAAGCTATTTTAGAAAGGCAAGAAAGAGTCATGAGAAATAAAGTCATTCCGCTCGTTAAGATTCTTTGGAAAAATCACCCGAGCGTGAGGCTACTGGGAAACCGAGGAGTCGATGCGAGCTAGTTATCCTCATTTCTTTGAATAGTTGGTATGTTCTCATTTCGTTGCGTTTCGTTTCATTTCAATTTCGAGGACTAAAATTTTTCTTTAGAGGAAGAATTGTAAAACCCGAAAATCTAAAACATGATTAAAGACTAAAATACCCTTGAATCGAAAATTATAAAATACGTAAAATACGCTTATAATCATTTAACGAAATTAAAACTTAACTTACGAATAATAAAAACTTAACGAATGTGTGTACGTGATCGATTTTGTACGACGAAAGATTTAAACGTTTCGCTAATATGTTGGGCTGCTTGCATTGTTCGTGTGGATCAAGAGAGCCAAGGTGGGCGTTTGTTTTGTGTTCGGATGGACCAAGCCGAAACCCAACCCCTCAAAAGCCCAAACCGAAAATGACTAGCTATATATACACTACATTTACATGAAATTGAAACCCTAGTTTTGTTGCCTCTCTTTTCTTTTCTTCCATTCGCCGAACCCTAACAACCTTGGTGTCGCGAGTTTTGTTCATCAAAGCTAAGGTATAACGTGTTTATTCGCCTTCTTATTACACCTTACGATATATATTGTAATATGTTTCGCTTAGTCGAGTTTTGTGTTTTTATTTTGTGGTCGAGCCGCACGAAACCAAACAAGGCAAACCATAATGACTTGAACCTCATAGTTATTAAAGAGCATGTTATATAATACGTAATATTTGAATCGGATCATAGATATATGTTGAGCATAGAACCTAACCACATATATGCATAACCGAACCACTTGTAATTAATTCGCCAAGGTATAAACCTCAGAACTTGAATATGTAAAGTACGAGATGAGCTAGGGTTTGCTTAAAACATGTTAGCCGAACCCTATATACAAACCAAAACATGCGAGGGTTTTGAATGTATTAAACGAGTAAAGATCATGTGAAACCTAAACCCTAAGTGATGTGTGAACCGAACCATGCATGCCGAACCTTAATTGGTTTGTGAACCGTGTATCATGTGTGTGTAGATGTGTAATTAATTCGAGTAATAAGTAACTTGTATTGTCACATGAAATCATAAACGTGCATGGATATAAAAGTTGACGATAACATATATATGAGTAACATATGATTAAGACATGAACGTGTTGAGTAAATAAACAAGAGTAATGAGTCATTAAATGACGAACATATAAAGTAAATGCACGTGGATATGATATTAAAAGAATGAGAAAACCCTAGAACATAAATGAGAGTCGATTAGGGTTGAAGCTAAGTATATTAATTCGTTATTTCATGTGTGAGTTATGACGCTTAAACTATTTTCACATTTAACCCTAAACTTTAATAAATGAATAATGAACCTTAATCTACGATATTGTTTATAAAACACTTAAGTCTCATTTAATTATAAAACCCTAAAGTATTAAGATCATCGAATACATTGAGTATAAACACCAAATATTAAAAGATCATTTCGACGATTATGGAATCATAAATAACATGTACGACCGTTAATGTGTATAGGTTCTGAAGAAGGAGTAATCCTTTGCTTTCCGTGTTTCGCTTTCAATCATTTGCTTTGGAATAAGGTACGATATTCGACCTTTTCAAGAAGGTTCCTTATAACGCTTTTCGTTAGCTTTTATATTAGGATTTCCTAAGCCTTTGCTATGAACCCCATTTTGTTTGTTTGAGCTGCTGCTTATCCGAACTCGATTTTTGAATTATAAAACATATGATTTTGAACTATATGATATGAAAACCTTGATTTTGAAAACATGATTAATCTTCCGATAAAGTATGATCTGTGTCGGCTTTGACATTCGATTTGACCTAAGATAGTTTGACACCGAGCCAAAATAATAACTAGTCATGGGGTTCCATGTCCGTGTCGTTGATGCACCTCGACATGACTCTAGGGCGAGAGTGAAGTTCGCCACGCCCTTATCTCGTTATCTCGTTATGAGCTCAAGTTATATTATATTACCAATATATGTTTGTAGGGCGATGGATGCATCCTAGATCCGTTATATGTTATATGTTATATGCTATATGTTATCTCGATGATTGATGTTGCGCATGCACGCCCTTCATAACTCGGTAGGTCTCCCTACAAATGTTGCCTTGTGTGAATATGAATATGAATATGAATATGATTATGATCCGATATATGTGTCCGGGCTCGAGGTAGTTAACTATAAAACTTATTCTATTATTCGATTTATACTTTGAAATGATTATGATTTTACTATCTTTCTTTCACTATATTCGTATTCGTTTCGTTTCATTTCGCTTTGCTTGTATATCTGCTCACCGGCTTTTGAAGCTCACCGCATTTCTTTTCTTCCGCGGCGGTATCTAAGCATTGAGCTGGTTTTGCTTTGGGATGAGTCTTGAGTGGACTTACCTTAGAGATATTTAGCTTTGATCTTATGATGCCATTTAAGACTTAATATTTCGGATATTTTATTGAGTTTATATTTTTCCACTGGGACCTATGTATTGAAGTCATTTTGACTTGAATTATTTCAGTATTTATGCTAAGACTTCTTTTGGATATTTGTGTTTGCTTTGATATGACACCATTACTTGTGATTCCTTTACCCTTGTCGGGTCGGGGCGTTACATCGGCCGAATAGAAAGAAAAGAGAGAGGCAAAGAAAACTAGGGTTCCAAATTGTGTTTATGTGTTGTATATATAGGTAGTACAAATAGGTTAGGCTTGAGATGGGGTGGGCTTCGGCTTGGGTCCAACCGAACAAACAAAACTCACGCCCCTTTGGGCTCTCGGCTCACTAGTCCAACCGGACAAACTTACACGGCCCAACATGGTTCACCAAATAAACGAAAACAAGGCCCATACGATTGGCCCAACTATTTAACGAGACGTTTAACTTTTCGTCGTACAAAATCGATCACATACACATATTCGTTAAGTTTTAATTATAGATAAGTTAAGTTTTTAATTTCGTTAAATGAATATAATGTCTTTTACGTATTTTATAAATTTCGATTCCAAGGGTATTTTAGTCTTTATTTATGTTTTAGATTTTCAGGTTTTACAGTAGGTCCCAAATGAAAATCAACTTGTGCGGAAATAAGTTTGTTACAAGCCAAACGATGTTTTTAAAGTGCATAAATCCCATGTGTGACGCTGTCGTCACCACGACTCTATGATATGTCCATATGCATGCCATGAAGTGAATGCCTTAGATACCGAGATAAAATATGCTAAAAGTGTCAACACAAAGGTTGAGTGAGTTCATAGAGTTTGAGTTGAAATGTAAAGCCTTTCAAAATCGCTTATGCAAAGAAAGACATTGTAAATCCACCCGGCCCAAGTTCACCATACAAACCTGTGTGTTCACAACCCACCGCCAAAATGTGTATAGTTTATGTTCGCGCATGATGACAAATGAATTCACATAATAGTGCGTAACTTAATGTATTAATAGTTAATTGACATAACACATATGAGTGTTGTTTCAAATTGTTCCAAGACCATTAGTTCCATGATTATACCAAGACATTTAGTTCAATGATTATACCAAGACATTTAGTTCAATGATTATACCACGAAATTTAGTTCAATGATTATACCAAGACATTTAGTTCAATGATTATACCACGACATTTAGTTCAATGATTATACCAAGACATTTAGTTCAATGATTATACCACGACATTTAGTTCAATGATTATACCACGACATTTAGTTCAATGATTATACCACGATATTTAGTTCAATGATTATACCAAGACATTTAGTTCAATGATTTATGATATAGAATATGACTAAACATTCAGTTCAGATAAACATATAGTTTGCAAATAATCATGATTGTCATAAAAATAGTTGAGCATGTATCTCCCCCAAAAGTAATTCAAAACAATTAAAAGAGTAAGGGCTATGACTCACCGATGCAATGTTTATGATGATATAATGGCAAAAGTGGATACATCAAATGAGGCGCAACCTCTAACCGTGACCTATTATGAATGATATGTTCTACAATAAGTTATGATGTAATGTTATGCATGCAATTCAGATGATATCTATACCACTTGTACATTTGAAAATAATGTTTAACGTCGAATGTATGTTTATGACATCTCGTCATATTATAAAATACTTTACAACTATTTACGTTGAAACAACCTCCTCGATAGTCGTTTAGTGATTTATCAAGAATTTATAGCTTTTCTTCGCAAAAAAATATACTTTGATAATTTGTGAAAGTGACTAAATGACCTCGAAAAGCTAGTCGTAAAATAGTGAATATCGAGTGTTAGGAAACAAACTCAACGGTTTTGGAAAGCTTGTATCATTATCTCAAAGTTTTAGCTTTTAAGTTTTTATCATAGAGGTCTCGATCATGGAGAAAACATAGGTGAAGTATAGTACTTGTACCAAAAATATTGTTTAAGGGTGGTTTTCGCAAAGTTTGAGTGATCGATTATACTCGTATAACTCCGCTTGACGAACGGTTGGACGTTTTGGAAAATAGGCTAGACAAACTTACTTTTACTAGAAGACATTATTTTATAAAAGTATTCCATCAATGTTAAAACGACCCTCAACATGGTCATTCGTGGTCGTAATGTTTGTCTAATAGAAATATATTAATTTTGCTTATATAATATAGTTACGGCAACTTTGTTTAAACACGTGTAATTTAATCGTTACTAGTCCGTTTTCCACGCTTTTATATGCCCTTAGCTTCAGATTAAAGTATACTAATATATTTTTGATAAATCGACACATTTTATAGCACTTAAGACTCATTTTGACTCGTAAAAGTTGAGAATACATGCTGAATTTTCAAACAAATAGTTTTCGTCAAATTTGAAAATATCATAACTTCTTCGTTATAACTCCGCTTTAACCCGCTCAAGCGACCACGGTTTCGCTTTAAAGTATATTTTCTGAATATCTAGCCCAAATTATTTTACAAACTGTCGGATTTTCCAGATTTCACAAATAAGATCAGACCCTTAATTATAGTTGTCGAAAATGATTTCTCTCGCGTAAAACTTATTCTAACCACTTCAAACCAACGCCAAAGCTATTCTAATCCTACCATACACCTTCTTAGGGTGTCATGGGTTCCTAGACATCACTAAAAGTGATATGTTTCAAGGGATAATTTATAGGATGATGAATATATATTTATAACACTTAAAAACAATAAAAAGTGGTATAGCTATCCATATGACTTGCATATTTTTCTCAAATATGATGAAATGAACATAAAATAAATATGAAAGATGAATATGAACATGAAATGCTTACTAGTAACTTGATGAGGTTAAATGAACAAGGTTAATCCTAAACACCCTAGGTTTTTATTTCAAAACCTTGCTTAAGAGTATGCTAGAGTTGTGTAAATAACTTGTCTTGAAAAAAATTTGGTTTCCTTGCCTTGTTCTTGCTATGGCCGGTTATGGTAGAGAGGATGAAGAGGGATATATATATATTTTTTTTTTACACCTTTAGTTTTATGTTAGTATGTGTTAAAAGTTTGAATATATTTAATATTATACATGTAATGACTAATGCATGCTAGTTAAGATATTTTGCACTCAAAAGTTGTGTTGAGTCATCCAATATGTCGACATACATATGAAAAGAAATACTAGAGATATTTTTGAGTAGTTAAATACATATGGGTTGAAGTAAAAGTGTAGTCATTTAAGGATAGTTGATAACTTGTGTACATATTTAAGCATTTAGGGTAGCGTTAGCTAAAAATAAATTTTAACGGAGCAAAATAAATATATTGAAGTCATAAAAATTATAAGAATACATTTCTTACAAGAATTGAGTGAAATAATAATTACCATGTAATATTTACGAAAACCGTCGATAAATTTTATACATAACAATTTATATACAAAATAAATTGAAAACATCGGGTAAAGTAATAATATTATTTTTATAATCTTATTATGAGTACAAAAATATATCGGAATAATTTTTTTGGAAGTATCGGATCAAATGTTCAAATAATGTTTACGCGATAGCGTTTATTTAATAAGAAAATAAACGTTTAATGTAAAATGCAAAACCCATGCATAAATTGATATGAAATGATGTTACTAATGATGTGTAGACTAAATCTAGTCTATATGAAATGTCCTGAAATTACGACATGTCACACACAAATCCCACCTCCGTCTATCTCGATTGAAGAAATTAAAGAAGTAGAGCCGTCTAATGAAAATCCTCCGGAGCCTGAGCTCAAGGATTCGTCTCTTGATTTACTTCTCGAGGAGTTCACCGATGAACTCGCTCGCATCGATCCTCTTCCACCAGGAAGTGAGGATGATGACTTTGATTTTGAAGCCGATTTAAGAGAGATTGAAAGTTTGTTGAATGAAGATCCGTTAAATAAGCTGCCACGAAAGATTAATGATAATTATCTTGAGGAGTTCTCCGGTGAACTCTCTCATATCATATCTCCTCCGGAGTATGATCATTTCTATTTCGATCTAGAGAAAGATTTTAGTTTGGGGGAAGAGCAGCTCTCTCAAAATAGTTTCGTTATTGATGACATCACCCCGCCTCTTCCTCCCAATGTTTTCGTTGAAAATTACCCTATGAGTTTAAATGATCAAATTCAAATTAAAGATTATATGAAATTTGCTTTTGAGGATGAAGAATGGATCCTTATTGTTATCAAAATCTTTATTCCATTTCTTCCATATAATGTGATTTCTCCTCTTCTTCACTCTTGCGGGAGTGAGGATACCATCTTTGACCCCGGTATCACCTTTTTTCCTTTTTAAGAACCGTGGGTATCTCGTCGGAGTGGAACTTTCTTATGTTTCAATGTTCATCCAAAGCTCTTGAATGAAAGTCCGATGGAGATTATCTATTCCACTTGTTTCCCCAAGGATAAAAGAATTCGAGGCGGCTCAAGCTAACGACTCGATAACAAAACAAGCGTTTCTATTTTCTAATAAGTGACGTGAAGGGGTTAGCCTCTTCGATTTCTCGTGTTTGGTTGTTTGTGATGTTTTTGTCTAGGATTTCATCGATATGAAGACTCTCGTGCTCGAAGTTTGTCTTTTCTCCACTCGAGTTTCATGATCGTTGCTGATGAAAATTCGATACCCTAATCTTATCGACTAACGTTTATCTTTAAGCATACTTAATAAACGGCTTTTAGATTTTCGTTGATCCCTTTCCTTTAAACATTGAGGACAATGTTTCGCTTTAGTCTGGGGTGGGTAATCTTCGATTTGATTTTACCGCACTTGCTTATTTTTTTGCCGTGTACTCTCGCAACCCCGTTTTTCCTTAGAAAGTGAAAAAAATTGTGCAAAAATTGAGAAAATTTTAAAATTTTTGTAAGCTTTTGCTAGTTTTATGATTGAAAATTCTTTGCGAGTTTCTTAGAAGTTACTTTAAATATGCGTTTTCTTGAAAAAGTCTTTGCTAATTGCTTAGATAAGAGTCTATAAAATGCGATTCTAGCTCAAAAGGCCAAGAATTTGCAAGCTTCCCTAAGTGATTTTAAATATGAGAAGCTTTTGAAAGATTTGCTAGTTTCTAATAAGTGACATTAAAAATGTGAGACTTGAGATTATTTGACGAAGCATTAGCTAAGTTAATATATGTTTTGACACCTTGTTGACTTTCCGCTGGAGAGAGTAGGAATAGAATTCTGACTTGACCGGGCGAGTTGAGCCCTAGCTTGTTCCCTTAACCATAGATAATTAAAATTATCGACTAAGCATCCGCGGATCTCATTATTTGAGATTTTAAATTTGTGGAGATCGAGGAATAATAGAGTTACTTATGAGTTTTGATGCTAAGCTTGGAGTAGATGGTTCTCTTTAGAGCCCATCGAAAGTACTTGTGGTTTTTTGCTCCCACAAAATTGTCTCACCCCATATTTGTGAATAAATAATTAAAGATGTTAGGTTTTTGACGATAGTTAGTTCTTTATCTTCTTTAGAGAATCCTTGCCCATGAGATTTGGGTACACATCGAGGTATTGTCAGTGTTGCGGTATAAAAACCGTAGGATTCGGAGTTTGGCATAAAAAATAACATGAAATAAAGCCCAAATGTGTTAAAGTGAAAAATCCAAAGCCATAAAAGTTTTCTATGTCTGACGGTACCCTCGTTGTCATGGACTTCAAAAAGGTGGAGGAAAATCCAAAGTCATAATAAGACTTCTGATAAAACGGTAATCCCGTTGAATTAGTGGTTGAAAAGACCAAGGGCCTAAATTGCAAAAATGCAAATGTGCTAAAATAGTGTTAAGCCAAACTTTGAATCCGGAAGATATATAAATAAAGCTTCTGTCTCTGGACTCATAGATGAGTTGTTTCGGTCGCCATAAAAATGATATCTTCCTAAATCGTGTTAAATTAGGACCTTGAAGTGGACCTCATTCTTGTGTGCAACGGTTTTCGAGGGAAGATGGATAACTAATTAGCGTTTTAGCTTCATATCTTTATCGGAATAAAAATTATCGAAACGAGAAATTTGAAGAAATTCATTTCTCACAAAAATAAAATAAATATAGGAAAAATAGGAAAATGAGAGCAAAAGGTAATTACACAAGTAACTTCCATGGGTAGTGTTAGCATCTAAAGCCATATTTAACAATGATTTTGATTTTACGCTTAGTTTGGGGACTTGTGAAAAATCAGGGACGATGTATTCTATCCGTATGGTCACTCCTCGCTGAGTTGTGTTTCCTACTCCGTGATCCTAAAAATGTCTTTTGAAAAATGTTTGAGTTATTGATCGACATGAAAGTTCAACAAACCGTCACTCATTAATAAGTGTTTAATCGTAATATCTATATGTGAAGAAAAAAAAGGTAAACGGGGCGTTTTTAGAATTAAGGGTTTCTTAATCTCTTTTGAGGAATCTTTGCTACTTTTTATAGGTTTAGTAGAAAGAGATTGAAATCCTTGGTTTTAGAAGCGTGAGTTGATGACATTGCGTGGGGACACGACAATCTTCTAGTCTGGGGTATTTTGGTATGTGCTAAAACACATACCATTTCTTTACCAAATCAGGCCAAAAATAACCAGAAAAGAGCCGTTTATGCCTAATAATTGTTGGTTTCTTAAGTTTATGCATGTGCAGGTACGGATATGACAAAACAGACAAAAGAAATCCAAAATCGAAGAAAACCGAGCACGAGAGAAAGAAGAAAGCAAAAGTCGATGCCGGGATGCTATTTGATGGGATTTTGATGCTTAGAAGATCAAATTACAGAGTTCGGGACATGATTTTGGAATTTTTCACAATTTACCCTTCATCTTACCATTTTACACAAATACCCCTTATTTGCAAAACAGGTAATTTGGGGGTGTGACAGATTGGTATCAGAGCATCGGTTATAGAGAACTAGGTTGCATCATTGACCCTAGACTATAACTACATCATCATAGCATCTCATCATATCATTATAAGTGCATACTCATTATACATGCGGGTTTATGACTCAACACCAAACATCATATGAGTCGATTAGTCCAAGCATTGATAGTTACTCTAAATTATACATAGCCCGATCACCTATGTCTAATTCGAAGAATAATGCAATGAAGGAGTAGTAGTCTCATATGTGTAAGCAATCCGAATCGAGCCAAATTTTCAAAAGATTTTCTTCAAACCACTTGTTTCCGCTTTGATCCGAGTGACAGCTCTTGTTTGATGAGTTGCAAAGATCAAGCTAGAATCAAGTTGTTACTCAAACCGATTTAGCCTAATCTCATGACAGTTCTTGTTTGATGAGTTGTGAGATTAAGTAAAAATCGGTTACCTAAAAGTCTTTTGAGGGTTTTGCTTGAGAATGGGAAAGCTTGCCTCATCAAACCTAACCATAAGAGAGCATGACTCTAGGATGGGAAATGGTCACGATAGCACAAGAACGTACCTAGTTGGATGAGAAACCCAGATACTTGAGCATTGACATAATCACTTAGGGCTATTCACACGAGCATGAACTTTTAGAACGCTTGTCGAGGTTCGGAATATAGTTATCAATAATTGAATCACGAGGACGTGATTCCTTTAACAGGGGAAGAATGTCACAATTCTCAATTTCCGGTCATTTTGCAAACTTTAAAATTTTTTACTATTCATCGGTTACTATTCATCATTTTACTATTCATCGTTTTTGAAGTCAATTTGATATTTTGAGAGGTTATTTCAAAATTTTACTATTCACAAAACACTATTCATTCCCGGAGAAAAATTTATATTCACGATTTTATTCATCATTATTCGTAAACTAGGTTTACGAGTATCAAATTCGCGTAACTGTAAGGGTTTAGCTGCGTATTCGTGAAACATCAATGAGAACACTTCATATAGACTAGAGTTAGTCTACATATCATCATTAACATCATATGCATAATAGTTCATGCATGGGTTTGCATATTTTTTTAACGTATAATTATTTATTAAATAAACGCTATCGCACGATCATTTATTTTGAATAATTGATCCGACACTTTCAACAATTGTCTTGACATATTTTTATACTCATTTTAAGACTATAAAAATTATGTTATTAGTTTACCCAATGTTTTGAATTTATTTTGGTATATAAATTGTTATATATATATATATATTTACGATGGTTTTCGTAAATCCTATCCGATAATTATTATTTTACTCAATACTTGCGAGAAATGCATTTTTATAATTTTTATGACTTCGATATATTTTACTTTGTTCCGTTAAAATTGATTTCTAGCTAACTTGGTACCTAAAAACAAAATATCTAAACTAAACTACACTAAATATCAAATATATATACATTCTTTTTATACAAAATCATGCAACAAGACTTTCTTCTCATTTACATGCCACGCCCCCCCTATTAGTCACAAGAGAAATCAAATTGATTTTTGCTACTCAAATGATCATTCTACCCTTGACTTAGATATTAAGCTAATACATTTTATTTTTTACAAAAAAAAAACACATACATACACTTTTCAAAAGGTGAAACAAAACTAAAAACCCTCTCCTCTTCCTCCTTGTGGTCGGCCAAGCATGAATCCAAGACCAAGATCATTATTTTTTTCAATAACAAAATCATTTAAGTACACTTGTGTGTTACTAAAGGGTTTTAGTTAATAATCACAAGGTTCCACTAAGGTTTCTTTCATCTTTTTCACTAAATCATCCAAGTAAGCTTACATATTATTTTTCATAACTTCCATACTCATATTCTTGATCTATTTTATCATTCTAGTACAAAATTATGCAAGTATTCTATGATTCATACCACTTTGTACTTGTTTTTATTACTTATAACGAATATAAACTATCCTATAATTATTCCCATGAAACCTATCATTGTTGATGAAGTTTAGGAACCCATGACACCCTAATAAGGTGTATGGTAGGTTTAGAATAGTTTTGGTGTTGATTGGAAGGGTTTAGTACAAGCTTTGAACTAGAAAAATCATTTTCGACAACTTATAATTAAGGGCTGTTCATTTTTGTAAAATCTGGAAATTTCGACAGGTCATGAATTATTTTGGGCTAGATATTCAGAAAATAGACTTTAAAACGAAACCGTTGCCACTTGAACGGGTTAAAACGGATTTATAACGAAGAAGTTACGCTATTTTCAAGTTCTGCGACGAAAACTAATTTTCTGAAAATATGTAAGCTGTTAAGGTATATTTAAAGGGCAAAAATGAGTTTTAAACATTGTCTAAATGAGTCGATTTATCAAAAATATATTAGTATATATTAACACGAAACCAAGGATATATAAAACGTAGAAAACGGACTTATAACGACTAAGTTACACGCAATTTAAATAGGGTTATGGTAACTATTTTCACAAGTAATAACACTTACATATTTTTACTAGACCAAAATGGTTGTCGCAAGTGACCATATTTGGAGTCATTTTTCATATCGATAGAATACTTTTGAGAAAACGATGTCTACAAGTAAAAGTGAGTTCACCTAGCCTATTTTCCAAAATGTTCAACCGTTTGTCAAACGAAGGTATAACGAATAATTTACGATCACTCAAAGTTAGTCATTTTCATGAATTGTCAAAGTGTATTATTTTTTTTCGACGATAAACTTTATTTCCAAAATGCACAAGTGGTATGGATATCATATGAATTTGCATGCACGACATTGTTTCATGACTTATATTAGAACATATCATTCATATTAGGTTGCAGATAGAGATTGCACCTCATTTCAGTGTATCCACTTTTGTCATCATAATCATTGCATCAGGTGAGTTCGTAGCCTCACTTTTACTCGTTTAATTGTTTTATAAACTCTTTGGGGGAGATACATGTTCAACTACTTGCTTTTACTTTACACTTATATGAACTTAAGTAACTCTTGTTTCACTACTTATGCTAGTAAGTAGATTATGCCCGAACTAAATTGATTACTATGTTATGAACACTATTATTTGAACCACTTTCCTTGATTATGAACCCTTCGACATATATATTTGAACTCTTTTAAATTGATTTGGACCTTTTAACATGTATTTGAACACTTTGAACTTGATTCGAACCTTTTGACATATAGTTGAACTCTTTTAACTTGTAAAGGAACTTTTTGATATGTTTTGAGCTCTTTGACTATTTTGAACTTTTGAACTCGACTTAAACTCTTGAACTTAATTACGAACTTTTGAATGGAACACTTGAACTTAATTACGAACTTATGACTTGTTTGAACTTATTGAACTATGCGTGCTATGACCTAAAAGTCTCGCCTTATTGGTGGAGCGTGCAAAGTCTCCCTATGTGAACGGAGCAACACTATAAAGTCTCCCTATGTGAACGGAGCAACACTATAAAATCTCCCTATGTGAACGGAGCAAAGACTATAAAGTCTCCCATGTGAACGGAGCAAAGACTATAAAGTCTCCCATGTTCGAAGCAAAGACTATAAAGCCTCCCTTGTTCGTAGCGGTCTTTATTTATTATATATGTGGTGCTATATTGTGATCTATTATGACATTGTATGTGACAACTCGCAATTTCAGGTCATTTCTCAAGTTTCACTATTTTATCGTTTATCGTAAACTGGGTTTACGAGCATCAAATTCACGTAACCGTAATAGTTTAGCTGTGAATTCATGATCATATCATCGAGGACATTTCATATAGACTAAGTTTAGTCTACATTTCATTAACATCATTATCATCATATTAGTTCATTCATGATTTTGCATTTCACAATAAACGCGTAATTTTCATATTAAATAAACGCTATCGCGTAATTAATTATTTTGAACATTTAATCCGATACTTCCAAAATTATTCGACATATTTTTATACTTACATTAAGTTTATAAAATGATATTATGAGTTTACCAGTGTTTTAAATTTATTTGGTATATAAATTGTTAAATTTATATTATTACGACGTTTTTCTTAAAACTACACGATAAATATTTATTCACTCAAATCTTTCAAGAAATGTATTTTTACAATTTTATGACTACAATACATTTTGCTTTGACCCGTTAAAATTTATTTTTAGCTAACACTACCCTAAATGTTCAAATATATACATAACTACTAAACAAATTTTACCAAGTATACATTTACTTACACCTTTATAATTAAAAAGAAAAAAAAATACATGCCCCCTTGTCGACATAAGGGGGGGTGATTCACCAAAAATCTATGCAAGATTTCAAGATCTTTTCATTTATATACTTCCACACTCCAACTCTTACACACTACAATAATTTCAAAGTGGAAAGTCAAGATTTCTCTTCTTTTTCTTCTCTCAAAACCGGCCAAGCCACAAGGTGAAGAAGATTCATCCAAAAATTTATCAAGTCAAGTTTTACACAATCTAGTTACACTCTTGATCAAGGTTTTAAAATAAAAACCTAGGGTGTTTAAGTTTAATCCCTTGTTCTAGTCACCTCATCAAGTAAACTAGTAAGCATATTATGTCCATTTTTCATCAATCATATTTATTTCATAGTCATTTCATCAAATTTGAGCTAACATGCAAGTCTTATGAATATTTATACCAGTTTTACATTGTTTTTAAGAGTTATACATATATAAGTCATCCTATAATTAATCCTTGTTATATACCACTCTTGATGATGTTTAGGAACCCATGACACCCTAAGAAGGTGTATGGTAGGATTAGAATAGCTTCGGGGTTGTTTTGAATGGATTGGAATAGGTTTAGCACGAGAAAAACCCATTTCGACATGTTTTGAAAAGGGTCTGTTCTTAAAATTAAATTCTGGAAAATCCGACAGTGGGTATAATATTTTGGGATAGATATTTAGAAAATACACTGTAAAACGAAACCGTGGCGCTTGAACGGATTAAAACGGAGTTATAACGAAGAAGTTATGAATTTTTCAAGTTGAGCGTCAAAACTATAAATTCGGAAATTTCAAGATGAAAATGTCACTCTTACGAGTCAAAATGAGTCTTAAGCTTTATAAATTGTGTCGAATTATCAAAAATATATTAGTATACTTTGACACGAATCTAAGGATGTAGAAAACGAGAAAACGGACTTGTAACGATTAAATTACACGCGATAAACCAAGTTGCCGTAACTTTATTCTATTAGCAAAATTAATGTATTCTCTATTAAAACATACTACGGCAACTAAAGGACCATGTTGGCGGACGTTTTAACATTGACGAGAACTTTTATAAAACGATGCCTTCTAGTAAAAGTGAGTTCACCTAGCCTATTTTCCAAAATGTCCAACCGTTAAATCAAACGGAGTTGTAACGAGTAAAATACGGTCACTTAAACTTTGCCGAAAACCACCCTTAAACTATATTTTGGCTACAAGTGCCATACTTTATCTATATTTTTCTCCATGATCGAGACCTCTAGGATGAAAACTTAAACACTAAAACTTTGAAATAATGATTCAAGCTTCCCAAAACCGTTGAGTTTGTTTCCTAACGCTCGACGTGCACCATTTTACGACTAGCTTTTAGAGGCCGTTTTTGTCACTTTCATGGAAATTTCAATAACATTATTTTACGACGAAAGTTATAATTTCACAATAAATCACTAAATGATTATCGTCGGATATCATTTCAACGTAAATACATGTGAAGTAATTTAAAATAGTCAAGACGTTAAAAGATTATATTTTCGACGAGAAGTATTGTTTTCAAAAATTCATAATTGGTATAAATATCATCCGAATTGCATGCATAACATTACATCATGACTTATTATATATCATATCAATCATAATAGGTCGCAGCTTAGAGATTGCGCATCATTTCGATTAAACGCACTTTTGTCATCGCATCATTGTACCAAGTGAGTTCATAGCCCCACTTTCTATTACTTATTTGTTTTACAAACTCTTGGGGAGATACATGCTACATTTTAATCGAACACAAATGCTTTGAACTGTATGCTATATCCAAATGTTTTATTGTCACTAAGTAATCAATTGCCATGTTTGAAGTCCCTACATCATGCACCATTAGTCACTTGCAGTGAGCGCGAATATTGTGAATAGGCCTATTGAATTAACACTCGTTCTTATTGACCCGCTTAGGGAAATCGAACGCACTATATTTGAATCATTAAGGTAAATTGGCAAGTTTACCTATTAGGGTCATGATGAAACGATGATTACCAATTTTATTGGTGCGATGTTTACGCTTTGGTTGTCATGAACTTACTGAAATAAATGTTGTTTTGTTTTCAACGATGAGTGTGAAACAATGTAACTCACACTACGAATATTGTGTTCAAACGAATTAATTAAACCTATGAATTTCACTCAACCTTTGTGTTGACAGTTTTAAGCATGTTTTATCTCAGGTATCTAAGGCATTCACTTCATGGCATGCATAAGGACTTATCATAGGGTCGTGGTGACGACGTGTCTCTCATGGATTTATGCACTTTAAAACATCGTTTGAATTGTAACAAACTTATTTCCGCACAAGTTGATTTTCATTTGGGACCTACACTTTGTAAACTCGATTGTTTTATTAAATCAAACGATGTGTTTTCTAAACGACACCTTAGGTCGTTCAATATATCTCAGAATCGTGATGCTATGACAACCAATCCCGTGAATTCCATTCCACCGCAAAACAAGTAATTTGGGGTGTGATGATTGGCATCGAGCTTCAGATTATAGAGAACTAGGTTGCATCATTGACCCTAGACTATAACTACATCATCATAGCATCTCATCATTTCATCATAAGTGCATATTCACTTTACATGCGGTTTATACGCACATTTTTTTTCGAGTTATCTACTTTCATTTCACATCAGTTGTCACATGGATGCCTTTAAATACCCATTCCATTATTCTTTCTTCAAACTCCAATGTGGAGAATGCCTTATCATTCCCTATCACAATTTTAATATTAGTTGACTCATCACCGATAACGTCGAATGCCGAGATAACCTTTAAGTAGGGCAAAGTCACTCTCACTCCTTTGTTTCACCACTAACATGTCGAGTTACACGTTATTCACACACTAAGTCACTAAACCATCATACATTTGAAGCACTTACGACATCTCATAACCCATTTCTTAGGAAACCGTCGATCATTTTGAAAAATAACCTCAAACTTATCACCTCATATCACATCTCTTTAGAGCACTTATTCTTAACATGGGATTTTGCTACGTCTCACCTTTCCTTTTATTTTGAAGAAGATATGGCGCCGAAGAAAGCTGCACCAATTGACACAAGCGGCTATTCAAAAGTTGGTAAGGGATAGCATAGCCGATGCTTTAAGGATGAAAGGGAAACGGTGGTCACGAGGTCATGGTACAAGGCCCGGCCGCTAGACTTGCTTCTTGCAGAAATGCGTGAGGGTCCGGAGTTAGAAACCTGTCAGATAAGGATTTCAAAAGTGGAGATCCCACTAAGTTTAGGGTACCGGGGGCCACCGCCATGGTTAGATGGTTCGAGAAAATGGAGTCCGTGTTTTGTTATGTAATTGCCGGATGATAGCAAGGTTAAGTTTGCTACGAGTACACTACTTGATGGGGCGTTGTCGTGGTGGAACTCTTATGCTCACCGATGGGAATGGAAAATGCTTTCAAGCTCACTTGGGAGCAATTCAAAGGTTTGGTAACAAAGAAGTTTTGTCCGCTGCACGGAGGTGAAGAAGTTGGAGACCGAGTTCTATGAGTTGGTAACTATTGAGTATGACATTGATACTTACATTCGAAGGTTTCAAGAATTGGCCGTGTTATGCCCATCTATGGTTTCGGATAACGAGAAATTACTGGAGGCTTTCATTGGAGGACTTCCCGAGATTATTCAAGGTGATGTGATTTCCTTTGATCCACAAACAATTGAGGAATCTATTCGAGTGTCTCAAAAGCTCATGGCACAAGTATTGAAGGGAGAAAACATTACCAACACAAACCGTAACAACAATACCAACAACCGCATCAACTACAACAATAACCGAAACAACAACAACAACAACGACGATAACCAAATCAACAACAACAAAAGAAAATGGGAAAATGACCAAGGATGTTATAATAACAACAACCAAAACCGTAACACTAACCATCATCAACAATGTAATAGAAGGCAAGAAGTCGCTATGGTTTATGTTGTCGCACCTATAAGGCGAGGTTATGCCGAACACACCCACTATGTAATCGATGTAAGTTTCATCACTCGGGTCCTTGTCCTGCCAAGTGCCACAAGTGCCAAAAATCGGGACACCTAGCCAGGAATTGTAGAGGTAAAGCCGTAGTCACATGCTTCGAATGTGGGGAGCAAGGACACTATCGGAATCAATGTCCTCAAAACCAAGGTCAACAAGTTGAAGGTGCTCATGGGAATGCATACATGTTAGGAGGAGGAGAAGCTCGTCAAGGTATCAACGACGCGGAAGACTAAAGAAGTTCGGAAACTAACAGTCTTAATTTTCCTTATGTACTATGTCGTACTAAGTTTATGTCTTCCATCGTATCCGAAACTTTATAACTTAAAGATGTACTACTTTTGATAAACCACTCGTTGTAAAATATTCTCATCTATCGTACTTTATTTTCTTTCCGATTTGTTATTACTTACGAGAATCTTACTTCCTTTTACTTTAACTGCCATTTTAACGACACGGTTTAAATCTTTGTAAACATTGAGAGTTATAACAACTAAACCGAACGTCACATTACCGTTCCTTAATTATACATAGCCTAGCTAACTATGCCTAATTCTGGAGGGATCATGTTATGTTGGGAGCAGTTATTTATAAATCTTAGTGCAAGCAAAATTTTCACATATTTCAGAAAATCAAAGTGATACTCATCGGAGATACTCATCCAATATTTTTCTCTACTACGATGTTTTGTACGCTCTCAATCATCGACAACCGTAACGACACTTCTCCATGTCTTCTCTCCTCGATATTCATCACAAACTCAAAAATTCGATAGACTAACACGAACTGAATTCAGGGACTGAATTCCTTTTTGGATGGGCGAATGTGACAACTCGCAATTTCAGGTCATTTCTCAAGTTTCACTATTTTATCGTTTATCGTAAACTGGGTTTACGAGCATCAAATTCACGTAACCGTAATGGTTTAGCTGTGAATTCATGATCATATCATCGAGGACATTTCATATAGACTAAGTTTAGTCTACATTTCATTAACATCATTATCATCATATTAGTTCATTCATGATTTTGCATTTCACAATAAACGCGTAATTTTCATATTAAATAAACGCTATCGCGTAATTAATTATTTTGAACATTTAATCCGATACTTCCAAAAATTATTCCGACATATTTTTATACTTACATTAAGTTTATAAAAATGATATTATGAGTTTACCCAGTGTTTTAAATTTATTTGGTATATAAATTGTTAAATTTATATTATTACGACGTTTTTCTTAAAAACTACACGATAAATATTTATTCACTCAAATCTTTCAAGAAATGTATTTTTACAATTTTTATGACTACAATACATTTTGCTTTGACCCGTTAAAATTTATTTTTAGCTAACACTACCCTAAATGTTCAAATATATACATAACTACTAAACAAATTTTACCAAGTATACATTTACTTACACCTTTATAATTAAAAAGAAAAAAATATGTATTGTAAATACATGTCACACACCCCAAATTACTGTTTTGCGTGAATGGAATTTCGGGATTGACCGTCATAGCATCACAATCACAGTTATATTGAACGACCTAAAGTGTCGTTTGAAAAATACATCGCTTGATTTAATAAAAACATTCAGAGTTACAAAGATAGGTCCCAAATGAAAGTTACTATGTGCGGAAAGTAAGTTTGGTACAAGTCAAACGATGTTTTTAAAGTTCATAAAACCCAAGTGAGACGCGTCGTCACCGCGACTCTATGATATGTCCACATGCATGCCATGAAGTGAATGCCTTAGATACCTGAGATAAAACATGCTAAAAGTGTCAACACAAAGGTTGAGTGAGTTCATAGAGTTTGAGTTGAAATATAAAGTCCTTAAAATCATTTATGCAGCAAAGGCATTGTAAATCCACTCAGTTCCAAGTTCCGCCCATACAAAACTTGCAACCTGTGTGTTCACAATCCATTGCCAAAATATGTATAGTTTATGTTCAAGCACATGATGTCAAATGAATTCACAATAGTACCTAACTCGACGTAGAACAATAGAGCTTAATCAATAGGACTAGACTCAATGTATCAGTAGTCAACTGATTTAGAACATTATACGACGATGTATCGAGTCAACCGACATAGAACTTTATACGACGATGTATCAGTAGTCAACTGACATAGAACTTTATACGACGATGTATCAGTAGTCAACTGACATAGAACTTTATACGACGATGTATCAGTAGTCAACTGACATAGAACTTTATACGACGATGTATCAGTAGTCAACTGATATAGCACATAATTCGACGTAAAACTATACCAAACAAACAAGAACAACTAATATAGTACAACATTCAGTTTGAAACAATGATGATCATGATAGAAGTTATCCTTAAAAAGATAAAGTACTTGTGAAAAATAGTTAAGCATGTATCTCCCCCAAAATAGTACAAAACAATTGAAAATGGGGCTATGAAAACTCACTTGATAAATTGGTATGATGACAAGAGTGAGTACACCGAGATGTAGTGTGATGCTTTAACCTTGACCTATTGTGAATGTTATGATACGCAATGAGTTATGATGTAATGTTATGTATGCAATTCAGATGTTATTTATACCACTTGCGAATTTTGAAAATAATACTTATCGTCGAAAAATACTCTTTTGACGCCTTGACCATTCTTAAATTACTTTACAAGTTTTACGCCAAAATGTCATCCTACAATAGTTTCTTAATGATTTATTGTGAAATTATAACTTTTCGTCAGAAAATAATGTCGTTGGAAATTTCATGAAAGTGACAAAATGGCTTCAAAAGCTAGTCGAAATGGTGTACGTCGAACGTTAGGAAACGAACTCAACGGTTTTGGAAAGCTTGTATTATAATCTCAAAGTTTTAGTACATGAGTTTTCGTCATAGAGGTCTCGAACATAAAGATAATAGAGGTTAAATATGGTGCTTTTGTCCAAAATGTGGTTTAAAAGTGAGTTTCGCAAAGTTTAAGCAACCAGAATAATTTATTACAACTCCGCTATACAAACGGTTGGTCGCTTTGAAAATATGCTTGGTGATCTCAATTTTATTAGAAGACATTTCACATACAAAAGTTCTACGTCATCGTTAAAAATAGCCTTCAATATGGTCATTTTGTTTACCGTAACACTTGTCGAATATAAATAATATAGTTTTTCTTAACTAATAAAGTTACGGCAGCTTTGTGAAAACGTGTATATTTTAGTCGTTACAAACCGCTTTCACGTATTATCGTCCTTAGCTTCGTATCAAAGTATACTAATATATTTTTGATAAGTCGAAATAATTTATAAAGCTTAAGACTCGTTTTTGACTCGTACAAACGAAAACAGTTCTTGAAATTTCGGAAAATATATATTTCGTCGTCAAACTTGAAAAATTCATAACTTCTTCGTTATAACTCCGCTTTAATCCGCTCAAGCGCCACGGATTCGCTTTTAAAGTATGTTTTCTAATTATCTAGGCCAAAAATTTTTGTCTACAGTGGATTTTCCGAAATACAAAATAAGATCAGACCCTTATTTATACTTGTCGAAAAGAGTTTTTCGTACTAAACCTATTCCAATCCCTTCAAAACAACTCCAAAGCTATTCTAATCCTACCATACACCTTCTTAGGGTGTCATGGGTTCCTAAACATCATCAATACCAATATATAACAAGGGATAAATTATAGGATGACTTATATATATAAAACTCTAAAAACATTGTAAAATGGTATAAATTTCCATAAGTCTTGCATGCTTGCTCAAAAAATGATGAAATAGATATGAAATGATAATGAAAGATGTAAAATGATAATGATATGCTTACTAGTTACTTGATGAGGTGATTAGAACAAGGATTAAACCTAAACACTCTAGGTTTTATTTCAAAACCTAAACAAGAGTGTATACTAGATTGTTAAACACTTGATTTGAGAAATTTTGATGATCTCTTCTCCACCTTGTGGCTTGGCGGTTTTGAGACAAAGAAAAAGGAAGAGAAAATCTTGAATTGAAAGCTTTGAAATTATGATAGTGTGTGTAAGATTTGGAGTGTGTAAGTAAATGAATGAAAAAAAATCTAACAACTCTAGGTGAGTCACCCTCTCCCCCTTGACCGGATTTTTGGGGAGAGTGTTTCCCAAAATATCTTTTTTTTTTATTATTATGTATTATGTATAAAATGGTGTAAGTAATTGTAAGTTAAATGAGGATAAGTGGTAACTTATATGTATATTTGTACAATAGGGTAGTTTTAGCAAAAAAATGAATTTTAATGGACCAAAGTAAAATATATTGAGGTCATAAAAATTGTAAAAATATATTTCTTGCATAATTTGAGTGATAATATAATTATCGTGTAGTTTTTAAGAAAAGTGTCGTAATAATATAAATTTAACGATTTATATACAAAATAAATTTAAAACACTAGGTAAACTCAAATATTATTTTTATAAACTAAATGTAAGTAAAAAAATATATCGGGATCATTTTTGGAAGTATCGGATTAAATGTTCAAAATAATAACTTACGCGATAGCGTTTATTTAATATGAAATTTACGCGTTTAAGGTGAAATGCAAAGTCATGAATGAACTAACATGATGAAAATGATGTTAATGAAATGTAGACTAATTTAGTCTATATGAAATGTCCGGAAAATACGAGTTGTCACATTCACCATCAAAAAGGAATTCAATCCACGAATTCGGTTCGTGTGGTCTCTCGGTTTAGGGTTTGATGTGGCAAACTTTCCCATTCTCAAGCAAAACCCTCAAAGACTTTTACCAACCAATTTTCACTTAATCTCACAACTCATCAAACGAGAACCGTCATGAGATTAGGCTAAATTGGTTTGTAGGAGGACTTTGAAAATTTGGCTCGATTACGGATTGTTTACACATATAAGCCTCTTACTCCCTTCATTGCATGATTCTTCCCGAATTAGACATAGGTGATCGTGCTATGTATAATTTAGGAGTAACTATGCAATGCTTGGACTAATCGACTCATATGTTGTTTGGTGTTGAGTCAACCGATGTTAAAATTGTGATAGGGAATGACAGGCATTCTCCACGTCGAGTGATGTGAATATGATGGGATGGGTATTTAAGGGCATCCATGTGACAATCGATGTGAAATGAAAGTAAATAACTCGAAAAATGTACGATAAACCGCATGTAAAGTGAATATGCACTCATGATGAAATGATGAGATGCTATGATAATGTAGTTATAGTCTAGGGTCAATGATGCAACCTAGTTCTCTATAATCAAGCTCGATGCCAATCATCACACCCCAAATTACTGCTTTGCGCAATGAATGGAATTCTCGGGATTGACCGTCATAGCATCACAATCACAGTTATATTGAACGACCTAAAGTGTCGCTTTGAAAATACATCGCTGATTTAATAAAAACATTCGAGTTACAAAGATAGGTCCCAAATGAAAGTTACTATGCGGAAAGTAAGTTTGGTACAAGTCAAACGATGTTTTAAAGTTCATAAAACCCAAGTGAGACGCTGTCACCGCGACTCTATGATATGTCCACATGCATGCCATGAAGTGAATGCCTTAGATACCGAGATAAAACATGCTAAAAGTGTCAACACAAAGGTTGAGTGAGTTCATAGAGTTTGAGTTGAAATATAAAGTCCTTAAAATCATTTATGCAAAGAAAGGCATTGTAAATCCACCCGCCCAAGTTCCGCCCATACAAAACTTGCAACTCGTGTGTTCACAATCCATTGCCAAAATATGTATAGTTTATGTTCAAGCACATGATGTCAAATGAATTCACAATAGTACCTAACTCGACGTAGAACAATAGAGCTTAATCAATAGGACTAGACTCAATGTATCGAGAGTCAACCGATTTAGAACATTATACGACGATGTATCGTAGTCAACCGACATAGAACTTTATACGACGATGTATCGCAGTCAACCGACATAGAACTTTATACGACGATGTATCGAGTCAACCGACATAGAACTTTATACGACGATGTATCGGTAGTCAACCGACATAGAACTTTATACGACGATGTATCGAGTCAACCGACATAGAACTTTATACGACGATGTATCGGTAGTCAACTGATATAGCACATAATTCGACGTAAAACTATACCAAACAAACAAGAACAACTAATATAGTACAACATTCAGTTTGAAACAATGATGATCATGATAGAAGTTATCCTTAAAAAGATAAAGTACTTGTGAAAAATAGTTAAGCATGTATCTCCCCCAAAATAGTACAAAACAATTGAAAATGGGGCTATGAAAACTCACTTGATAAATTGGTATGATGACAAGAGTGAGTACACCGAGATGTAGTGTGATGCTTTAACCTTGACCTATTGTGAATGTTATGATACGCAATGAGTTATGATGTAATGTTATGCATGCAATTCGTATGTTATTTATACCACTTGCGAATTTTGAAAATAATACTTATCGTCGAAAAATACTCTTTTGACGTCTTGACCATTCTTAAATTACTTTACAAGTTTTTACGTCAAAATGTCATCCTACAATAGTTTCTTAATGATTTATTGTGAAATTATAACTTTTCGTCGTAAAATAATGTCGTTGGAAATTTCATGAAAGTGACAAAAATGGCTTCGAAAAGCTAGTCGTAAAATGGTGTACGTCGAACGTTAGGAAACGAACTCAACGGTTTTGGAAAGCTTGTATTATAATCTCAAAGTTTTAGTACATGAGTTTTCGTCATAGAGGTCTCGAACATAAAGATAATAGAGGTTAAATATGGTGCTTTTGTCCAAAATGTGGTTTAAAAGTGAGTTTTGGCAAAGTTTAAGCAACCGTAAATAATTTATTACAACTCCGCTATACAAACGGTTGGTCGCTTTGAAAAATATGCTTGGTGATCTCAATTTTAATAGAAGACATTTCGTTACAAAAGTTCTACGTCATCGTTAAAATAGCCTTCAATATGGTCATTTTGTTTACCGTAACACTTGTCGAATATAAATAATATAGTTTTTCTTAACTAATAAAGTTACGGCAGCTTTGTGAAAACGTATATATTTTAGTCGTTACAAACCGCTTTCACGATTATACGTCCTTAGCTTTGTATCAAAGTATACTAATATATTTTGATAAGTCGAAATAATTTATAAAGCTTAAGACTCGTTTTGACTCGCACAAAACGAAAAACAGCTTCTTGAAAATTTCGAAAATATATATTTCGTCGTCAAACTTGAAAATTCATAACTTCTTCGTTATAACTCCGCTTTAATCCGCTCTGCCGCCACGGATTCGCTTTTAAAGTATGTTTTCTAATTATCGAGGCCAAAAATTTTTGTCTACAGTCGAATTTTCCAGAAATACAAAATAAGATCAGACCCTTATTTATACTTGTCGAAAAGAGTTTTTCTCGTACTAAACCTATTCCAATCCCTTCAAAACAACTCCAAAGCTATTCTAATCCTACCATACACCTTCTTAGGGTGTCATGGGTTCCTAAACATCATCAATACCAATATATAACAAGGGATAAATTATAGGATGACTTATATATAAAACTCTAAAAACATTGTAAAATGGTATAAATTTCCATAAGTCTTGCATGCTTGCTCAAAAAAATGATGAAATAGATATGAAATGATAATGAAAGATGTAAAATGATAATGATATGCTTACTAGTTACTTGATGAGGTGATTAGAACAAGGATTAAACCTAAACACTCTAGGTTTTTATTTCAAAACCTAAACAAGAGTGTATACTAGATTGTTAAACACTTGATTTGAGAAATTTTTGATGATCTCTTCTCCACCTTGTGGCTTGGCCGGTTTTGAGACAAAGAAAAAGGAAGAGAAAATCTTGAATTGAAAGCTTTGAAATTATGATAGTGTGTGTAAGATTTGGAGTGTGTAAGTAAATGAATGAAAAAATCTAACAACTCTAGGTGAGTCACCCCTCTCCCCCCCCCCCCTTGACCGGATTTTTGGGGAGAGTGTTTCCCAAAATATCTTTTTTTTTTTTATGTATTATGTATAAAATGGTGTAAGTAATTGTAAGTTAAATGAGGATAAGTGGTAACTTATATGTATATTTGTACAATAGGGTAGTTTTAGCAAAAATGAATTTTAATGGACCAAAGTAAAATATGTTGAGGTCATAAAATTGTAAAAATATATTTCTTGCATAATTTGAGTGATAATATAATTATCGTGTAGTTTTTAAGAAAAGTGTCGAATAATATAAATTTAACGATTTATATACAAAATAAATTTAAAACACTAGGTAAACTCAAAATATTATTTTTATAAACTAAATGTAAGTATAAAATATATCGATCATTTTTGGAAGTATCGGATTAAATGTTCAAAATAATAACTTACGCGATAGCGTTTATTTAATATGAAATTTACGCGTTTAAGGTGAAATGCAAAGTCATGAATGAACTAACATGATGAAAATGATGTTAATGAAATGTAGACTAATTTAGTCTATATGAAATGTCCGGAAAATACGAGTTGTCACACATGCCCCCTTGTCGACATAAGGGGGGTGATTCACCAAAAATCTATGCAAGATTTCAAGATCTTTTCATTTATATACTTCCACACTCCAACTCTTACACACTACAATAATTTCAAAGTGGAAAGTCAAGATTTCTTCTTTTCTTCTCTCAAACCGCCAAGCCACAAGGTGAAGAAGATTCATCAAAAATTTATCAAGTCAAGTTTTACACAATCTAGTTACACTTCTTGATCAAGGTTTTAAAATAAAACCTAGGGTGTTTAAGTTTAATCCCTTGTTCTAGTCACCTCATCAAGTAAACTAGTAAGCATATTATGTCCATTTTCATCAATCATATTTATTTCATAGTCATTTCATCATATTTGAGCTAACATGCAAGTCTTATGAATATTTATACCACTTTTACATTGTTTTTAAGAGTTATACATATATAAGTCATCCTATAATTAATCCTTGTTATATACCACTCTTGATGATGTTTAGGAACCCATGACACCCTAAGAAGGTGTATGGTAGGATTAGAATAGCTTCGGAGTTGTTTTGAATGGATTGGAATAGGTTTAGCACGAGAAAAACCCATTTCGACACGTTTTGAAAAGGGTCTGTTCTTAAAATTAAATTCTGGAAAATCCGACAGTGGGTATAATATTTTGGGCTAGATATTTAGAAAATACACTTTAAAACGAAACCGTGGCGCTTGAACGGATTAAACGGAGTTATAACGAAGAAGTCATGAATTTTTCAAGTTGAGCGTCAAAACTATAAATTCGGAAATTTCAGATGAAAATGTCACTCTTACGAGTCAAAATGAGTCTTAAGCTTTATAAATTGTGTCGAATTATCAAAATATATTAGTATACTTTGACACGAATCTAAGGATGTAGAAAACGAGAAAACGGACTTGTAACGATTAAATTACACGCGATAAACCAAGTTGCCGTAACTTTATTCTATTAGCAAAATTAATATATTCTCTATTAAAAACATACTACGGCAACTAAAGGACCATGTTGGCGGACGTTTTTAACATTGACGTAGAACTTTTTATAAAACGATGCCTTCTAGTAAAAGTGAGTTCACCTAGCCTATTTTCCAAAATGTCCAACCGTTCGTCAAACGGAGTTGTAACGAGTAAAATACGGTCACTTAAACTTTGCCGAAAACCACCCTTAAACTATATTTTGGCTACAAGTGCCATACTTTATCTATATTTTTCTCCATGATCGAGACCTCTAGGATGAAAACTTAAACACTAAAACTTTGAGATAATGATTCAAGCTTCCCAAAACCGCTGAGTTTGTTTCCTAACGCCGACGGCAC
This sequence comes from Chrysanthemum lavandulifolium, assembly GCA_022545495.1. Classification (NCBI taxonomy): domain Eukaryota; kingdom Viridiplantae; phylum Streptophyta; class Magnoliopsida; order Asterales; family Asteraceae; genus Chrysanthemum; species Chrysanthemum lavandulifolium. The sequence continues at coordinate 116,231,421 of CM040238.1, forward strand.
CATTTTACGACTAGCTTTTAGAGGCCGTTTTGTCACTTTCATGGAAATTTCAATAACATTATTTTACTGACGAAAGTTATAATTTCACAATAAATCACTAAATGATTATCGCCGGATATCATTTCAACGTAAATACATGTGAAGTAATTTAAAAATAGTCAAGACGTTAAAAGATTATATTTTCGACGAGAAGTATTGTTTTCAAAAATTCATAATTGGTATAAATATCATCCGAATTGCATGCATAACATTACATCATGACTTATTATATATCATATCAATCATAATAGGTCGCAGTTAGAGATTGCGCATCATTTCAGTGTACGCACTTTTGTCATCGCATCATTGTACCAAGTGAGTTCATAGCCCCACTTTCTATTACTTATTTGTTTTACAAACTCTTGGGGGAGATACATGCTACATTTTTAATCGAACACAAATGCTTTGAACTGTATGCTATATCCAAATGTTTTATTGTCACTAAGTAATCAATTGCCATGTTTGAAGTCCCTACATCATGCACCATTAGTCACTTGCGAGTGAGCGAGCGAATATTGTGAATAGGCCTATTGAATTAACACTCCTGCTTCTTATTGACCCGCTTAGGGAAATCGAACGCACTATATTTGAATCATTAAGGTAAATTGGCAAGTTTACCTATTAGGGCTCGCGATGAAACGATGATTACCAATTTTTATTGGTGCGATGTTTACGCTTTGGTTGTCATGAACTTAGTGAAATAAATGTCGCTTTTGTTTTCAACGATGAGTGTGAAACAATGTAACTCACACTACTAATATTGTGTTCAAACGAATTAATTAAACCTATGAATTTCACTCAACCTTTGTGTTGACAGCTTTAAGCATGTTTTATCTCGTATCTAAGGCATTCACTTCATGGCATGCATAAGGACTTATCATAGGGTCGTGGTGACGACGCGTCTCTCATGGATTTATGCACTTTAAAACATCGTTTGAATTGTAACAAACTTATTTCCGCACAAGTTGATTTTCATTTGGGACCTACACTTTGTAAACTCTAATTGTTTTATTAAATCAAACGATGTGTTTTCTAAACGACACCTTAGGTCGTTCAATATATATGTAACTGTGATGCTATGACAGTCAATCCCCAGGAATTCCATTCCGCTGCAAAACAAGTAATTTGGGGGTGTGACATTGTATACTTGACTGCTAGACACACTATATTTTGTGCAATGGGTTGTGAACACACAGGTTGCAAATTTTATATGGGCGGAACTTGGAACTGAGTGGATTTACAACGCCTTTGCTTTGTGGACTATTCTCAATGACCAAAAACTTTGCCTTTGCTGCATGAACGTTCTTTAAAAGCTTTGCATGTTAAACAAACTCTATGAACTCACTCAACCATTGTGTTGACACTTTTTAGCATGTTTTATCTCAGGTATCTAAGGCATTCACTTCATGGCATGCATGTGGACTTATCATAGAGTCGCGGTGTCGACGCTGCCTCACATATATTTTATGCACTTAACTATCGCTTGATTGTAACAAACTCATTTTGGTACATTGAAATCTTTTGAGACCTACGCTTTGTAAACTCGATTATTTTACTTAATCAAACGATATTTTCAAACGACACTTTAAGTCGCTCGATATAATCGCAACTTTGATGTTATGACAATCATCCCCTGTATTCCATTCACCGCAAAACAACTAATAGAAAGTGGGGCTATGAACTCACCGTAGTGTAAATGATATCAAATGTATAATGAGAATGATGGATATGCCGTGAGAACTTCTTCGAGCAACATAGAATAGGATGTTGCGACTTAGGTTTGAAATAATGATGCAAAAGAAATAACAAACCTATATACGTCTCTATGTTGATCATGATGTAGTACATGGTTTTTGTGTATGTCGTTTATAGAAATGGTCTAGTTGTGAAAACGTGTTTAGTTTATTAAATCGTACTACCGTTCGGGCCATCATAATTTAGAGGTCATGTAGTAAATGTTCGAGGAGCTAGGACACTTTAAATCGTAAATCCCGCAACTCGTCGATACGTTTACCCAAATGAAACCCCTCACATGAAGCTCCATAGTATTGTAGCACTTAGTAGATAAAACATATGATTTGTTTATATATCATAAGTGTCATATGGTTTGTAAACACAAGTTACAAGGTTGTTTGGTTATGATTAAGAAATCATAATGGTTATCACAAGTATCGTCATTTCATAAATATGATCATTTGATAATGTAAGTATATAAAGTTATGTCGTTTGGTTTATGTTGGTATTGATTTTCCAAAGTTAACACCTTAGTTAACGGTCTTGGGTAAATAAGCCTTGAGGCTTTAGTCATGGCCTTGCGTGGCTTTGGTCTTGACTACCATAGTCTTGAGACTCAACCTTGACCTTAGCCGTGGCCGTGGTCTTGGCTTATGGCCATTAGGCATCTTGGTTTGCCTTTAGTTGTGAAAAAGTATAGTTTTATAGGGCAGTTTCAGTTTTTGAAATATAATGGCCTGTTTAAGCGTTTTCAGGGTCCGAGCTTCTAAAACATTGAAGGAAAACGTCGTTCCGGACAACTTTTGTGCTTTAACTTTTTGATGATTCAAACCAGAAGTACCACTTTCAAACGGACAGCTGCTTAACAGCTTGTGTTTAGGCATTTTCGGCGTTTTGGTTTCGCTAACTTCTTTTGACTATAACTTTTGACTCGTTTGTCCGTTTTGGGTGATTCAAGTTGCCATGTTTACCTTTTTATCTTGTCTACCATAGTATGTAAGTTAGAAAGTCCATATATGACTAGTTTTAATGGTTTCAAACGTGTAGAATATGACTAGTTTTACTAGTTTGTTACTTTTACGACAATATGTGAATTAAAACATGTGATTGAGTATATGTACATCATGAATCAACATAGTAACTATATATATAGCATGAAATTGTTAAGATTATGAATAATAAAGATGAGATGATGGTGGTGATTAGTTGCTTACAACTTTTGGCTTTCAATAAGAAAGGAGTAACTTAGAAAGGATAGGACTTTGATTGATCGCTTAAGACTTTGGATTGAGCTAGCTTTCTACACCTTCGCACCCTTGAAATCTTGAAGAGTTGGTGATGAAGTACTAAGTGACTTGAGTGGATCTAAACTCAAGAAGATCACTTAAACTTGCTAGAGATTTGATGTAGTAACTTGATACTTGAAACTTTTTTGCATAAACTTGGAGTTTATAGATCAAATAATGGAAGATATGAATGATTTATGCTATGAACGACCCAAATCAGTGTTTGAGGGTATTTAGGATGTATTTCACTTGCTATTTATAGGAGGGTAAGTTTGGTTAACCATATATTGGGTTAAATGTTAACCATGGTTAAGTTAGGACACATGTAATGATCTAAATGAATCATGGTTAGGATTAAGCCACCAAGATGATGAATCCCACCCCTTAGGTCGGCCAAATGAAGATAAGATGACTTAGGTGGATAGTCTTGGTATTATCTTGGTTACGGAGTGAGTTTTGGTTCCGTTAATCGCTAACTGTAAGTCGTTAAGTCACGAAACGTAAAACCGGGTATCGTAAAAATATGAAACTTATAGGAATGATTAAACTCATCAATATACTCATTATTATCTTATAAAAATGAGTGATAAGTTTAATGGGTCGCGTAAACGCTGTTAAAGCTGGAAACACGGGTCAAAAACGCGTAATTCGCAATTTATCATAAAAGAACGAGATTTCAAGGAAATGACCGTGAATTTATTTAAAGTAGACTAAAATTAGTCTATAAGTGATATGAGATGTCAAAATTTGGTTTTCACATACGTGGATAACTTAATGCTTATACGTGAAGTCTAAAAGTTACGCGATTTAAGATAAATGTAGAACGTACAAGGTTAATTTCTTTATGGTCAAAGGAGGAGGAAATATGTTTGACTTTTCTAAAATGTAAAAGTGTCTAAACATCTTAGAAAATACAAAGGCAGAATGGTTAAGTCCGGGTCTACGTAAAATTGTTTAAAACGTAAGTTTAGTCTCGTACGGCTCGTGGTTTATTTGGTAACATTTTAAAATGAAATCTTAAAAATCTCTAATTAATTATGAGTGATCTAAAATTAACTGATGTGAGGAAAATTGTCGAGTTGATTTTCATTATGCGTGATGTTTAAATGGTGTTCCGACCAAAACGAAACTTTAAAACGATGTTTTCTTAATAACTTTTGCGAAAATGATCTAACGATTGTCAAACTCTCAGGATATTACTAAAATAATTTATCTTACGAGAATGTGAAATAAAATTTTTATGGGATGAATAGTGAAAGTGAATAGTAATTTCTCGAGGTGAATAGTAAAAATTTGAGAATGGATAGAAATCCTGAAAATGTGAATTGTTACAGTCTCACCACCTTAATGGGAATTCCGTACCGGAATTCAGTGTGCATTATCCGATGTTGAAGTGTCTAGGAACATGAGGTTGTAAACGCCGAATCCTAATCTTTACGTTCTCAAGTTTCTGGTCATAGAATGTGTTATATACCATTTTATGTTTTTGGTGGTGGCTTAAGTTGATCACCTAAAGGTATAAGATGTTGTTGATGTGAAATGGTTTATAATGATGTGATAATTGTCGTTTGTAGGAAAGTCTTGATAGCCGCAAGTGGTTATCCAAACCATTTCCAAAGTTGATCATGTCTTAGGTGGTTTCGGGATGAAGGCTATATCGTATAGTATTTATGTCTACTAGTGTTTAAAAGAAACGTGATACAGTGAAGTTTTACGTACTTAATTTCAATAGGGTTCAGATAATGATGTGGCATGTTGACGATTAGAAGAGTGTAGCGTACGCTTACCATTATTCTTAGGTAGAGATGTCAAGTTTGTTTTAAAATCAAAAGTGAATTTTAAAGGAATATGGCGGAATGATATCCTTGAAACCTAATCGTGCTAGTACTTCTAAGAAATGACGAGAAGATTTGATGACTATCCCAAGATAGTAGTTCGGATTATCTCATGTATGAAAATTTCAAGAATGAAATTAGGTAGTATAAATAAGATGTTAAGATTTTGTCGAGTGGTAAGACACTATCGTGTCTCTAGATCTTTTAATGAATTCGGTGGTTTATCGAGTTTAAGTAGGAAATTAACCTCGAATATAACCCTTGTATAATTGTTCTCGTTGTTTGAAAATTTAAGTCGAACATAGTTAATCAGACTATGTTCCACTATCCCTAGGTTAAATATAGGTGATTAGGCTATATTTAGCCAAGGTTCGATAAAATTTTCAAATACCTAAATTAGGTATACTTGTGATATGTCCATAGCTTTTGAGAAATTGTCCATTAAGCAAAGGCGATATCAAACCATTCAGTTGCAAGTCCTGGCCATAAGAGACTTGTAACCTATGTTTTCACATTCCATTGCATTGAAGACAATATGGGTAGATACGTGTGGAAAGAAATCTTATGTAATTCTAAAATACTCCATACTTGGCTAGCATCACGAACCTTTAACAATGAAGGTTTCGTAAGAGAATTTTGATGAATGTAGAAAGTTCTTGAACTTCACTTTTATAGATGATGAGTCGTTTATCTTTAGAAATCCCATTTCTTGTATTTCCATTAGGAAAATTGATAGATCGTGATGGGTTTCATGTAAAACAATATCATATAATGTTTATAAGATAATTTTTAGAGACTTTGTATAACTTACAATGTCTGTGAAGTAAATTAAACCATTGTGTAACTCACAATGTCTTGAGAAATGATAGAGAGGTCATTGTGTAACCCACAATGTCTTGAGAAATGATAGAGAGATCATTGTATAACTCATAATGTCTTGAGAAATGATAGAGAGACCATTATGTAACTCACAATGTCTTGAGAAATGATGGAGAGACCATTGTGTAACTCAAAATATCTTGAGAAATGATGGAGAGACCATTGTGTAACTCATAATGTCTTGAGAAAAGATGGAGAGACCATTGTATAACTCACAATGTCTTGAGAAATAAATGAGACCACTCACAATGTCTTGAGGATTTACAAAGGTCTTGAGAATGTAATAGAGACCACTATAGGATTTACAAGATGAGAATGTAATAGAGACCACCGAGGATTTACAAGGTCTCGAGAGTGTAATAGAGACCACCGTATCTCATAGTCTCGAAAATGAATGAGACCATTGTATCTCACAATGTCTGGAAGTAGGAAAGATCATTGTAATCAATGTCTTGGATAAAGTTTTGTAATCCTAAAATGCACGAGTAGATGCATGATTTTAGGAAAATATGATTGTGCCGTAATGCCTTAGAATAGGCATACGCAGAGCTGTTGAGTACATTGTTTATGATTGAAATTATGTCAAATGTATATATCAATATACTAGTATGTTTGTATAGCTTAAAATGCCTAAAAGTCACATAATCGTCTGGAGGATGGAAGGCACGAGAACGGAAGGCTATAAAATGTTTTTGTTTGTAAAAGTAGTTATAGTTTAAGTCTCAATTAGACCCATTTTCTATAATTGTGGCTCGATACCAATCAGTAACACCCCAATTTCGTGATACGCAACGGAATTCAAACCGGTGTTACTTCATGGCACAACAACATAACAATAGAAAACGATCTCTAAAGGATTCGCTTTTAAAAGGATTTATCATTCAAATTATTCAAATATAACAGAGTTTACAAAATAGGTCCCAAATGGTTTCATTGTTTACAAAATACATCAATATAAAGTCTTTGATGTTTTTGAATGATAAAATATTTATAGCCTTCTTGATCTAGTCCTTGCTTTTCCGCACGCCTCGACATTATGGACCGAAATACATGCTTAAAACTCACAACACAAAGGTTGAGTGAAATTCATAGAGTTTGTTTGATGGTTGAACACATTATGTTGATAGTGTGAGTTAATTAGACTCACACCAATGGTTTGAAAACAAAACGCTTATTATTGTTTGGTACGGTTACATGATACTTGAGCCCGCTTTGTTTGTCACTAAGCTCATGCAACCAAGGCGTTAACGTGTTTCAATATTAATTGGAGAAAATGTTGGTACTTGCCCTAATAGGTAAAATTGCCGCTTTTACCTAATGTTACTCAAATATAGTGCTTTGTTTGCCTACGGTCAACACAAACGGGATTCGTCAATCCCAATAGATCTATTCACAATATTCGTGCTCACTCTCACTAGTGATTAATGGTTCATGATTTAGGGACTTATATTTGGCAAATAATGGTTACTTGTGACAATATGACAATCAGATAAACAAATAGTTTGAAAGCAATGTGTTCGGTTTAAAATAAAGCATGTATCTCCCCCAAAGGTTTGTAAAACAATTAAGTAATAGAAAGTGGGGCTATGAACTCACCGTAGTGTAAATGATATCAAATGTATAATGAGAATGATGGATATGCCGTGAGAACTTCTACGAGCAACCTAGAATAGGATGTTGCGACTTAGGTTTGAAATAATGATGCGAAAGAAATAACAAACCTATATACGTCTCTATGTTGATCATGATGTAGTACATGGTTTTGTGTATGTCGCTTATAGAAATGGTCTAGTTGTGAAAACGTGTTTAGTTTATATATATCGCACCGCTCGGGCCATCACAATTCGAGAGGTCATGTAGTAAATGTTCGAGGAGCTAGGACACTTTAAATCGTAAATCAAAGAACTCGTCGACACGCTTTACCCAAATGAAACCCCTCACATGAAGCTCCCTAGTATTGTAGCACTTAGTAGATAAAACATATGATTTGTTTATATATCATAAGTGTCATATGGTTTGTAAACACAAGTTACAAGGTTTTTTGGTTATGATTAAGAAATCATAATGGTTATCACAAGTATCGTCATTTCATAAATATGATCATTGGATAATGTAAGTATATAAAGTTATGTCGTTTGGTTTATGTTGGTATTGATTTGCCAAAGTTAACACCTTAGTTAACGGTCTTGGGTAAATAAGCCTTGAGGCTTTAGCCATGGCCTTGCCGTGGCTTTGGTCTTGACTACCATGGTCTTGAGACTCAGCCTTGACCTTAGCCGTGGCCGTGGTCTTGGCTTATGGCCATTAGGCCTCTTGGTTTGCCTTTAGTTGTGAAAAAGTATAGTTTTATAGGGCAGTTTCAGTTTTTGAAATATAATGGCATGTTTAAGCGTTTTCAGGGTCCGAGCTTCTTTAATACTGAAGGAAAACGCTATTCGGACTACTTTCGTGTTTTAACTTTTTGATGATTCGGACCAAAGTACCACTTTCAAACGAATAAACGCTAATTGTGTTTAGTGCTAAGTTTTGGTTTCGCTAACTTCTTTTGACTCGTTTGTCCGTTTTGGGTGATTCAAGTTGCTATGTTTACCTTTTTATCTTGTCTACCATAGTATGTAAGTTAGAAATTCCATATGTGACTGGTTTTAATGGTTTCAAACGTGTAGAATATGACTAGTTTTACTAGTTTGTTACTTTTACGACAATATGTGAATTAAAACATGTGATTGAGTATATGTACATCATGAATCAACATACTAACTATATATATAGCATGAAATTGTTAAGATTATGAATAATAAATATGAGATGATGGTGGTGATTAGTTGCTTACAACTTTTGGCTTTCAATAAGAAATGAGTAACTTAGTAAGGATAGGACTTTGATTGATCGCTTAAGACTTTGGATTGAGCTAGCTTTCTACACCTTGGCACCCTTGAAATCTTGAAGAGTTGGTGATGAAGTACTAAGTGACTTGAGTGGATCTAAACTCAAGAAGATCACTTAAACATGCAAGAGATTTGATGTAGTAACTTGATACTTGAAACTTCTTTGCATAAACTTGGAGTTTATAGATCAAATGATGGAAGATATGAATGATTTATGCTATGAACGACCCAAATCAGTGTTTGAGGGTGTTTAGGATGTATTTCACTTGCTATTTATAGGAGGGTAAGTTTGGTTAACCATATATTGGGTTAAATGTTAACCATGGTTAAGTTAAGACACATGTAATGGTCTAAATGAACCATGGTTAGGATTAAGCTACTAAGATGATGACTCCCCCCCCCCTTAGGTCGGCCAAATGAAGATAAGATGACTTAGGTGGATAGTCTTGGTATTATCTTGGTTACGGAGTGAGTTTTGGTTCCGTTAATCGCTAACTGTAAGCCGTTAAGTCACGAAACGTAAAACCGGGTATCGTAAAAATATGAAACTTATAGGAATGATTAAACTCATCAATATACTCATTATTATCTTATAAAATGAGTGATAAGTTTAATGGGTCGCAAAAACGTTAAAGCCGAAAACACGGTCAAAAACGCGAAATTGTAATTTATCGAAAAGAACTAGATTTCGTGAAATGACCGTAATTTATTTAAAGTAGACTAAAATTAGTCTATAAGTGATATGAGATGTCAAAATGTGGTTTTCACATACGTGGGATAACTTAATGCTTATACGTGAAGTCTAAAAGTTACGCAATTTAAGATAAATATAGAACGTATAAGGTTAATTTCTTTATGGTCAAAGGAGGAGGAAATATGTTTGACTTTTCCAAAATGTAAAAGTGTCTAAACATCTTAGAAAATACAAAGGGAATGGTTAAGTCCGAGTCTACGAGAATTGTTTAAAACGTAAGTTTAGTCTCGACTACTCGTGGTTTATTTGGTAACATTTTTAAACAAATCTTAAAAATTCTCTAATTAATTATGAGTGATCTAAAATTAATCGATGTGAGGAAAATTGTCGAGTTGATTTTAGTTATGCGTGATGTTTAAATGGTGTTCAACCAAAACGAAACTTTAAAACGATGTTTTCTTAATAACTTTTGCGAAAATGATCTAACGAATGTCAAACTCTCAGGATATTACTAAAATAATTTATCTTACGAGAATGTGAAATAAAATTTTTATGGGATGAATAGTGAAAGTGAATAGTAATTTCTCGAGGTGAATAGTAAAAATTTGAGAATGGATAGAAATCCTGAAAATGCGAATTGTTACAGTCTCACCACCTTAATGGGAATTCCGTCCCGAAATTCAGTGTGCGTTATCCGATGTTGAAGTGTCTAGGAACATAAGGGTGTAAACGCCGAATCCTAATCTTTGCGTTTTCAAGTTTCTGGTCATAGAATGTGTTATATACCATTTTATATTTTTGGTGGTGGCTTAAGTTGATCACCTAAAGGTATAAGATGTTGTTGATGTGAAATGGTTTATAATGATGTGATTCAATGGGTTATGGGTACCAAGTAGATTCAATGTATCTACAAGATGCAATGCATCTAGTCCATGGTTTTGAGTGCTCACCAAGGTACAATGTATCTAGACATTGGGTATGGGTTATGGACTTTGGGTTTTACCCAACTACATTCAATTTATTTGGTCAATGGGTCAAATACTTAAGTTTCTACCCATTTATATTACCCATTATAATACATACTAGTTATGTATATATTTACCCAATATGTAAACACTAGTTGTTATACATAAACTATTTAACTAAACATGTTTTAATGGTTTGTTATGGGTTTGATCATAACGCAACATAACAAACATGTACGAACCTGTGTTGTAGCATACAAGGACTTAAGTCATCGAGAGGTGTTGAGAGTATATTGAGACAAAATATAATTACAAGTAACTTATACATTTTACATTATGTATTACAAGTTACGTGTTTGTCATCAACAAAACAAATGAGAATGTATAGATTAAATATCGTAATATTTGCACTAACAAGTTGGATTAGGTAGAGTGTTGTTTTGGTTGTGTTGCATTAGCATGATTCAGTAAGATAGTAGTGGTAATAGTGTTTTAACTGTTTTTTTATGCAGATTCAATAGTCATTAGTCTATTTAGCTTGTTCAACCTCATTCTTTAATTGTCCTGATAAGATGTTTCTCAGTTTCTTTGCAGCCATTCTGCTAGTTTAGGCTTCCTAATTTGCCATGCTCTTGCATATTTAGGTAGTTAATAATTTAGTTTTCATAAGTTCTGCCTTAGTTTGCTGTTTTTGTGCTCTTTTAGTAGTGTTTAATTAGCCTGTATTTGCTTACTATCTGATCCTTTTTGCTACTATAGCAGTGCACTCTTATCAGCCTTATTTCATCTTATTTAGAGTAATTTGAAGGTTTAATGTAGAGTAAGTTTAGTATTTATTCCCTTGTAGTTTTATAAGTCTCCCAAGAAGCTTATTAAGAGTTTAAGTTTGGCCTGGTTAGTTGTTGTTTAGGTAGAATTCTTTGCTTAAAGCTTTTGTTTCTTAGCTTATCCCACCTCCTAGTTAGATTTTAGAAGTTAGACATCAGAATTTACCTTTAGTCCTGCTTCTTTCCTGTTTTCCCTTAGTTTAATTTGGCCTGCAATATTGTCATATATGTTTTAGAATTCTGCACATCAGCATCAATATTATCCAAATCCTTCTTATTTTTGATTTTTAATTTCCTTGTTTTTAGTCCTTTTGTGCTGAGATTTTAGACTTAAACTCTTTGGTTGGTGGTTGTTAACTAGGTATTTTCAGTTTATTTTTATGATTTTTCCCTCTTAGTTTAATTTAGGCTTAAAGTGGATGGGTTAGGGGTGTTTGGAATGAGCATTATAGAACCTGTTATCGTGCTTGAATGATTGTAGCTTGAGCTTTTATGGTCCATTTTAGTATCACTAGGTTAGTTTTTAGTATTTTAGGCCTTACTTATCCTGTGGTAGTTTATAGTAGCTTATAGGTAGCTTTTAGCTTATTTCATGTGCTTATTCATATCAGTTGTATGCCCAAATCATATCTCCTCTACTCATAAGTTGTTTCTGCTATTTTCCTTGCTTCTCAGTATTATTTTAGATTTTTCTGGAATTTTTCATATTTTTCCATGCTCTTTTGCTATTTTTCTGCATTTAAATTCATTTTCTAGCATTTTTAATTAGCATTTAATCAAAATAAATAAGAAAATGTTCAGAAAAATACAATTTCAATTTTATTAGTTTTAGAAAAATATAAATGTCATAAAAAGTATTTTTTTCCAGAATTTTCATAGCTTAAATAGTATTGTTTTAGCAATTAAATTAGTTTTAATTTAAATTCATAATAATTAGAGAAAACATCAGAAAAATGTGATTCCAGTTTTGAAAATTCTTTTTAGTTAAATTAGATTTTTGAAAAAATGTTTTGTAATTTTCTTGCATGTTTTCATAATTTCTAGCATTTTTAGTCTATTTTAAATGTTTAAAACTAGTTTTTAATTCAAAATAAATCAAGAAAAACAAAAAAAAAATATTTTTAAATTTCAAATAACTTTTAAATATAATTTTTATCTGTAGAAAAATAGTAATTCATTTTCATGGGTTAAAATTAGAGTAGTTGCATTTAATTCGCGTTTTATTAATTACGATATTCGCATTTTTAGGTTAAATTACATACTTAGTTGTATTTACTTGTTTTCATTAAAGATCCAGTAGTTTTATGTGCTTTCCTTTGTTATTCCTTGCACCGTAGATTAGAAAACCCAAAATTCCTTATTTTCACATTCAAATCCCGAAACGAGACGTGAGTTGTTTAACTCCATTCATCCCTCGTTGGGAGAACGACCCGGGAAATACATACCTTTGTATTTCTTCGGAAAATATCTTTACTACGAAAACGAACAAATCAACACACAACAAGTACACGCGATGAACTTAATACTTCTGCTTAATTGAAGTTATTCCAGGAAGACAAATGTCATAACCGCAGAGAAACTCAGTGTCTTAATTCGTGGTGTTTGGTGTTATTATTCCAACTATTTGGGGGAAGGATGTATCATTTCAACTATTTGGGGTAAGTGGTCGCTTGACTCTTTTGGTATGGGTTAACTCAGCTTTCAGTGGGAAGAAATGTGAGAAGAATATCTGGTGAGTGAGATGATATTGCTTATCGACATCTTCTATATGATTCATGATAAAGTGCTTCCGGTTAGTACTTCATGTACACATTATAATGATGATTCTGATGAGATCGCAACCATCATGGGAGAGATATGTGTACATCAGGGACGTACAACATGTTCACTTGATCGGGCTTAATAAGTTATTCCGGAGTTGACAACCGCATAGATAATCAGTGATTCAACATGTTACTTGGATGCCATCGTCTCTACTCTTGTTGGGTAAATGTGTACATTATGGGCTGATTGGTTATATGTAAGATAGCTGGAATGTATATTGGTGAAATGAAGATGTTGATATATTGTTCCCCCGAATAGACAATTGCTCAAAACCGAAGAGTAATGTGTACATCGGAGACGCACAACAGGTTCATGTGATCGGGCTTAATAATTTATTCCGGGTTTGATAACCGCAGAGATGATCAATGTTTTACCTTGTTACTCCGGTGTTTTCGTCTTTTTCGGGTTCATGAGCTTCATTCAATGAGGCTGTTTGCTTCACTTCTATTACTTGGGGAAAGTGGTCTCACTACGAAGATTGTCGTTTTGGGGGGAAGCTACCAAAGTCTCACTTTCAGAAGGCTCAAGTTTTGACGATGATTCAAGAGCCTCGAAAGCTTTGGTGGTAAAAGTTTAAGAGATGATGGTTTCTATCTTCTACAACGTGCTGAACGATATCATTATCTCGGTACTCGTATCATCATCTTCTTAAACTATATCATCTTCTTTGTAAATATTTTTCAAAAACCAAAATATAAAAATATAAAACCCTCAAAAAGAAAATAGAAAAATATAAAACCAACTAAAACCCATAAAAATCAGAAAATTTGAAAAATACCAAAAATATTGTTTTTCTCAAGACATGTCTTCTGGTATCGATAACATCTACGGTCTTAGAAATGTCATTCAATAATGGCACGGGACTTTAGATGAAGTTCAAGCAGGAGGTGTAAATATTTTTTCCAAAACATGTCTAAAACTATGGCTTGCAGTTATTTCAGACTGTAACCCCGTGCTTAAACAATGGTTTTCTGTTAGGAATCAGAAATTCCATAAGTAAAAGAGTCGGTCACCCCAATTATTATCTAGCCAAAGTTAGCTCGCAGACTTGTCTCTATTTATGTTAGGTATTAAATAAGTAGTAGCGTAGAATAGTATAGTGCAACACCGTGGAGGAAGGACGGGTCTTTACCCATTGTATCCCCGATCCACAGCCGTCAGAGGTCGTTTAGTCGTAACCTATAAATACCTCTACCTTGCAAGGTAGGGTTGATGTTCTTTGGTAATCTAATATTCCACAAGTTTCTCTTACTAGAATATCCCACTTTCTCTCTCTCTAAAATCATCTATGTGCTTAGTGTGTTAACGTTATGTTATGTAAGTGAAATCCAATATTCTACAATTGGTATCAAGAGCCATGGTTAGATCATATCTTGCACATCTTTGGATTTCTAGTGGTTTTTAGGTGGTTTTTGAGTTTGAAAAAGTTTTGTGGTTTGTGCATCATTTGGTTGATTTCTTGTGTTAAAGCTTGGATTTTGTTTGTACTTTTATGTTTAGAATCATCATAAGTGTTTAGGTTTTCATTTGGTAAGCTTGAATCATCTTGGTTGGGTTGTTTTTGGATTGAAAAGTGATGTTTGTGAAGTTTTCTTGCTAGTGACTTGACCTACGGATTATTTTCTTAGTAGCGACTTGCTTTACAATTTTGTAGCGAGTTGCAGTTATTGGAGCTAGCGACTTAGGCCTAGCGACTAATAGTACAAGTAGTGGACTCTCCACTACGGGTAGCGACTTGGTGTTAGCGACTTGGTCAGTAGCGAGTTGCTATTTAGCGACTTGATTCTTTAGCGACTTGAATCTTAGCGAATTGCTGCCAAAATCTTGCTAGCGACTAGAGGATTAGCGAGTTGCTACTTAGCGACTTGGCTGTTGATTTAGCGACTTGGGAATATAGCGACTTAGTTGCTAGCGAGTTGGTTCAAAATCCCTAGCGACTTGGGGGGTTAGCGATTTGATACTAACATCTTAGATACTTGGTATTTAGCTACTGGGATTTTCAATACCTTGGGGTAGTAATTCAAAATAACACAATGTCATTCATCACTGATCCTTTAATCACCAAAGTACTTGCTCTATATGACACCGCACAGAATAGGGAAATAGGATGCTTCCCTGAATGCTCTACATTTAATGATTCAGCATCGATTAATCAAAACAACTCAAATGAGTCACTCTTAATGTTTGCAAATGATGCTAAGAAAATGGAATTCATTCTCTGAGATATCCATTGTGATGTTTGCAACTCATCTGATGATTCTCATGCCGCCCTTCAGACTATCTTCAATCAATTTCAGCCACTTATCCGGGGAGAATATTCCTCAGATTTTGATGATAACATGACCGAATATCATTCAAGAAACACACGGAATGGAAATTCATGAGTTCGTAAACTCATTTATTCAACTTATGAGTAATATGGAAACATACATCAAGGAAGCGCAAAAGAGAATAATAAGTGAATGAATTTAATGGGTGTCAAGAGACACTATGGAACGATTGTGACAAGTCATGCAATATGCCGCTTGAACGTTGAATGACACCGATTGCGTAATCTCAATCGTAATAAAAGGGATGAAGACAACAAGATCGATCTCAAATACTCGTAGTCGAAAAGGTATCAATCGATAAGGTACACTTAATCGATCACATAAATTCTCATGTAAAGGTACCGACTCTTACTCGAACATAACATCATGAAATCGATCTTGGTTGTGCACGAATCTAATGCTAATAACATGATTGAAAAAGGGTATATGATGAGCTTTCAAACAAATTTTCAATTCTTGAAAACATTGTATCTCATTGCAAATTGAAATACAACAAAAGGATGAAATCTTTATGCAAAAACCTTGTGCTAATCAGAACTTCCGAATTTTGAGAATTTTTGAAATTAATCGCTTAAAATCCCATTCAGACAAAGATTCAACCATAGGTAATCAAATTACTTCTTCGTAAGTCTAGAAACATGATTGTCATGAGATGAGTGATAGACTAGAATCTAGAAATTCAACTAGCTCTATGTGTCCAACCTTCTAAGAGAAAATGAGCATTTAAGGAAGAACTTGAGGAAACAAATTCTAAGTTAGTCAATCAATCTAACCTCTTGATGAAAGACATTGATGACCTCAAAGCCCAAATTCGTGATAAGAGCTTCAATATTGTTGCCCTAAAAATGAGCTTAGGAAGTCTATTGGAAATAGGAAGAACACTAAGTTTGCAAAACCTTCAACTTTGGGAAAGTCAACTGCTCGTAACCACTAAACGAGCAGTTATTAAACAACCTAATGCCTTTAGGTCTGAAAGAGTTAAACCATCGAAATCTAGGCTTACCTCCCAAGTTGATAATATTTCTGTTTTGTCAAAACCAGTCACTTCATTGCCTAGTTCCGATATGATGAATCTCAAACCTCAGATTTATGTTCAATGCTCTAAGATCAGAAATACAAAAAGTACAACTAGCTCTCATGCAAAACATCATTTGACTGATCAATCCCCTAAGAAATACTCTAATCACAAAAGGACAAATAGTCAAAACAAGACTGTGCACACATTCAGTTCAACTAACGGTTGTTTCAAATGGATTCCCACTGGCAGATTTTTTAAGTTTACAGGACTTAAACGAACTTACATTCCTAGATCATGCCTCAAGTGGATTCCCACAGGAAAACTCTTCAAGAATATCGAACCTAATAGGATCCCCATTAATGATACGTCTACATTATAATCGTGATGCATCCAAATGTGAGATTAAACATGTCACTAACCCTTCTATGAGCAATTCTACATGTGCTTCAAAGACAATGCGCTCTTAGTCTTTTCGTGTACAATGCTAAACTCAATCAGAACATCATGACTTGGTTTCCATCGAAATGAACATGGCTTATTCAGGAGCTATAGCATGCCACAACTAATGTACCTATTACTTTGACTCCTATTCATCTTGAATCAGGACTCGCTCCGTTATATATGTGTATAAATTTAAAAAAAATTAATTTAAAAAATTAAATTTTTTATTAACTTTGTCATTTTCGTCCATCTAATAAAAGATTTATTCGCTGTCATCGATAACATCTACGATCCTAGAAATATCATTCAATAATGATACGGGATCATAGATGAAGTTCGAACAACTTATATTTCCTAAAAAAAAAAAAAAAAAAAAAAAAAAACGCTGGTTGGTTAATGTCAATCAATGGTATTTGTTGACATTGATTGAGGGGAGATTTTTGTGTATAAGTTTTCTTGATTATCTATGCTATCCGCTCGTCTTTGGTTATGGTGTTTGCTCTGTTGTAGGTTGTGGTCGTGTCTTGCTTTTGTGATTATCCGTTATGGTGTTTTCTCGGTTGTAGGTTGTGGTCGTGTCTTGCTTTTGTGATTATCCTTGTGTACCCATGTATTAAGTGCTTTGCATTGAATGTTTATTTGATTCATGGTTATCATTGTGATTATCTATTCTATCTGATAATTATGTTATGGCTATGGATTATTTATATCTTATATGCAGAATATGATTTAATTACACCGTTTAATGACCATGTTTGCAACTTACTGTTAAAAACACTAGAGACTTAGTCAGAAAATCTTTGATAGCGACTTACCACACTTGCCTCTAAACCATAGGGACCGAATGTGTCAATTAGCCAAGGTCTCCTCCTATACCCCTAGCGACTTAGCATCTTTTTATAATTCTTAAATAAATTTTTCTTTCTTTTCTCTTTTTCTTCCTTCTCTAAAACATTCGACTTAGCGATTTAATCACGGTATGATTCTAATCTCTCATTATTTGTTCTCACATACGAGTTTGTGTTGGGTTTCTAACTCGTCCTTTTAACCAGATCCCTACGAGCTCGTGAATCGTGACATTTGATTCCCACCTAGGTTCGAATTATTATGTAATCGTGTTTTGTTGAAATGATGATGTTGCAAGTGTATTAATTGTTTGGTATAACTGATCTTGAGTGTTTGTTAATGTGTTTCCATGTACTGGTGTTGTATGATTGGCGGTTTGGGTCGATTATTTGTTGAAATGATAATTGTTCTTGTTAGCGACTTAAGTATTGTTCTTGATAGCGTTTTAGCTTATCTGTTCATCATGGCGTGTTAGAGCTGTTAAGTTTGCTCAAGATAGCGACTAAGGTGTGTTGGTCTGGGTTGATTAAATGTTGCGATAAATTGTTCTTGATGGCGACTTAATACTGTTCTTGGTAGCGAGTTAGTACTCAACTTAGCGACTAAGCTGCTGTGGCGACTTAGTGAATTACTTTCTAGAGACTTGGGTAGCGACTTAGTTGTATCATTATTATTGGCGACTTGTCTTTACAAGTTAGCGAATTAGTAACGGTAGCGACTTAGTAAACAGATTTGTAGCAACTTGGTTATGTTACTGTTCATGGCGACTTGTCTTTACAAGTTAGCGAATTAGAAAATATAGCGACTTAGAGAGCTAAACTGGTAGCGACTTGACTGTGGTACTGGTGATGGCGACTTGTCTTTACAAGTTAGCGACATAGTTCACTTTCATGTAGCGAATTAGTCCAGCCAAGCGCCTTGACCATTTATGACTTGAGACTTGTTTGGTGGGTTTTCTTCTCGGGGTCTAGGGTTATTAAAATATTTAAAGGTAATTTGCTAAGTTGATCTCATTCTCACAATACTTGACTCGTGATTTCGATGCAACTTGTTGGGTCAACTTACTCTATGTAATCTGCTATGACATTTATGTTTAGGCAAGTGGTACTTGGTTTCTCTCGTGACAACCAAATGTTACATCTTGTTTCATACATATTTGTTATATCACTTCTACATTTGTATCTTGACTCATGACAAGACTCCTTTGCAATGCACGCTTTAACCTTTAATCCCTTAACAACTCGTCGTGTGAAAATCTATCAAAAGGAATCTGCTTCATTGAAATGTCTCACTAATGCCACTCAATCATTCCCTATATGATTTTTGGGAACTCCTTCTGAGTTACTATTTCTGAGTGTCTATGTCATAAGGGTGCTCTCAATGTTGTCTCACTTATCATTTATTATCTAACTCGTTCCCAATCATTATTGTTGATTGTATGCTTACTCAGATCATCAATGGCAAGTTCAAACCCTGAAATGATCGTTACCCCTTCGGCATCATCCAAAGTTCTCTCAGACGAAGAAATCCTTCCTAGGAGTCAATAGGTGATATTGGAAAAGTAATCAGTATGTGGACCTACAAAAGCTACAACAAAATCATATACTCAAAGTGTCTATTGATATCCTCAAGAACACAAACTTCTTGGTGCCATTACCAAGCAATGCTCAATTCCCACCATTTACATTCAACAATTCGAACACCATTCAATGGGACAAAATCACACCAATACTCTTGCAAACCGGATGATAGGGAGTTCACGATTGATTCACCATTCTTAGCAAGGCTCTTGAATCACCCCATGTAACCCCAACCTTCGTTCGAATCTCCACCGGTGTCGACGATCTAATTGTCTTTCTAATTGGTTTGGGTTATCGTAACAAAGATCTTAAGGGCTTCCGACATCATCACCGGACACATGTATCAACCACGAGAGCTATTACAACTATTCTCAACTTGTGCTTATCTCGCAAAACATCGTGGTTCGATAAAGTGAGAATTCCCATCTTGCAAATCCTATGGGTATTGTCAATAGGGTTGATGTGAATGTCTCGGATCGTATTTGGGAAGAATTTTCTTTATCAATGCACACATTCATATTTGATAGAACAAATTTTCGTAACAAAGCTCAAGGTCGAAGAAAGCAGAACAAGCTTGTGATTCCCAAAGATCGATTTTCAAAGCTTGTTATCCAAAGACTGCAACAAACTCACAACTTCAATCCTAGGATTGAATCAACTCTACATAAAGCGTAAGATGAATTTGTTTTAGGTAACCCGAAATATGTTCCTAGAGGTATGGATAAAGAAATATTTGATTGCCAATTCACGATATTCTACTCACGGATGATATCAAGAAAAGGGACTACTTCAAACAGCTCATGAAAATTGTTGCGGATCATCATTAATGTCACACCCACTCCCTCACAACCCAATGCTCCCAAGCCCATCTCGGGTCAGCATCTTATGCCTCTTCCCAAAAAGAGACGCGAAAGATCACAACAATGACACCTCATCCAAAAGCATAAAGAAAAGAAGAAGAAGGTGGAAAAGGAAATCGATGAAAATACCGAGGGGTAAGGGATAGCACCAAGGTAGTTGATGATGATGATCTTTGCTCCGCAACTTGGAATTCAGCAGAGCCTAGAGAGTCGAATATGAAAGCCCAGCTTGGAGGAATTGTGTTAAGAGAACTCGATCAATTGCCTCGCAATCCACATCAAACACGAAAGACAAAGGAAAAGGGGTTGCTAGTGTTGAAACCGAACAAGCCGCTCACATGCTTTTAACGATCTCATCATCTCCATCAAGCACCACCAATCAATATGAGCTAAAGAGAAGAACCGAATCATCTCCTCGCTAAAGAACAACTGGATTGGATAAAGTGCCCAAACGCTTAAAGAATCTCTTACACTAAGTGAGACTCGATGCAGTCGAATGTTGACGCCTGCTGCAAAAAGGCTCGCAGGAGAATCTTGAGACAAGATCCGATGAGACCTTGCGATGGATGAACCAAATCGTCTACCAACTCTCTATCTTCACTTAAGGATCTTGATCATGATTTCACTTTCGGAGATCAATACTTAAATGACAAACCCTTAGATATCGCACAATCCATGTTTACGGTCAACATTCAAAGAAGATACATCAACCATTCCTCCGATTTCAAAGATCTTCACTCACAACCGAACTTCCACCTCCCAAACCTCGCTCAATCAACGTACTAACACCACCTACATCTTCACTTACCCCGAACCGGTCATTACGATTGTCGATATGGATGCTCCACCAAGGCCCTCCTCAAATCCTTACTTGGATCAACCGCTGACAGAAGCGAAAAAAAGGATAAAGCTCTTGAAAGGCAACTTCCAAATCATTGACTCACTTGAGGATCGTGTTATAGATTGGAGCACCTCAACTTCGATGAAGGGTTGCGGCCGCCATTGAAGGGAAGTTAAGGATGTTGTGGAATGGGCAATGGAAGCTCCTCTTCTTAGACGGTTCAAGGACCTACCTATTGCCGATATGAGAGCGCTTCTTTTAGAAAAGATGTATGATGTTGAAGAGGACAAGCATGAGGTCCACAAGAAGCTATATGAGGCACTTGAAGAATCAATTAAGTATGACAATCATGAACAATTACTTAATTGACATCGTGAAAAGGAAGCTAAGAAGAAAAGGAGGGCCATTGTGTTGGAAACACTACGGAAAGACCGTAAAGATCCTCCTCCACCTCCACCTCCAACGGGGTCTTTGGAATCTCTGAGTCGGTAAATCTTCTACGACAACCAACACACCTCCACCACAACCACCATCATCACCGCCAAAACCTTCCAATCAATCAAGTCCTACAAAAGAACAGTACTAAGAAGAAATCACGCTTGGGCGACGGTTGATTCAAGGTTCACATCCACATCCACCTCTATTCACGATGATCAAATGGTTCACGAAGAGTCGCATGTCATGGCGATTCGGAACCGTATGAAGATGATGCATCAACAAACCATATTCCTAAGCCATCGAAGATTGGTTTGATACTTACATGGTCGGGAATCGCACTAGCACATCCGAGTAGCACTTTCGAGGACACAATTCAAAGTTGCATTGTTGAAGATAGACCTCCTACTCCGTAACCTACATGGACCATCCCGTCGACTCGATTATTCCCGACAACAATTGGGCATCAATTATCACCAATAATTATGAAGTTCGGTGAAGAAGACTCTCTTCTACACTACACCGGTGATATGGGAAGCTTTATTAGATGGTTTTGTGAACGGAAGAGTATCTCATCCATAACTCCAAGAGATCTTGAAGGACAAGCTTATGAAATTGTCAAAGTCTTCCACTCGGATGCAAATCATCTTCAATATCGATGGAAGAATGCCATAAGATGTCGAATGACCAAGTCGGTGAGCAAATTAGTCGCCTCAATGTCAACAAATCTCTTCCCTGGTGGTGAACCCGTCGATGACCATTCAGCCGAATTCTTCTTCAATCATGACTTGGACTATCTGTGTGCTCGCTCTGTCTGAAAGAAGACCACTCTATCAATTTCAAAGATGAAAGTGAAACCTACTCGATCGGGGCTTGAACAGATGGTTCCCGATCAATTCAGGTCGATGAAGAACGAAAGTATGATATTGCCGCTTCATATGGTATTTCTCACGGTGGTTCAAAAGAAGAAGTTCTACATCGAAGACATGGTGTCGATAAAAGACGCAATGATGTTCGATCAAAGTCAGAATCTTAAGTGTCATTAGTGTAGAGATCTTCCCTATCTATGGATATGAGTATTTGAAGAAGATAGTCCTTAAAAGAGCGACTTCAAAGAGTATACTATTAAGGAAAACGACTTCAAACATCTTCGCCAAATGATTTCAAGATCTCTATCTCTTGAATCTTCAAGGACACCTTGAGCATTTACCGTCTGTGAGAAAAGGCCCTCTCGCATTGGCCACTCTTTGGATCAGGGCTTAGTCATTCGAAAACGAGTTGAGGACTTTCACTTGGCATAGAAAGCTACCAAACCAGATCAACCTTACAAGTCCACAATGGAATGCAACAGGCATGAATTTCATCGCGAATACAAAGTTCTTGACTCCCCTAGAGCCGCCATCTTCACCGACAGATATGGGTCTCGCATGCTTATGCGACTATGTGAGCTCTACAAGTTTAGTGACGGTACTCTCAAATTGGTTGAAGAAGAACTTGACACCAGAGTGAAAGAAATCAAAATTGACATGAAATCTTGGGTAAAGACTACCTTTTGGACTGACGATGACAAAAAGCGGTGTGAAGATTTCATTGCTGCAATCAGGCGAAGACTCAAGACTCGAAGGATCTTCCGCAGCCTTGAAAGTTTTGTTGGTGGTAGGCTTCGGGGTGGTCATTACAAACTTCTTCAGAGAACTGAATGAAGACATCTTCGAAAGCGACTCATTGTGTTTTAAATTTGTGTAATATGTGGTGTACTAACTTTGAACAAGCGTAATGCATGTAATAGTGCTAGGTTATGTATCGTGGTTTCCCTTGTATCAAAAAGGAACATCCGTGTTGTCCACTTCGATCATATAAACCGGACACATTTTTCTCCAACAAATATTTTGTCTCATACATATTTAATTCACTGAGATCCAAAATCTCAAAGGATTTGAAATTTTGATCGGGGAGAAAATGTGATATAAATATGAAAGATGTTAAAGATGACCAATTTTTGTGCATACTACTCTCCAATATGTGCTAAACAATTTTCGAATCTCAAGCATATATTATGGGGAGCATTTTTTAGCAAATTCAAGACATCGTGGTACACAACTTTCAATTTTCTAAGGTACCTTGATTGTATGTTATATGGCTTCTAATCGTTTGGTGATCATGTTCGCACTTCAAAAGGGTTCCCTCCAAGATGTGCAAAACCCTTTCAAACTTAGAAGCACATATTGAGGGGAGCAAATTATGAAAACCTCATCCTTCCGAAAATGATTTATCTACTTGATTTGATTAGGGAAGTAATGTTGATATCTTTTAGAAAATGGAATTCAAAGAAGTTAACTCTTTCTCTTGCCTCCGTGTGCAAAACGATTTCAATCACTTGATGCACATGTTGAGGGGAGCTCTTATTCTAAGAATATCAAAAACAATTCAGTGCAAAATGCTTTGATAATATATCACAAGCACCGGATTGATTTTCAAATGGTTTTCAATTGGTTTATATGGCGGATGAACAATACCAAATAGACCGACCAACTTTACTTATGTATGGTGATATAAGGTTGATAAGGTTAGGTATGTGTTCCCATGATCGGCCGAATCGAGGGATCTACCAGGGACTATCCACTAGTTAGTGTAGAGTTCTTAGGTATGATGATAAAAGGAGAAAAATGAGATATGGGAAGAGTGCGGATCGAGACCGAGCTAGTCTTGGAATAAACCCAACAAGGTTCTAGCTATGAAGTCTCGTAAGCACCGAAGGGTTGAAGAATTAAAAGAATTGAATGAGAAAAGGGTGAAAACAAATAGCCCTCCATTTATTCAACCTTAGGGCGTAAACCGGGTTCATTTCATATGCTACCGATGGTAACATCGGTATTGAAGACAAGACGTCATGGACCCAAAGGACGACCGCACTTCAACTTTCCAAAACACTCAAGTTCCTCTTAAAAGGACTTGTTTCATTCTCACGGGAACCGACATTATCTATCGACTTTCTCTTAGAGATTGTTGATATTGAAGAAGGAGACCTCTCCCTAGTCTCCCAAGACAGATCCAAATATGCACAAATTGAGTCTAGAGCCACGAGATCATCAATAAATCTCATTAGGACACTTTCAAATGAAGACTCTGTTTCACATAATGTGGAAAGAGATTATATCTTGAGTCCCACGCATTATCCTTGTGGTATTGCCGTAACATCCGAGTGATGTGTTATCATATTCACAATGAAGATGGAAAGCCTCGAGCCAACATCAAACAAGCTCCTGGTAGGTGGCATGTGAGATCTATTATATAGATCAACCATGTGACAACCGAACAGAAACAATGGGGCGATTCAATCTCTTGAATCAATCCTCGGTTCGAGTTATGGATTGACGGATACCTTTGAAAACCGGTCTTTGTGCTTAAATACTCTTTTCTATAGCACATCGACCGTGTACTAATTTTTCAAATCAAAAGGTGTTTTTATGATTGATAATTGATTTTCAATAAAACCTTCGTTGTATTGCAAAACAATTTCTATTGAGAAATACACGATTGCTTTTCAAATCTCTTTCATCAATCGGACTTAAATTATTTGGTTCACTCACTCCGTGTTGTCTTCTTTGAGACGCTCCGGTTTGAGAACATTTTAGAGCAACGAAACCCGTCAAGGAAATTCTTGAATTTTACCTGCTCACATGCGATTTGTAATCGATCAATCGGGAACCGTGGGTAGTGTACCTCAATTCAACTAAAGTGGTCAAAGACACTTTTGTTCGCTTTATTGCTAATCATTGTATGCGTGTACGCCCGACGCTTTGCGTTGATCGTAATGAAGCGGTCAATCCATAGCCGCATGCTCACACAATACATTCATCTCTCAAGAAATCATGATAAGTGCATCAATGACTCGATATTTTCACTCCATGCTTCGCTACGCCACGCCAAAATCATGAATCAACGAAAGCTTCCGCTACTCGATGAGAAGATATCATGATCCGTAATGTGAGCATGTCATCCGAAAGTCACAACAACACATAATACCAACACCATAATGGATGCCTCGAGATTTTTGTTAGCCGATGATCTCAAAAGTCGGCTCAAAATTATTGCAATCACAATGGATCGACACTCAACCTCCACGAATTATTCATTTCTGTTGTTCAATATTGCACTCTCCACAAATGCACTTGGTTTGATTACTTTGTTGAAAAGAAGTCTCGAGCTCATGAATGAAGACTTACTTGAAAGCTAGGATACACAATGTAATTTATGGGGTGACCTCCTTAGGGGAGATTGTTAGAATCGAAATTCCATAAGTAAAGAGTCGGTCACCCCAATTATTATCTAGCCAAAGTTAGCTCGCAGACTTGTCTCTATTTATGTTAGGTATTAAATAAGTAGTAGCGTAGAATAGTATAGTGCAACACCGTGGAGGAAGGACGGTCTTTACCCATTGTATCCCCGATCCACAGCCGTTAGGAGGTCGTTTAGTCTCAGAATTTATAAATACCCTCTACCTTGCAAGGTAGTAGGTTGGATGTTCTTTGGTAATCTAATATTCCACAAGTTTCTCTTACTAGAATATCCCACTTTATCTCTCTCTAAAATCATCTATGTGCTTAGTGTGTTAACGTTATGTTATGTAAGTGAAATCCAATATTCTACATTTTCTATCATTTCAGATATGCAATCCGCCTTTCAAAAAAGGGAAAGTGATGCGCTAAACCAACTTTCATAAACATCGAGCACTTATCCTAAAATCATAATGAGGAAAGTATGTCGAAGGACTGCTGTTCCTACACAAATGTTTTTCTTTCTAAAAATTCTTCAGAATAAATATTTGTTGTTCAAAATAGTGGAAAATGAGTTGCTTGAAAATCAATCAAACTTAGAGTTTTCATAAATTTGCAAAACCCATTCAATGACTTCAGCTTATTTAAAACTTTCCATAGAAAGAGTCATTGATTGAGGGGGAAAATGTTTTCAAATTTATATCATCTAACGGGCTTATTTAATCATCCTACATACTTAACAGAAAAAGATGTTTGCCTAAGTTGAAGGACTAGGAGCATAGGATATGATTCTTAGGATTAGATGATTATAGTTTGATGAACACATTATTCCCATGCCTTTTATGATCTGACTGATATGTTGGATTGACTTTTATTAGTCGATTGTTGTTTGGGTGTTGTCGACCACCATATATCTGTATGTATGTCCACTAACGCATGCAGATAACATGGTATATAAGAATGTTCCCGATCCGGATCCCACAAAAGCAGATGATTAGATGCCGAAAGGAAAGGGTAACTATTTCTTTGGTCGACAAAAGAAGAAACAGAACTTAATCAGATCTCTGTGCATGATATATATACAACTCCAAAGGTCTTACGCATCGTGAGATGGTTTCTTCAAGCCTTACAAGAACAATGAAGCATTTCAACCACCTAACGATCTTTGTGCAGACAAGTAGTGAATGATACAATTTTTCAATAATATTGAAAATATTGTTTTGAAAATGGAAAAATATTGTTTTGAAAATATCGGACTCAAAATTTTGAAAATCAACCGGACTTTAATATTGTCAAATCTTAAGTCACTCAATCAACGACTAAGGTCATCGATTGAGGGGAAGAGTGATTTCAAATTAAATATTTTCAATCAATATATCATCAAACAAATCAGAGTCCATTTGTACAAATTAAGTGGAGAATAAAGTCTTTGATGTTATGTGTCAAGGTATGATCTTTCTAAATCCAATGATCTTTCGAAATGAAAATTTTCTGATAAATCAAAGATTTTTCAAAATTATCATACCTGACACTAACAAACTTCCTCATAAATTGAGGGGGAGCGTTTGTATTGTTACACTATCAGTATAAGATTAATCAGACCACATTTTCCTCCCAAATTTTCTAAACTTATTTAAATCAATTAGGATCCATAAATCTCAATCAGGTTTGAAATTTTGATAATGGGAGAGATTGTGGTTTAAATCTGAAATATAATTAAAGGGTGATTGTTTAAAGATTCAAACAAGCCCTCCTTCCGCCATGTGCTAAAAAATTTCAAGTACACAATGCACATGTTGAGGGGGAGCTTTTACAATGACTTAAGCAAGCACTTCTTCCTCCATGTGCTAAATGATTTCAAAAGCCAAAGCACATGTTGAGGGGGAGCATTTATGAAAAATCAAAAATAATTGAGGTACAAAATGCTTTGATTTTGTATCACAAGTATCTTGATTGATTTTCAAATGGTTTTCATTTGGTTTCGAGGTGGAAAGAACAATACCAAAAGACCGACCATTTTACTTTATGCATTGGAGTTATAAGGATGGTTAGGTTAGGTATTAGTTCCTACGATCCCGCTAGAACCGGAGGGATCTACCCAGGGATAATCAACTAGATAGTGTAGAAGTCTTTAGGTATGATGAAAAAAAAGAGAAAAGTGAGAATATGGGAAGAGTGTCGACTGAGAAAGAGCTAGAACTGGAATAAACCCAACAAGGTTCTAGTAATGAAGTCTGGGTAAGCACTGAAGGGGTTGAAGAATGAAAAAGAAATGTAAAGTGAAAGGGTGAAAAGAAATAGTCCTCCAATAATTCAACCTTAGAGCATAAACTGGGTTCAATTACTAAGGTAACGCTGGTATTGAGGATAAGACGTCATGGACCCAGTGATGCACTGCACTAAACTTCCCAAGCTACTCAAGTTCTCTTAAAAGGACTTGTTTCATTCTCACGGGGAACCTACATTATCTATCGACTTTCTCTTAGAGATAGTTGATATTGAAGAAGGAGACCCTCTCCCTAGTCTCCGACATAGGAAACCAAAATGCACTATTGAGTCTAGAGCCAAGAGAGCATCCACAAGAAATCTCATTAGGACACACAATTAATGAAGACTTGATGTTTCACATAATGTGGAAAGTAAGAATATATATTGAGAGTCATACGCATTATCCTTGTGGTACTGCCAGAACCTCCGAGTGATATGTAAAGTATTCACGATGAAGATGGAAATCCTTCTAGAGCCAACATCAAACAAGCTCTTGGTGGGTGACATGTGAGATCTTTCCAAAAGATCAAGCTTGTGACAAATGGATAGAAACAATGGGGCGATTCACTCTTGAATCAACCTTGGTACATGAAATGAATTGACGAATACTTTTGAAAAACCTTTCGATGTGCAAATCTATTCTTTTCTCTAGCACATCGAATGTGTATTCATTTTCTCATAAAACCTTCGTCGTATTGCAAAACTCTTTCTCTTAAGCAATACGCGATTGTTTTTCAAACCAATTTATCATCAATCAGTGAATCTCAATTCGCTGGTTCACTTAATTCGTGTTGTCTACTTTGGGACGCTCCGGTTTGAGAACGGCTAGATCAAGCAATGAAACCCCGTCAAGGAGATTCTTAGAAATTCTACCCGATCAAAGGCGATTATATCGATCAACGGGGAACCGTGGTTCTTGCAATCTGTATTCAACGAAAGTGAACAAAGATACTTTCGTGTGTTTTATTGCTAACTGTTGTTTCCAGGAACATTTGACGGTTGCAGATGACCGATATTGAGAAGTCAATTCATAACCGCATGCTCACAGCACACACACTTAATTAAAGAAAATCATGACAATCAAAGACATACATAAAAGGATGTCATGATCCAGAAAGTGTGAGCATGTCGGTCCAAAAGTCACAACATCACATGGAGGTGATATAACAAAGGATGATTCAGAGATTTGTTGTGGCTGATGATCTCTAACATGGCTCAAAGATCATCAAGATGTGGATCAGTTCAAAGACCTCCACTGAAAGTACAAAGCATACGGACTTTGAAGAATCACTGCTAAAGCACAAAGAATGCTGATATTGAAGAATTGAAGTCTACAAGCTCAGAACTGAAGACAAAGATAGAATGCTAGGATGCAAAATGTATTTCATGGGGTGACCTCCCTTAGGGGGAGATTGTTAGGATTTGGAAAATCCATATGGAAGAGTCGGTCACCCCAATTCTAGTATAGCATATGTTAGCTCGTAGACATTACGTTATTTATTAGTTAGTTAGAGTAACACGGTGGAGGACGGACGGGTCTTTACCCACTGTATGCCTGATCCACAGCCCGTAGGTGGCGTATTATGTAAGAACTATAAATACCCTCTACCTCCCAAGGTAGAGGGTTGGACCTTTCATTCTTAATCTAACATTCTCTTTGTTTTTCTCTCACTTTCTCTCTCTAGAAAGGATCCCATCTTCTACTTTCTCTCTCTAAAACATCTTGCATATTCGAACCATATAGTTGATTGTTTGTATGTTACAATAACCAATATGTAACATTTATTGATTCTTGTATAAGTGTGTAGATTGTGTAAGTTCGGAATCTTGGTTAGTGTAGATTTGAACTTGAGGCTCATTGACAAGGTGTATAAGGTGTATTGGGCTAGGTGATAGCTCAAGTTGATTCGTGTGTTGACTGTAGAAGGTGTATAAGGTGTATTGGAATCTTGGTTAGTGTAGATTTCAACTGTAGAAGTTAGGAAGAGAACACTGTAGCAATGTTTATTTTTTCGGCCCAATACGACGTCGTTTTGTTCGGGCTTTAAATAATTTTATTAATGAGTAAAAACCATCATTTTAAGAGCTTGAGATATCGTGGTGCCAAACCCACCAGCCCAAAAAGTAAAAAGGGTGCACCACTACCAACTTGGCGCCATTCGTTGTTGCGCTGAAACTGCCAGCCGACGACATTTTTTTTTTCTTTTTTTGGGGCCAAAAATTCGAATGTTTGAATGAAGAGTATGACTTTTGGCAACGGTAGTATTACCGTTTCGAGGCATTGAAGACCGGAAAAAAAAATTACTCTATAAAAACCTATACTTGACACACATTTTCATTCTATACATCCATTTTGCATTTCACTTTCATTTCACTTTGTGAGACATTGATGAGAATCTGTGTGTGAGTTGTGTGTATGAGTTTTGTGTATGAGTATGTGAATGGGTATTTATAGGCAAATTTTGAATTTGAATTTGAATTTGAATATGAATTATTTTATGTAAATGAAATAAAATAAAAATCGAGAATGACACCACATTTTCTACGCCAACGTGAATAACACAAAATGTGATGCCAAAGGTTTTCTTGTGTCATATGTGTTTTCACGACGGCGTAGACTTTTAAGAATGGCACGTTTCGAACGGCTCCACGATACCCACCGCCTAAGTTTAGTAAAAAGTCACTAAAGTTTGCGGGACTTTGTTCTGCGTCACTAAAGTTTAAAAGTTGTTATTCGTGTTACTCAACGTTAAAAAGCAAACATGTTTATAATTTTATCGATTTTTACGTTTATTTCTTTTATATGTTAAGTAACAAAAATGTCATGTCTCTTTACAGGATGACAATTTTCATAAGTTCAGTAACGTGGTTGACAACTTTTATAAGTTGAGTAACCTGAATGACAACTTTTAAACTTTAATGATTTAGGACAAATTTTTCGCAAACTTTAGTGACTTTTTTTGTATAATAACCCGAAACGTAAACTTAGACAATTCATTTTTACAAAAATCAATAACAATTTCATTTATAATTTGAAACAGTGAAAGCATTAATTTTCTTAAGAAAATAAAATGACATCATTTTGTTGTCTAAAACCAAACCAAACCAACCCCATAACCCCTCTTCCCAAATTTCAAATCCCAAACCAATAAAATCCTCACCAAACAAAACACAAAAACATCTCATCTGATTCATTAAAAAAAAACCATGTCGGATGAAGAAGACACACAAGACATAATCCTAAACGATGAACAAAAAATCGACATTGCAAAATGGTTTCTTTTAAACTCACCCCCTGGTGAAATCCAATATGTTGCAAAAGGTTACATTTTTATTTAAAGATTTAGTATTTGTGATAATGGGTTTTGTTCTTTTTAATGATATTGATTTGGGTTTTTGTTTTTTTAGACTTGAGATCGGTTTTGAATGATGAGAATGTGTATCGATTAGCCGCGTTGGAAGCGTTTCCGATTTATAATAAATCTCATTTTGTTTGTCTTCAGTTGCCTAATCGAAGCGGTGATGTATGTTTTTTTTTACTTGATCTGCTTCTTGTTGTGTTTGTATGTGATTAATGTTAGTTTGGTTGTTTAAGAATCTTGCAAAGTTGGTTATGTGCGGTTTGCTGGTTTCCAATTGCTGCAGTGTATTGCCTGAGTAAATTTGCTTGGCCTAAAATAGTGTATGCGCAACCAGGAATAAAACTGGCCGGTTGCACAAATTCTTTTAAGCTAAGAGAAAAAAATGAAAAAAGTGCGATTTCAGTTAAAATGATTGAGTTTAGTAAAAATTAAGTCTATTATTCACCTACTAATGGATCAAGTAAGCAAGTACTAGAAACACAATACTTTTGGACCGGGTGCAATTACGAAAATTTGGTATTCTTTACAAAATTTAGCACTACTAATCAAAATTTCACTCGGTCCCGTGACACTGCGGGACCCCCTAGTTCCGTCACTAGGGTAGGTATTGTACTGTTGTTGAGTATTTTAGAAATGTGGTAGATGCATGGAGAAGGGAGAAATGAATTAAAAGGCAAGAAAGATTATATCTTATTTTTCTGGTGATTGCAGTGGTTGTTATTGTTACTAGTTAATATAAAATGTTTTAGTTTAGTGAAACCAGGTTTCAAATAAAAGGCAACCGAGTATCACTTTTTATTTTTGTTGCATAAGTTGGTATCAACTATCAAGTTGATAAATAGCTGCGTTAAGACCTAAACGGTAACAAATTTCCTAAAATTGTATTTGTTGATGAAAAGGTAAAGTTTGGTTGCGATTTTAAGCCATTTGCTCTTGTCTTTTACTCATCCAAACAACGACTAATATTGCACGCATAGCAAGTTTCTCAACCAGTTTTAAATCTCTCTCGATTGTTTTTTTCAGGTGCTGATATCTTCATATAGTGAGATTAGTGAGGATGAATATCTTGATCCCAGGACGGCACAAGTGGGAAAGGTTGACCATGTCCGACAAGTAAGTCCGATAAATACTAATTGGTCTCCCTTATCTTGTAACTGAATATACATTAGGAGAGTTAAAACAGGGAATCATTCTTAGAACACTATAACATCAGTTATCAAACCATGAGAATGGTCGTATATAAGTAAATATGTTTCTCTTATCTTTGGTTCAGTGGTTTACTTCCTAAGCTAGATGCATCTGTTTGGTATCATGTTGTATTTCAGATCCTTTGGTTTATTAAGATTTTTATTTGATTTTGGATTATTGAACTAGCTCTGATGTATGAACACATTATTGCTAGGATATATGTATAGACTTAATCATACACTGAACCCATTATCATCATAAGTCTCCTTAACGCAGCTTGATAAGCTATACCAAAACTATAAGCTGCTTATCTATAGATATATAGTGCTTTGTTATTTGGTATCACTTGAGGTCAATCAATTTTAGAATATAAAACTAATCTGTCTGCTTGGTTCTGTCGTTGCAATTTGGGCTCTCTTCTTCACTACGAATAGTACGAATTTATATGACATGATATATTTGTTCAGATTTGTACAGGAATGAGACCAGCTAGAGATGAGGAGCTTCCATCCCACTACGTAGAAGAGTATCGGTAACCTTCTTATCCACATATTATCAAATCTTTAACCATCTTCTTTCATAGCTGGAAGCTGGTTTACAATTATGTGATATTGTGATGAACTGTTTGTTTATATCCAACACGTATTCAATACATCACAAAAATTTATCTGATGATAATCATTACATACAATGAAATGATAAGAATGCATTAATATAAATTATTTAATAATATTTTCCCTAATAAAATATGCAGTTATTGTTTATGATCTGTATCTGAAGAATTTTTATGGTGATATACCTTAATTTACCTAAGTTCTTTGATCTATGTAAACTACTGCCTTCGCTAAATGTGCACACTTTTCCTATATCTGCTTCTCCTGCAAAACCTGCAACGGAGTCGGTCACTCCATGGTTCAGGCTACCCCACACCAGCCCCTCCCTGACTAGACACACGACTTTCTTATATGCTTTGCCTGTTTTCGCCTTTTCAGAAAAGGAAGAAAGTCACATAGACCAAGCTTTTATGGAACAAACTAACGGATACTTTTTCTGAGGTGAAACAAAGTTTATTTTGGGTAAAGGGGATTACCCTGGTAAAATAAGCTGAAACAAAGTTTAGTACCATGCTATAAGAGACAAAGTACCATGCTATAGTAGGTACTCTTATTTTACTTTCGGGGTCAAAGTTACCCCTGTAGTGGCATGTCCCTGTTTCTACAATGCCCCATATCTTCCCTAAACGTGCCGGCAGAATCAACTATACTGGAGATCTGTAGGTTGTCTGGTTAGTCTCATTGGTCTAATAACAAAATGATTTGACGGTGAGATTATAGTTGCCTAGATCGCGGTTCGCATTGGTACGAGAACACAATTCAGGATCGCAGTTCGCTATGTGCCACCGAATTCGGTACGAGGGGGTAGGTTCATTTCGGATCGCCTTTTTGGTACAACAATAAATATATAGCAAAGCTGTCAAAATCTCGATTTAAGATTTACCGATTTTACAATTCTGCTAAGCGAAAACTAGTCGATCCTCCATAGGAAAATTCGTACGATCTTAAGTAGAATCCCGATCTTACCATAGGATCGTAAGATCTTGATCCAGTCCTATCCTACTTCCCTTAAATTAACTAATTAATAAACAATAACGGAATGAATTTTGTTAAAGTAAAACAATAAAGCAAGCGTGGTCAACTATATATGTGTTATAAGAGTAAAATATATAGATTTTTAGATTAATAGATTCAGCGTTCTCTATTACCGTTCAGATATATTAGTATTTCAAACTGTTATGAGTTGCATTATAATATTGTTATAATTTTTAGAACTCTTACTTCTTCATAAATCTGATATACAGTCAGTTTTGAATACGAATTACTAGACATGCAAAACATTTGAACATTTAAATAGGATCTTCCGATTTCGATCCAATCTTACGATTCCGATCTTGCAAAGACAAAAGCAATCCATAGTAGGATCTCGATCTCGATCTTATATAGTATTAGTCACATGTTTTTGGACTATTACACATATTCACTTAGTTTTGATGATTTGAAGGTAGAAATTACTGTAATAATAATGTGAAAGTTTAACCAGTTGTCAAATTAAATGCTTATAGACACTTCCAAATGTTTTCTGAAACTTTCAAAATACTCGCCATCCAGTTTCAGTAAAACTACATTCCAATCTTGCAAAGACAAAAGCAATCTATAGTAGGATCTCAAGACACACATCAGAATTTGCGATCAATTGTCAACTACAACGCTTTTTCTGTTGGTACAAATCATGAAACCGCCCGGCAACCAGAAATTTAGATCCCTAACGTTCCCGGATCGGTATCATACTCGTTTTGAGCTCTAAGAAACATACACCATCCCACCTTGTATGGCAGCGATATCTTGTTGAAATTTGAGCTGATTCATAGTTTGATAGAGTATCATTTATAATTTCTTGCAAAAGCTAATGATGTTACATTGCCTAGTGTTGTCATTTGCAAATCCATGGTGTAGCTCTAGATTAACATAAATGTTGAAGTCTTTATTGCGTGACACTGTTGCAGATGTGCCCTGGATGCCGAAATGTCCAAGTATGTCGGAGAGGCTTATCCAAAAGGTGTCTTCTCAGTTTACTGTACCAGTGGAAAAGACGCTGAAGAATCTGTGTCGGATTTCGAGCTTGTAATTGTTATTACAGCCACTCGACATAGCCCACAAAATTTTTGGTTAGTGGACTTTGTTGATTGTTATTTTATTACTTTATGACTTACTGTACAGTATCATCTTCAAACTACATATACTTTTTCCTGCATTCTAATCGTCAATATTGGTTTGCCACATTACAATATTCTGTATCTTGATGTTTATCAGTAATGGAAGTTGGTGCTCAATATGGAACATCGAGTTCAAGGACGAACTACAAACCGTGGAAGTCAGAGGAAAAATACAGGCACTTGCTCAAACTTGAATATCATCTTTCTTTCGGGTATATTAAAAAATAACTAATTGTTTATCTTGAACGTTCAGGTGACTGCTCATTATTTTGAGGAAGGGAATGTTCAACTAGATGCAAAGCATGAATGCAGGGATTCAACTATGTACCAGGTTACATATTACATGCCTAAGTTAACTAAACTCGCTATTCAGTACATCACAGCTAATATTTTTGGCAATACGAAAAATGGATTTCTTGAAATTGGTTTTTTACTGTCATGTGGCTGATATCTGTTGCACATTTTCAGTCACCAGATGATTCTGCTATTTCATTGATGAACATTATTAGCCACCATGAGGCAGAATACTTGACATCCCTGCAGGTTTGCTGTATTCCTTTTCGAGTCCAAAGTTGTTTTAATAGTAATTTACATAAAGGTCCTTGTGGTTTGGTCAAAGTTCTACAGATTAGCAATGGCCCAGAGTTCTGGGAACAAATCGGGTCTCTTCTTCTAATGTTGTCAGCTTTTTGTGTCGATTCACCTCATGTGCCCCTCACACTTGGGTAGTTTGTTCTTCTTAGTGTCAGCGTCTTCTTTAACCAGTGATTTCTTTTGAGTTTATATTTAATTTATCCAGATTAATAAACACCAAGAACACAACTTTAATTTTCTATAAATCTATGTATCAAAGTCATTGTTATTAAGATTAAGCCGAAACATTTATAAAAATCTAAATTCTAAAATCGTATTAGGGATCTCTGTAGGTTTGGATGTAAATCTAGCCCTCATAATAAATGTAATTAGTATCCTTTACAATTAAGGGTGAAAAATTCTGCATCTGCACAGAAACATTAACCGCGTCATCGTATAGTTGATCTGCCAAGCGAGTACCTTTGTGGTTGTGTCGCGTGGTGGGTTAAAGGTTAAGATGAGATCATATTTATGTTGGAGGGAAGAGCAGGGTTGTGAATAAGGAATCCAATCTCCAGGTTGTTAGCCCATTTTAGAGTGGAATTGGGTGGTTACTAGGATTAGTATATGAATAATTTCATGAGCTTGTTCAAAACAAAAAATAAAGAATAATTTTATTATAAAATAACCTTGCGATTTGTTTTGTTTATAGCAAATTGTATTGAAATATACCTTTTTAATATTTTGTATCCGATTTTGTATATCAACTTGGTTTTTTCGGTTAGAAGGGTTGTTAGTTTTTAGTTTTAGTTTGTGAATTTAGGACAAAGATGAATATTTTGAACTTTTGGATATTATTTTTTATTGATGTTAGCCTAATTGTAACGAGAAACAGGATTCTGAAAAGAAAAAAAAAAAGGTTATATGAGATTTATGTGTGTGTTCTTGAGTATATGAATTTGAGTATAAGATATAAAATATAAATTCAAAAGGAAATTAGGGGTTGAAGTCGATGATGGTGAAAAGACCGTATTGCTCTAATGTTTGGGGTGTGGGGCGTAACGACAGGGGCTAAAGGTTAACACCCTTTATGTAAAGACCCTTTTATTTTACCAAGCCACAGGACTGTTTATCTGTTTAGTAATTTACTCATGTTTTAATGTAGACTTATTTGCTAACATTTGCACGATGACAGGCATCTTATTCCAATTTGCCGGATTCGACGTTCAAGGTGTGTTTCGTCTCTTTGAACAATGATAGTAGACCATTTTTTATGTCTTTATAACGTCTGAATACATGCAAGAGGTCCTAGCCTTGTCCCCAGTACTTACAGATTTATCAATTTGGACTGGGTTTTATCTCTGCAGGGTAAAATGGGTTGAGGTAAACCACCATTAAACAAAGAACAAACCGTGTTAAATTGGTTGAAAGTCGTACAGTATGTAATCAAATGCATAAAATCTCGTATATGCTGTTTTAAAAAATATAATGTAGCTTTTTACTATCTTATATGACACAATAATCGTTTATGAATTGCAAAACATAGGAACAGAGAATAAATTCGTGTTTGTGGGTTGGCCCAACCTGAATAACCCACTTTGACCAAACCCATATTGACCCATATGCAACCTGCCCATATTTTCATCATCAGTCCAAACTAATAAAACTGAGAAAGAAAGTATTGAGATTAGTGAAGCAACTAAGTTATCTGGTTTTTAGGTACCATGACAATAGTTTGTAAATCTCTGCTGCATAATATTTAATTGCGTGTGAAATCTGTGGATTTAATGGGTGTGTTTGATGCTATAAGATGATCGGAACTTGTGAATGCAGGAGCTACGAAGGAAGCTTCCGGTTACCCGTACATTGTTCCCATGGCACAACACAATGCAATTTAGCCTCACAAGAGATCTCACAAAAGAACTTGGAATTGGAAAATAGACATGTATATGAATCATTCTTTGAACATGATGTGAGAAAATCTGTTAATTGGTCCAGATTGTAATGGTGGTTGGCATCTGAAAAACCGACATTGTCGCCTATTACTGGATGATTCAATTTTTTGTATGCTAAGCAATTGCTTTTATCAGTTCTGTTTTACTTTAAATATGAGGTGACTAAATGGACAAGTGCAGATGGTTTGGGTCAGTATAGTTGTATAAAAGGAATTAAGTTTTAGGACGGGTCAAAGTGTCGAAGTGTTGAACCTGACCTTCTATTTATTTATTTATTTTTATTTTTTATTATTATTGTTATTATTAATTTTTTCCTTCAGTTTTGCATATAATTAAAGTTTAAATATATTAAGTGGTTTTTTTTTTTTTTTTGACCAACAATATTTTAATATGATAAACTACATTTTGAACTTTGAAGTAGAGAGGATCAAATGCAAAGTTTGATCC
Source organism: Chrysanthemum lavandulifolium (assembly GCA_022545495.1). Taxonomy (NCBI): domain Eukaryota; kingdom Viridiplantae; phylum Streptophyta; class Magnoliopsida; order Asterales; family Asteraceae; genus Chrysanthemum; species Chrysanthemum lavandulifolium. The sequence goes on from CM040238.1 coordinate 116,269,583, forward strand.
CTCTAAAAAGTTTCAAAAACGATATGTGGCTGACACACGTCAATTTTTCTTCCTTTCCTTTTCCCTCTAACCTTTGATCCGTATGATGAGCATAAAGTTGATTAACCACTATGAATATTGGTATGATAATATGGTTGTATGAGAATGAGTTTGATAGTTCAAAAAATGTTATTTGGTTTATATATTTGGGTTTGAATATTATTTTATAAATATGAAGGAAAAGATTGGGTGAGTGAAATTAATGGTGGATAGGGCCCACATGAATGGTTTGGCAAAATCCACCAAAACTAAAGGTGCGTTTGGTATCTTACTATGAGAATGAATTTATAACTATGAAAGTTATGAGAGAGCCCACCACTATGGTAATGAATGATAGATATAATCCATACTCTATATACATCAAGTGAGCTAGGTATGGATCTTTCATAGGTGAGGGACCCACCACTACTATCAAACTCATACCAATTGTCATTCATGGCAGCATACCAAACGTACCCTGTCCACATGAATGATTTGTCAAAACCCCTCAACCAAATAAATACAAATGGTATCAAACTCATACCTTGATTCCCACACCCCTATACCAAACGGACCCTAAATTGATGAACACGAGGGCATGATGAACTTGTAATTTTGTAGTCGTGAATCATTTTGAAACATAATTGAGGAAGAAGGTTGTGAGAGGTAACAAATTAGGGAAGAAAGATATGGGATGTGAAATTGAGGAAGAAAGAGGACATATGTCGGGCTTTGGAGGTCTTTTTAGACTTTGTACGTAATTGGTTTTTCTCCTCTTTTTGCACATGATCGCAACTCGCAACTCTTTTGAAATAACATCGTTATTTATTTACTATGCAAGCTTAATATAGTTTGAGTGACTTTCAACCTTTTGATCTTGTAGAACATGTTTTATGATTTTATCAACATATATTTTGTTGTTCGCTTCTAGTATAAACCATAAAATACGGTGCAGTTGTTGTATACGGTAATGAGGTTGAAACGCGGAACTTGGTTACATACAAAACTATAAATTCTACATGAATTGTTAATAGGTTGATATTCAAATTTTGACTTGTTGATCATTAGTTAAATCTAAAGCATAGAGAACATCTGTTATTTAATTACTCTCCTCAAGCAATTTAATATTAAAATATTCTCTAATTGAGTTAAACGTGATATATCAAGTTTATAAATAAGATAAATACATAAAAAATTATTTTGGTAGAAATTATGGGCCTATCTATTAATTCACTCTCACAATAAAATTAATATGATTAATCATGTTTGACTCTAACTTGAGAGGATTTGGATCCAATAATCTGACACATTCAAGTGTCAAAAAAGAAAAGGGAAAGGTTGGCTGGTGCAGGAGCCCAGATTGACAAGAGAAGCGATGAAGGGGTGCATGATTTGTGTCTACGTATGACTGTGCAAAGGCGGACATACTAGAATCATAGTATAAAAATACTTTTTTTTTAATTATAAATATTTAATAGTTTAATACTAAATGCATACTCTTTTACAGAAAAACTTAAAAGTCCATGCCTTATGACTAATATTTGCGTCCACTAAAATGTGTTTATGTGCTTGCATGTTCTGATAATTTGACCAAGCGCATTTTTTACAACTTAATATAATTTGTATATTTACATTGAATTTTAGTCGCTTGAAATTATTTGGATTTTATAACTTTCACAATGAAGCGTCTTAAATTTATAAATGAGCCGAGTTCAATGCAGAACAATTTTTATCTAAAGAACAAATTATGCAATCTCATCCATTCATTTTTTCCATTAAAAAAAAAATAAAAAAAAATAAAAAATACATTTTTCACCTTTTATTTTTAAAACAACGTATCTTGTAAACAGTAAACCTTCAAGCTACGAAAAATACATCATCGCGACGAGAATTAAATTATATTTCTATAGATTTGCACTTCTATAGACTTTCGACGATTTTTTTTTTCAATTTTTCCGCCCAGTAAAATCACATGTGATTTCACAAGCTACATGTGATTTTTAAAGTAATAAATCACACGTGATTTTCCGAATCACATGTGATTCATCTGGGCAAAAAATTTGAAAAAAAAAATCGTCGAAAGTATATTGAAGTGCATATCGATATAAAGATAATTTAATTCTCGTCGCAACGGTATAATTAGTTTCGCGTAACAATTAACGGTTTGCGAAATATTTTAATTTTAAAAAAAATAGATGAAAGTGGATTTTTTTTATTTGATAAGAAAAATGAATGACTGAGATCGCATAGTTTGTTCTTTAGAAAAAAACTGTTCTGCATTTAACTTTTCTCATTTATAAATATGAGAACTTGCACTTTATACCTAATGCAACTTGAATATTTACAAATTTCTTCAATATATAAGTTTTAGTACATAATGTATTATGTACAATGCATTTCTAGGTAAATATGCAGCTTTCAATAGATATACTAAATGGTAAACACTTAAATCGAAACAAAACAAGTTAATATAAGAACCGTTATATCACGTTTTTTTAGTTTTTTCTTTCAAAACCTACTAAGTTTTATGCGGGGGTGAGAATTCAGACGGATGAGGGACGTTATTAAATGGCCCTTAACTGTCCGGAAAGCTGAAGCCTTTGGGAGGTCGGGGTATTCAAACCCATGATACTCAAGGAGCAGAGCGTCGTATCCTAGGGTATCTACTCAAATATTTTAGAAAATTTACACTACAATTTTTTTGCTAAGAGGCACGTGACCTCCGGGACCCCTCTCTATCTTCGCCCATAGCTCTACTAATACATCGCATAGTAGGTCCAAGTATACCAAAAATGGAATGGGACGGTCATTCAGAAATGAGAATTGTGTTTGTACTATTTACGGATTTTCTCCAACTTTTAATGGAAATATTATCCAATTAGAATAATTCAAAAGTAGTATTGTTCCAATTAGAATAATTCAAAAGTACTCCCTCCGTCCTATATTAACTGTCAACTTTAATTTTTCTAGGTTTTTCATTTTCAACTTTAACCTTAAATATTTTTAATTGTATTATATAATACTTGATGCAAAATATATAAATAGATTGAGTTTTAAATGTATTTTAATTAGTATAATTTTTATTAAATATTATATAACACAAACAAAAATATTTAAGGTTAAAGTTGAGAAAAAAAAAACTTAAAAAATCAAAACAGGACAATTAATATGGGACGGAGGTAATAGTATTGTAATAAGAATAAGAGGAGAGTTATTTTACATATTAAATATTTATTACATACAAGGACTCATTTCCACCATCAATCTGAAAAGAAATCGAATTGGTAAGATTAAAAGCGTTTTATTATTTCACCTATTTTTTAATTTAAATATCTCTTAAACTGTTAATCGTTAAGTAAAATATTTACACCGTCACAAGAGATTTAATTATCTTTCTATAGACGCACACTTTGATATACTTTCGAAAAAAGAAAAAAAATTCGTTTTTTTCACGTTTTTTCGTCTTTTTTTTACGTTACTTGAAATTTGCATGAAAAAATCATATATGATTAAACACTAATTTGAATATCACATGTGATATTAGTGTTAAATCATATATGATATTAGTGTTATATCATATATGATATGTAATATCACATATGATATTAGTGTTATATCATATATGATATGTGATATCACATGTGATATGATATGTATATCACATGTGATATTATACTAATATCACGTGCGATATTACATATCATATATGATATATTAATATCATATATGATTTAACACTAATATCACATGTGGTATTAAAATTAGTGTTAAATCATATATGATTTTTCATGCAAATTTCAAGAACGTAAAAATGAAAAACGAAAAAAACTTAAAAAAACGTGAAAACACGAAAAAAAATTTGTCGAAAGTATATCAAAGTGTCTATCTATGAAAGATAATTAAACGCTTCAATCGAATGATATATTTTTTTTCGCTTAACGATTAACCGTTTGAAAGTTATTAATATTTGAAAAAGAGGATGAAAGTGGTTTTTAAATTGTTGAGATTAATCTCATCTATTAGATCAAATAAAAATAGATGATAAAGATTGATCGTATGTAAATAATCTTTTGTCTTCAAATGATCTTAAATATAAGAATAATGAAGTATTTACTTAACACCAATTCTTAAAGCTATTGTTAGCAAAATCTTTAAAATAAAATTAGAGTTACTAAATTAAACCAAATGATACGAGTAAAAGACACGTTCAAGGTTCGAAAGCCGGAAATTAATAAGTTACTACTTAGGGGGTGTTTGGGATTGATTATTTAAAATTGAGTTTTCCAAAACTGTGTTTCCCAAACTGCGTTTTTCAACTGCAGCCCCCACTATACTTTTGCAAAACGTGGTTTTCAGAGGGAAAAAAACAAATAATCACGTTTTGAGATAAGCTATCCAAACACTTTCGAATAAATTATCACGTTTTCAAAATGTGATAATCTAATAATTCACTTTAAAACGCAAAGACAAACACCCCCTAAACTAGTTACTACTACTCTAATCACATATCACGTGACTCACACGTGCGTTAGGGTTTTAACTTCAAACCAAGGTTTTTCATTTCCCAAACATCAATGGAGGCACAACAACACTAAAAACCCACACACTAAAACCATGAAACACCTCCCCTCAACGACCACCGCAATCCTCCTCACGCGCCGCCACTTCCTCCGTACCACGCGCCGCCACTTCTCAACGTCACCGCACGAACTCACCACCTCATCATCATATCACACAAGACGCAGTAGTAGTACTAGTAACAGTAGTAGCAGTAGTTATTTAGAAGATGTACGGAATGTGCGGGTGTCAGTATGGTGGGACTTTGAAAACTGTCAAGTTCCGAATAATGCGAATGTGTTTAAAGTCACTCAGTTTATAACTGCTGCTGTTCGAACTGCTGGCATTAAAGGTCCTATTTCCATCACGGCTTTCGCGATGTGATGCAGCTTTCTAGGGCTAATCAGGAGGCATTGTCTGCTACAGGGATCAATCTTACGCATATTCCCAACGGTATATAAGATTTCCAACATTTGTATGCTGCGGATTGTATTGTTTAGTGCTAATGTCGTAAAATAGAAGCTTACTTATTTTATTGTTAATGTTTATCGTTATATGTGTTTTGAAATAATTTACTTGTTAAGGTGGTGTTTGTTTAAGCTCAGTTTTTTCGCCTAATTTTAATACTTTTGGGCTTGTATTTATATAACTTTGTTATGACGTAATAAACTTATATAAGCCTGTAAGTCTCAAAATAATACAAAAAACTGAAGCTTATGAACCATAAGCCGAAAATACAGATTAGCTCGTAAGCCTGTAAATAAGCTTAAAACAAATACCCCTTGAGTTTACAAAATGTTCTAACTATGTTTTTTCATGAAATTGCACAATGATCAATTGAGCATTTGGGAATTTACTATATGTCATAAGAAAATGAACAGGAAATGAGAGAATTGTTTAGCTTTAAGAGCTTATCTAAGAAAAGCAAATAACTAGCTTAAAAAAAGAAGATAAACACTTAAATAAGCAAGTCCTAGTAGTCTTATGACCATGGAGGTATGTTGTTTTATGATGTTAGTAGTTTTGGTTAGCTGTAAGTCATGTTTTCTAACTTGGTTGGAATACTATGAAATTTATGTTGTAACAGGAAGGAGTTATTGATCTTCTGTATATATATATTTTTTTTAGATGGATAGGTTTTCTTAAGAACAGTTTATTTGGTTGATTTTTGTCCCATTAGAAACAGCAATTTTTCAGTGGATAGTTACAAAACTTGATTATGACGTTACAATATGATAACAATATCTGTTATTACTTTGTGTAACTTGTTAGAGAGTTATGCTATTATTTACTCGCTATGTTCTTCTCAATCTAAGACTTGTATGGAAACTGCAACATATCATTCAAATTGAGCAGGTCTTCAATTTTTAGTACACTGAGTTCTAAAATTGGTTTACGAATTATGCAGCATGTACCAATGTATTGGATGATGTTCAATTGTTGGATGAATTGGTTAAGGAAAGTACTAGTTGCCGGTTGGACTTGTTTGTGCCATTTATTTGACACTCATTTATATTCTTCTAAGGAATGTCTACAATGACTAATGATACTATCTTTTTTTTGTTTCATACAGGGGGAAAGAACAGTGCAGACAGGTCTCTTTTGGTGGATCTCATGTATTGGGTCTCTCAGAATCCACCACCCGCGCATCTTCTGTTAATTTCCGGGGACAGAGATTTTGCTAGCACTTTACACCGATTAAGAATGAACAATTATAACATACTGCTAGCTAGTACAGAAAACGCTCCTGCAGTTCTTTGTAGTGCTGCAAGTATCATGTGGCAGTGGACCTCATTGGTTAAAGGGGAAAGCTTAACTGGAAAGCATTTCAACCAACCTCCAGATGGTCCTTTTGCTTCGTGGTATGGCCATTATAGAGTTCCTCTTGAAGACCCTTTTGTTGTATGTAATCAAACTTCGTTTGTGCAATTAGAGGATGCTTCTGACTCAAATTCAGAGATTAAGGCTCGCCCAATTCCAAAGCTACTTTCAGATACGATAGGTAATATATTGACTTCATATCCTAAAGGGATTTCAATTACAGAACTTCGATCTGAATTGGGGAAAAGAAGTCTTACTATTGAGCAGGATTTTTACGGTTATAAAAAGTTCTCCCGCTTTCTTTTGGCCATGCCAAATTTGTTAAAACTTCAGTCTCAGAAAGATGGTCAATATATAATACATGGAATTAGCCCCAAAAATGGTGAAACACGTATGCCTACTCCTGATAAGGCTTTTGGTCCTAGCGAAACTACAAATGATACAAAAGACTCGGTTCCAGTTGTTGCTTCAAGGGAAGATGGTGCTACCGACACTTCAGTGGCCCCTAAGAAGGAAATACTATCATCCTCCGTGGAATTAAATGAAGAAAAACTTTCTACAGACTCGCAAGAACTTCGTGGACAACAAGAAGAGCCAATGCAAGTTTCGGAACAGTCTAAAGAAGGTGAAGGGAATGCTGGTCAGTTGTATCCTATCAAGACGAAGACACCTGAACCAGAAGTGGGAGTTTTCAAGTCAACGTGGAGGAAATGGTTTTGGGGTAACGATGGTCATCCAACGAACCTCCCTCATACTGATAATGAATGTTCTACTTCTCAAAATAGCAGTGATAAAGTACATGCTGATGAAAACAATATGAGTTCCAAAGATCAATGTTCTGATGTGGAGAAGGTGTCCCCATCTTCTTTATCAACTAATGAAGTGACTCAAGATGCAGAAGTTGGTCGCAAATCCGCAGAAAATGATGATAAAGTTAGCAAGCCTCTAGGCGTCTTTAGCAAGATTGTGAGCTGGTGTAAGTTTTGGGAGAGTGATAAGAACTCTGTTGATGTGAAGGCAGAAATCAGTGAAAAAGATAAGGAGTTGTCAAGTCAATCAGAGGCGCAAGAAATCTTCACAGAAACTTTTTGGAATGACATGCTGGCTTACTTAGTATCCACCAAAGGTTCAGCGTTAATTTTCAGGTCCAGGACCAGGTGCGTTCTTGTTTTAATTCGGCTATAGTTTCTGTGTTTGTGAGTATGCCATTGTAGATGATGGGAAAAATCTTATCCTTGAAACCCTAGATTATGGCTTAGCTTAGCAAAATGTGGTTTTTCATAGATAATTTATAATTTTGTAGTTTGTGACTGTAATTGGTAAGGCCAATGTTCAAAAATGAGACTGCACCGAGTCAGTTAAACTGAGTGGGACCTTGTTAATCAATCAACTATGTCACTTAGAAAACTCACTATAATCATTGACCTCATTGGCTGAACAGCTAAATCAAGTGGCCTGGTGATTTATTGATGAGTTGGCATATGATTTGACATATTTACTGTTTTTGTTGTTGATGTTATTGGTTAAGTATATTCTTTACTTGCCGTTCACGAAAAAAAAAGTACATTTTTTTACTAATATTGGATTTGGTGCATATAATTCATTTTCTTTTCACCTTTTTCTACAAGTAATCAATTATGTACACATTATAAAATGACCAAAGTGACCACTCTCATGATGCACTTGTATTATGTAATACATAAATCATGAACTTGTATCACTCTATCCCGATTGAGAACAAAGTGGTTCCGTAAACATTGGTATCATTGTATTTTTAATCATACAGAAGGAAGTATTTCAGATTTATGCTGAAAAAATAAGACCCACACTAGCTGATGGCAACAAGAATGACTTGCCTTGTTATTATAACCTATTATGAATAGATAACCCAAAATAGTTTTAAGTAGGCAAACCAATGTTGGTGCTATAACATAAACAACATGTGTGACTTTTGCCTTCCCCCAAAACCATGTGGTTCATTTTAGTTAATTTATATGCTTTGGGCGAATTTAACAAATGTAAATGTTTTATTTCAAAAATATCATTTAGTTTAGGATAATATTGATTAAGATAGAAGCATAAATGTACTTCAATTTAACATAACTGGTGTATGGCACTAGAAGCTGACTCAACCCTAGCTCATTTCTTTGTAAGCTCATGGGAATCACTCCGTGTCAGTGATTTATTGGTTTTGAAGAAGTGAGTTCATTTGATGCAACCAACAAAATGTTGCCGCACAGATTTAGGCATACATTTTAGGTCTCCCAGTCATTTATCGTAGAAATATGGTTGCCACTAGCTGTCTAGCTCCAATCATTGTTCAATTAGACTCTTCTTTTCCTTTACCTTCCAATTAGGCAATATACCGAAGAATTTATGGATAAAATAATGAAAAAAAAGTATAACAAGAATCAATGGAAATCTCGAGAAAACAAACGAGTTGATTAGTAACGTTTAGGAAACTATTAGAAACAATGAACAAACTATTAATGAGTCTATATCCAACTTTACTAGTAGTATTAAGATGTGAAAAAAGAAAAAAAAAAAATGGTAATGTGCTATAGACCAATGTTAAACTTTGGAGCATGAGCTTTACTTTGGCCCAATTAAGGGTAACTAAATTATAAAAATGTGTAAAGATGATAACTATCTTGGCATAAGTACATTACCAATATGAGATATTATATATAATGAGTAGTTGAAGTTGATGCCCTTGCGTTATATTCACACTTGGTTTTGGTGCTATTAATTTTAAAAATCAAGTAATCTTAGTGGATTGCTAGATCCGCTGTTGCAGGACGAAAATGAAAAATGGGATGGTACTGGTTGTTTCTATCATTTTCAAGCATTGACTTTCTTTTATACCTTAACGTCATAAAATTTGGTAGATTTCTGATGTATAAGCTAATCTATATACGTGATTTCCATTATCTAAGCTTGTCGAGTTGCATAGTACTAACTGAACCATTTTGTGTTCTTGTTGGTTTCAAATAGGCAGCAGATGGTGCAAAACTTGCAGAAATATGGACCCTCTCGACTCCAATCTCTAAGTGTGTCCCATATGGTGAACCTTGTGGAGTTGCTAATTTCAGAGAAGAAATGGGTGATAGAAAACCCATCCCAGCCTTATCCATTCAGAGTCGTTGGAACAAGAAGCAGCTCTCTCAGCAAACATTTCAATTCAGAAGATTCTGTGAATAGCAATTCAGAAGGACAAAACCGCCAACTTGGAAGTTCTATGCTTCCCTTCAAGAAGAAAGTCTCTCCAAAAAACCGGAGTCAAATATTAAGACACTGTCAGAAGCTTGTGGATGAGGTGGTTAAAGAATATCCAGGTGGTTTCGATATCTGTAGATTCAAACAATTATTCCTTGAAAAGTATGGCTACCCGCTGGAAGTTCAACAGCTTGGTTACCAGAAGCTGGCAACTTTGCTTCAGATAATGCCCGGGGTGAAGCTGGAATCTAATCATATATATTCATCTGGGGATAAATCAAAAGGTTTGCGTACAGAAAAGGCTGAATTCTCAAGAAAGGACGATGATAATGATAACCAGTGGGAAGAACTTGGACCAGTTGCCCAATTGAGAACCAAGAAAGATGATTTTGAAACCGTGTCAGATGATGATCTCTCTGATTCAGAAGAAGAGAGTTCCCCATCAGGATCAAAAAACCAAGCCAATTGTAGGAGAGAAGGAGACAGCTCATTACTGCAGATACTCGATTCATGGTATAGTAACAAAGAGGATAGCAACAATAGGATAGCTTCAGATGGGTCTGATTCAAACAACACGTCACTTCCATTGTATGGGGAGGCTAGGCCACTTCCATTGTATGGTGAGACTGGCGCAAATGATACTACAGGGACCAACTTTGAACAAAAGCAAAAACCATCAAAGCGTTACTCGTTTGTGGCAGAAAAACCCGAGGATGACAAAGAAAACTTGATAAATGGCATATTGGGCAGCTTAAAGAAGTCGGGAAATGAGTCAGCAGGGACTAAAATTGAGAGCTGAAAGACAAAAACAGATAGTAGCCCTGGCACCATCTTTCTCTTACCTACCCAAAATATATTAATTCTATTAACTATGAGATTAAAGATCACTTTATTGAAGTTTGGGCCTTTGGTATAGTTAAGGTTATGCATCAAGAACTTTTCCCAGAAAGGGTTCTGTGGTGAAAGTACTTAAAGACGACGTCTGCCTTAAACAGCTGCCTAGATAATATTTTATCTTTTCGCGTAGTTGCTAATAATTTATGTATGTATTGCCATTTGGTGCACATTGTTCGTTCAGGCGTTTGCATCAGAACTATCCCTAGGCGATTTGCCTTTGGAACTTGGCGTATGAAAAAAAGCATAAATGAGTTATTTCTTGTTTAGCTTTTTAGGAGCAATTTAGGTCACGAATGTCTTATGCGGTTCAACTTTATATATAGTTCAGTTCCCGGTTTTGATGCTAAGGTGCAGGTTAACCGAATTGACTGAGAACAGGTTTCAAGATGGTATTTTTAGTCTGTATTTTCTACATTTTCATATTTCATCAAGGCATCGGCATAGCACATAAGTTATTTGATTTTTAATTTTTTACAATCTCACATTCTCGCCCAGAAATGAACTGATCAACATCCTGAAGCAGTATTTATTCTCACTATTGGTGAACTTGAAGGGTACATATAAAAGGGTCATTTTCGAGTTTATTATTTATTTCCTGATTTTAAAAGGGTTACAAGTGCAAGTGCGGAGAAAAAAGATTGTGCTAATTTATTTCACACACGGACACACGACCATATTTGCAACATGCAATCTGTTATCACACAGAAAAGTAACTTTAAAATACTAAGGTGGAGAAAAGTTGTGATTAAATTAGAAGAAAAATTAAAATGATAAAGATGAGAAAAAAAATCACAATCAAACATTTTAGACGCATTTATAAAAAGGGATAATTCTATATTTACCCAATCTAAATATGAAAATGTCATATATATATTCAAAATACAAGTTCTGAATGCATGATATACAATAAAGTTAAAACATGTTTTGGGTAAATATGGTATTATCATGTTTAAGTTGGGTAAATATGGAATTGCCCCTTATAAAAACTAGACGAAGACCAAGACAAGAACTAATTTTATAGCGAAAGATCGTTTAATGATAAAAAAAAGTTTATGAGTTATAAACGAAAAATAATAAAAGTTTGAAGATTCGGGGATTAAACATAATGTTTTGAAACCCGGTTTGACCCGGGTGGTTACACCGTTGAACCGTTCCGGTCGAAAAATGGGTCGATTTAAACCGAGTCAACGGGTCAAATTAAACCTGGTCAACCCGCCGGGTTTGAAGCGTCCCGGGTCAACCCGGTTTTCGATGTGTATTAATAGTTTCGTTTTGAAATATATATTGTCAACATTTCTTTTTTTAGTTTCAACTTTTCACGTTTTACTTTTGGTTTTCCTTTATATATAGTATAGCGCGGTACCAAAGACGTTTTGGGCGGGTACCGCGACGATTAATCGGATAAATAGATCTCGTTGAGACCTAATTCCACCAGGTTTGTATCGGTTTCAACGGGTCATCTCCTGTTCGCTTTGGATGGCTTTTATTGGTTAGCAGAACCGGTGGCAACACCGTTCCTGGTTGAACCATTTAGTCCAGTCCGCTTTCAAAACTATATATACTATCAACTTGTTAGCTTGCATGAAGCTTTGTGTATTTTATTAATTTATATAATGTGTATAATAATATGTAATTTTTATTTTAAGGTGTTTTAAAAATAATATTAATTAGTGTGTTTACTTATTTTATATTTTAGATTATGTTGTAGCTTATTTAAATTGTACATTATGAAAATTTTATTGTACTTTTTATGGGGTGTTTTAATTGGTTTGTTTTTAATTTGGTATATATGTTTTTATTTGGTTGTATACTGCGAATAAATTATTGTACTTTTAAATAATGAGGTGTTTTAATAAGAGTATTAATTATACTATGCCTTTCTCTCACCTTTGACTTTCAAGATTTCACTTTTCAAGATTTGACCATACACTCATTATATGTAGTAGTATAGATAGATGCATTTATGCATCTTCCTTTAATTTCTATTTCTTATTTAAAATGTGCTTGTCTATGTATATATATATATTTTTTCTTATGTTAGTTTTTTTATCTCACCGGATCCATTCTTCACATTTTTCTTAAAACTTAAAAACTTAAAATATGATTCATGTTATAGGACTAAAATATCATTACTTATAAAAGACGATGTAATCTATTAAATATTTAAATAATGCATACTTAGTAACAAGTTAAAGTTAAAGTATGGTTGTTAAGATCCTCATCATGATATTAGGATATTACGATTTTACGATACTACAAAGCACAAATTGTGAAGATCGTTTATAAGCTCAGCTAGGAATCAATAACAAATACTAATAACATGCACAACAGAATAAACTAATCAATTCTTTGTTATTGAACAAGGTTTTCATCATCATCTCTAACTAAACAATAACTACTAATCTGCTAATCGACTAACTAACTAACTATCTATCCCTAGGCGTTTATACACTACGCCTAGGTTACACACACACACTTTGCTAATGGTGTTCACATTTTGACACACACTAAAACCTAATTCCCTGCCTCTCTTTATATACTAGAGAGTCTAGGGTTACAATTGACTACTAGGGACTAAATAATAAAGTCTTCTTTAACAAGTAAGTCCTTTGTCTTCATAAGTCCTTCATCTTTCATATTTTGTCATAATCAACTCAAATATAATTCCTAACAATCTTCCCCTAGTTGATAATGACAAAACCTAATAAGCACGAACTTCCCCTGAAGTTAAGATGTCATGAAAGATAAGAACTTCCCCTTAAACATGCAATATCACCAAGGATCTTCAAGTTGCAAATCTTCTATGTAATGCCTTCTTCCCCTTTTTGTCATAATCCACTAGGAGACACTAAATAGAAGCAACTTTGATTCCAACTACCACAAACCGATATCATACGACTAGTCCATCCTTCTGATGCCTCAAGATACCGGCCATGAAGATCACCAAAAAGCTTGCTAAAAATGAAATTAAGGCAAAAGAAATCTGAACCAATAGTACAAATACTAACAAGTAGTAGTATAAACCTTCCCCTCGAATGATGCATGTAAATAACCATAAGAACTTGTCGAATAACTAACCACCATGATCACAAATACGTTGTAGTTCCAGCCATGAAGAACATAGTACCACCCAAAATACTTAATAAGATGACTATAATCGCATTTGAAACTAAGTAGTAGTAACATGAAGAATAGTTCAAAGGTTTACCAATTTTCCAATCATCGTCAAAGTCCAAATAAGTATAACAATATCTGAGATCTTGAACCTTGAAATCAACCAAACTTTCGTGTGTGTATAACAACCAAATCCGAGAACTAAATCAATCTCGTGTGTGTGTGTAATCAAAATAAACTCCATACCAAGCTGAGAATCAAATCCATGTATGACTTCCCCTCAATTCCAAAACAAGCCTATTAGCAACACTTTTTCTGTCACTAAACTGTCGCTAATCTATCACTATGTTGCATTCTCCTTCCTCCCAAATCTGTTAGTGAATTTTTTTCTGTGACTAAACTGTTGCAAATCTGTTTCAAAACTATCTGAATATTGAAGCAGTACTTTCGTCCAAGTAGCAGTACTTTCGTCCAAGCAGTACTTTCGTCCAATCGAGTACCTCAATACCCTAGCAACATGTTCGAATATTATAATCCTCTCAAGAACTACTCTTCAACGTAGCCACATGATAACATAAACAATTTAGAGAACCTTTAAAATACACGAACAACACCAATCAGAAAGAAATCATAACCTACCTTTGTGATATGTATCCAATCAGTGACAATATATCAAATACACATGAAATAAGGTCAAACTTATCAAGCTACTATTATTCAATCATGCACCGGTTACCATCCAAAATGGATTAATAACTATAACTGAGATCCAATGAAACCTCAAAGTATGCTTCCACTATAAAACCTAGACCAATGAGATATGTCCATCGACCCATGTGAGCAATACAAATTAATCAGTGACCATGCAAGTCACCAATGGGACCGCAAAGTTGCTCAACTGTGAAACCCAAATCGTAGCAGTATCAAGTTATAGGACCACAAGCAGTTCAAACTAGATAACGATCACTACCTGAATCATAACATATACACGCAATAGTACCAAGTATTTGGGACCAGCAGTACCTTTAATATGGAAGCAGTACAAATTGCTTTTGTATGAGTATAAGGAGCAGTACAAACAACTTGTGCTAACAGTACTGAGTTTCCAAGTAGCAGTACTAATCTGAGGAGGGCAGTATTTGATGACCATAGAGTCGACCAAACAGATTCCATATCCACAGATAAACCATATACGATTGGGATTTTAAGAATTCTATGATACAATACCATACATCCAAGACAAAGCATATCTCTTTAAAACCAAGTATACATGTTAACCAACCTGTTGATCAATTCTCAAATCCAGAAAAAGATTATAACCTGTGTACAACAACTTCACCCAATAATCATGAAACCCTAATCATAAATTGATTATAAAAACTTAAAGATCTAGGGTTAAAGTGATCAATAGCAGCAACAATAAATCAGTTAAACCAAACTGATTTTACAAACGTTGAAGTACACACCCGAAAACCAATCGCACCTTCTTTGTATTCACTTACATAACCACTTTGCGTGTAATGATTATATCAGTTAGAACGGTCGTTTAGGGTTTGTAGATATCATTAATGCATGCTCAAAAGAAAGAAAACCCTAAAAAACCTGAAAATTTCGAAAAACAATACCTCCTTCTGCAGCCAACTTCGACACTGAATAACTTTTTATTGAGAGCTCAGATCGACGATCCCTCCGGTGAAAAGTTAGATTGTCATATAGAGAACGTCCACCAAAAATTTCGTCACGATCCAACGGTTTAGGAAAAAGTTATGATTGTTTCAAAACAGTGCTACAGAAACATATACGAAAAATTCCAGATTCAAATTTTTCTTCC
Source organism: Chrysanthemum lavandulifolium (assembly GCA_022545495.1). Lineage (NCBI taxonomy): Eukaryota > Viridiplantae > Streptophyta > Magnoliopsida > Asterales > Asteraceae > Chrysanthemum > Chrysanthemum lavandulifolium. The sequence continues at coordinate 116,285,037 of CM040238.1, forward strand.
TTTTTCTTCGAAAAACCTTGTAGATCCCTATATCAAGAGCTCCTCGCTCTGATACCAATTGTGGAGATCGTTTATAAGCTCAGCTAGGGATCAATAACAAAGACTAATAACATGCACATCGGAATAAACTAATCAATTCTTTGTTATTGAACAAGGTTTTCATCATCATCTCTAACTAAACAATAACTACTAATCTGCTAATCGACTAACTAACTAACTATCCCTAGGCATTTATACACTACGCCTAGGTTACACACACACTTTGCTAATGGTGTTCACATCTTGACACACACTAAAACCTAATTCCCTGCCTCTTTTTATATACTAGAGAGTCTAGGGTTACAATTGACTATTAGGGACTAAATAATAAAGTCTTCTTTAACAAGTAAGTCCCTTGTCTTTCAATCTTCATCATTTGTCTTCATAAGTCCTTCATCTTTCATATTTTGTCATAATCAACTCAAATATAATTCCTAACACAAATGATCCCGACCTCACGTAGGATCCTTGCAAGCTTAAGATCTTATAGGATCACGATCTTGACCATAGGCTTAAGATATAATCCGATATAACCTTAGTTTTCTTTAACCACAAACTAAAAAACTACAAAGTTATGTTGACTCCAATTTTTTTATCTTGTTCTCCTTGGAAAATGTTTTATTTCTATGCGAACCATTCTGATTCTTTAAATTCAAATTGAAAGAAATTAGAATTCGCAATTCTCAGGGGCATCCGAGACCGATCATCATTTGGCGGGATATCTCAAGTTTTAAATAAGTTATTCTGTTTGTAGGATATGTGTTTAATAATAAATTTGTTTAGGAATTATATTCTTACTCAAATTCTCATTCCTAGGAAATAGGATTTTGTTAGTAGGGTTTTTTTCTTTTTGTTGCCTATTAGTACGCCTTATTTGTTTTGGGAAAAACACATTCAAGTTTGATATTAACCAGAAAACCTTCGGGTGACTTTTATTGGCATTTCTTCATTCCTTGTGTTCTTTGGTCATTTGATTATCGATCCACATCATTTGGTATTCAGAGCCTTTGGTATCCAAATGGTCGGGCGTGGTAGACCTCCTCGTAATGCTCGCAGAACCGCCAACCGAGGCAGTGATGTTAAATAGAGAGACCCACACGATATTGAGATCGAACGCCTGCAACAAAAAATCAGATACCTCGAGATACAACACGAGATTCATGATAAGGAAATTTTATTGAACCCAGTGACTAGTACGATGAAGATAACCCTTTTGGCACGTCGTCGAATCTTCATGGGATAAACTGTGATGACCCTTTTGCGCAACTTTGGAATGAAGTTAGAGTTGGTGGGAAAGGCACGTCCTGATGAGTTTATTGATTGGTTGAGCATAGTAGAAAGGATTTTTGACCTACGGGATATTACCGAGAAGTTGAAGGTGAAACTTGTTGCTATTAAGTTGCGTAAATCAACGTCACTATGGTGGGATCATGTGAAAAATCAGCGATTGAGAGAAGGGAAATCCAAAGTGGAGACATGGGTGATTCGATGGCGGTGACCATTGAATGAAATGAGAATGGTGAGGGTGTTTTTTGTGAGTGTGTTATTATATATATTTATGTTTAAATGAGATATAACATGGTAATGAATGTGGTAACTATTAAGCTATAAATGAATTTGTTAATGTATAACAATAACACAAGCGTTGATAATTATAAATGTCTTATAAAAGTAAAATATATAGATTTTAAGATTAAAATATTCAGCATCATTAATCACCGGTTAGATATTTTAGTATTAAAAACTATTACTTGCATTTTTATATTATTATAACTTTTAAAACTCTTCTTTCTTAAAAAATTTGTTATATATTCATTTTTTTAATACGAATTACTATAGATATAAGACATTTGAACATTTAAGTAGTATCTTATGATTTCGATACGTTTGCAAAGGCAAAAACGATCCATAGTAGGATCTCAATTTTACATGCTTACTTCAATGTGTTGACAAGTCGTGTATGACTATATACAATATTATATTGAGTTTTATCCCATCTAGAACACTTAGTGTTTAAAGATCAATGAACACATCTCATTTCTCCATTTTGTTTTAATTCAAAGGTTGTGATCAAATCACTGACTACCACATCAAGGGCAACATTGTCCAGTATAAATGCAAAAAAATTTCACCTACCTTCATTTTCTCCCAAATACACACACGCACGCACACACAAAGTCTACTAACAAAAAATTCGATAACTGCAGATTTTCATTATATACCTTTGTCTTTGATCGTGGTTGATCATAATTACGAATCAAAATCAGTTTTTTGTTGCTCTTTTTTAGGTATGAATCGACCAATTGACACACGATTTAATAGATATGGACAATAATGGATGAATCAATTTCAGATCTAGATCTAGAAGAAAATGTAGTTGTTACTGATAAAATCACATGTGATTCTGTTTGGTATCCATAAAAGTAAAATTACAAGTAGTTACTCTTTTTTATTATAAGTTCAATCGAACTTGATATGTTATCTGTATGGTTCTTAAAAAAGTTATACATATGTAACACCCCGGTTGTTTTTACGGTAATATTCCCAATTATAATGATAGTCGTTAAATGATATATATTGTGAAACTAATGAACAAGTAAAAGATGTAGGAGAAGAAATAATTGTTATTGATTAATGAATACCAAGAAGTTACAAGTGGATCTATTTATAAGGATAATAGTCTAAACCTTAACTTGTTTCTAAAGATTAGATGAATAGACATAAAACCCATAAGCCCATATTAAGTTACAATACTCCTCCTTGGATATTCATCGTGTATTATACGCTATAGACTGCCTCATTAAAAACCTTACTAAGAAAAAACCCAGTGGGATAAAAAAACTTGATGAAGGGAAAAAGAGTGCAGTACGCATAATACTCCTCCTCAAATTAGTGTATATCTTTCAAGCATCGAAGGCCGATCTTCCGAACCAATTGCTCAAAAACTTTTGTTGGCAAAGATTTTGTGAATAAATCTGCCAAATTGTTACTTGATCGAATTTGACAAACATCAATAACTCCATCCTTTTGTAGATCGTATGTAAAGAAAAATTTCAGAGAAATGTGTTTTGTTTTGTCTCCTTTGATATACCCTTTCCTTGATTTGAGTTATACACGCCGCATTGTCTTCATATAATAAGGTTGGATTCCCTTTGATAGACTCGAGACCGCATTCTTCTTGGATGTGTTGAATCATCGATCTTAACCAAACACACTTTCAACCGGCTTCATAAAGTGAAATAAGTTCAGCATGGTTTGATGATGTAGCAGTTAATGATTTCTTTGTCGACCTCCAAGAAATTGCAGTGTCTCCATAAGTGAATTTTGTGATCGTGCCTTATGTGGATCAAACAAATATCCAGCATCAGCATATCCAACCAAGTTTGATTTTGAATTCTTTTGGTAAAATAATCCCATATCACGGGTACCAAAACATAACGGATATGTGTTTGATTCCATTCCAATGTCGGCGTGTTGGTTCGGAACTATATCTTGCTAGTAAGTTTCTCGAGAATGCAATATCTAGACGTGTATTACTAGAAAGGTGCATCAAAGCCCGATTGCACTTAGATATAGTATTTCGTGATCAAGAATGTTCTCATCATGTTCTTTCAGTCGGAAAGGATCAAGTTCTCGGTCAAGCGAATGACCGACCATTAGTGACCTTAGTGGATGAGCTTTATCCATATTGAATCGTTTCAATATTTTTCTGTATAGTTTGATTGATGGAAAAATATTCCAATTGATAAATTCTCAATTTGCAAGCCGAGACAAAATTTAGTCACACCAAGGTCTTTCATTTCAAATTCGTTCTTTAACAAACTTGCAGTATGTTCAATCTCATGAAGATTTCTGATGATATTTAAATCATCAACATACACTGCAATGATTTTGAAACATGCCTTTGATCTTTGATAAAAACACACGACTTCTTTGATTACTTTTATAAACTTATTTTGAAAGATATTCACTCAAAAATTATGCCATTCTGTCTTGATTGTTTTAATCCATATAAGATCTTTTAGTTTTATTGAGAACATTTCACATGGTTTAGATCCACAAGCTAGCATTTTTAATCCTTCGGGATTTTCATGTAAATATCACCGCCAAGTGATCCATACAGTAAGTCGTGACAACGCCCATAAGGCGCGTTTGAAGCCTTTCCATATTTGCAAGACCGATTAAAATCGAGAGTTGTTGCATCCACACCTGTGAATACGTTTCCTCATAATCTACCCCGGTATTTGTGAGAAACCTTGTGTTACAAGTCTAGATTTGTATCTCACAATTTCATTTTCTCGTTCTTTTTATCACAAATACCCATTTATAACCTACCGGATTAACATCATTTGAGGTTAATGTCGCAGGCCAAATACTTGGCGTTTTCGAGTAAATCTAATTCACTTGTATGGCATTTTGCCATTTTTCCAATCATTTGTTTTTCGACATTCTCTAATATATTTTTGCACACAAACTTTATCATTTATGATTTCACTTGCTATACCATATGCAAAAATTTCATCAACACGTGTTTCATTTCGATTCCATGTTGTACCATTTGTACAAAGTTTATTAAGACCTCATATTCATTAGGTACATGGTCATCTTCAAGAGATTTATCCACATTTTTGTGGATCAAATACTGTATGGTATTATATATGTGCTACTTGTCAGATGTTATTATATAAATTTAATATTGTTTTTTAATACGGGTATATTGACAATGTTTTTTTTTCTTATGAAAAAAAAAATCCTTAATATGGTGATATATGCAATGTTTGCTAAACGCTACACTTGTTTTTTTCATTGTATTTAAAATGTCAAATTCAAAGCTTTCAAATATTGATTTTGCTGTTCTTGAAATCTCTGGAAAATACAATCTCCCTTAGACTCTTGATGCTGAGATCCATTTAACTGCAAAAGATTTGGGAGAAACAATCAAAACTGGAAATAACGCCTCTGCACAATAGCGTGCCAAAGCCATGATATTCCTCTATCATCATCTTCATGAGGACCTCAAAAAAGAATATTTAAAGGTGAAAGATCCGTTAGAATTATGGCAAAGTTTAAAAAATAGATTTGATCATCAAAGGCAAGTCATTCTTCCAAAAGCTCGCTATGATTGGATGCACCTCAAGTTGCAAGATTTTAAAAGTGTACGCAGTACAATTTTGAAATGTTCGATATCACATCTAAATTAACATTGTGCGGAGAAAATTATCGACAAAGACATGCTAGAGAAACTTTCTACTTTACATGCTTCAATATGCTTTTACAAAGAATAATATCGAGAACATGGTTTCAAAAATACCATGAACTAATATCCGCTTCTCCTTGTTGTTGAACAAAATAATGAGCTTTTGATTAAAAATCATCAAGCACGCCTCATTGGCTCCACTCCATTGCCTGGAGTGAATGCAACATCAAATGTGAGGGGACGTGGTCGTGAACGCGGTAACAACCGCGATAATGAACAAGGCCGGCGCCGTGGACGTAGTCGAAATAATGTTTGGCACCGTGATGGTTACAATCCCAAGCCATATGTTTTAAAAAAAATGAAAAGGCAAAAAGATGCAACATCAAGTGCCTAAGAATTATGGGAATGCTTGCAATAGGTGTGGCATGAAAATTTATTGGAAAAACAATGTCGTACCTCCAAACATATTGTTGACCTTTATCACTAAAAAGAAAGGAAATGACATTAAAACAAATTCATTGATAATTTCGGTGATGACAATGAAACGATTTTCATTGATAATTTGAATAATTATGAGCCAAATCCTAATGTGCGCTTCAACTCCTCAGATTTCTTTGATGATGTCAAAGACGTTGTTGCTTCTTTTCCAATGATGGAATTGATAACTAGCTATCTAGTCACATTTTATTATTTTTTCTTTCAACAATAAGTATTTACTTTAAGTTTGTTTCGAATAAGCTAGGTTTATTCTAGCATTGTTACTCGTGTTTTATGCTTCTATTAATGAAGTGTTTTTCTTTGAAGTTTCTTTTACTATGTAATGCTTATTTCTTTATTTTATTTTATTTCTTTAATTTTTTTATGTTCAAGGATATGAAAAGCATTTTGGAAAACGGTGAAGATGAGTGTCTAGTAACACAAGTGGTACTAGCAACTTAATTGAAGGCTCTGGCAAAGCCTGCATTTTTTTACCTAAAGGTACAAAGTTAATAATAAATGATGCGTTATATTCTAGTAGATCTAGGATAAATCTACTAAGTTTTAAAGATATAAGACACAATGGTTATCATCTTGAAACCATGACTGAAAATAATATTGAGTATCTCCAAATTACATCCATTAAAAATGGACAAAAGTCCATAATGGAAAAAAAGAAAGGTCTATCTTCTGGAATGTATGTTACATACATTAATCAGACATAAATAAATATGGTTTCTACCTCAAAAGGTATAGATCTCAAAATATTTACCCTTTGGCATGATCGATTGGGTCATCCGGGTGATATAATGATGAGAAGAATAATTGAGAGCTCAAATGGACATCCACTAAAGGACCTCAAGATCCTATTATCAAAAGATTTATCATGTGGAGCGTGATCTCTTGGAAATATGATAACTAGGCCCTCAATCAATAAGCTTGAAAATGAATCTCCTTTGTTTTTGGAAAGAATTCAAGGAGACATTTGTGGGCCAATTACTCTTCCATGTGGACCATTTCGATAATTTATGATATTAATTGATGAATCATCCCGACGGTCCCATGTTTGTTTATTAGCATCAAGAAATGTTGCTTTTGCAAAGCTATTAGCTCAAATAATTCAATTAAGAGCACATTTCCTAGAATATTAAATCAAGAAGATTAGGCTTGACAATGCAGGAGAATTTACATCTCAATCATTTAATGATTTTTGTATGTCAATTGGGATTACGGTTGAACATCCTATAGCACATGTGCATACACAAAACGGTCTAGCTGAATCTTTAATAAAAAGATTACAACTAATTGCTAGACCATTACTTAGAAAATCAAAATTGACATCTTCTGCATGGGGACATGCTATCCTACATGCTGCTGATTAAGACCAAGTGCATCTCGTAAGTATTCTCCACCCCAACTGGTCTCTGAAAAAGAACCAAGTTTGTCTCATCTTAAAATATTTGGTTGTGGTGTCTATGTCCCAATTTCACCACGACAACGTACAAAGATGGGAACTCAAAGAAGACTGAGAATTTATGTTGGCTTTAATTCTCCATCAATCACCAAATACTTCCATTGGTATTCCACGCTTTCTGCATACATTTGACTCATTTAGATTTTCAGGAATATCAATTTTAGAAGGTGCATTTAAAGGTGGAACATATGATTTAGTAACTCTTTTTGTATCTGTAAATGTATCAGGCAATTCATTTGCTATTCGTTGCAAGTGAATGATCTTTTGAACCTCCAATTCACATTGACCGCTCCGAGGGTCTAGAAAAGATATTGATGATTCATTTCAAGTTACATCTTATTTGTCCAACTTTTTATTTTCTCCTCCTAAGATTGGGAACATTATTTCATCAAAATGGCAATTAGCAAAACGTGCCGTAAAACATCTCTGATTAATGATTCCGAGTATTTGATCCACATTAATTAATTAGGAATGTACGAAGTCATTTTTAGTGTCTCTAATATTTATGTTAAAACTTTATTGGCATACACTATATGTGAATCTATACCATAATTAAAAGAATGCATAAACTATGAATTGTTAAAGTAAATAAATTAATACATAATTATACAATAAATAAATAAATAAGACATAAAACAAATGCAATACATAGTTATAAGATTAGCATTAGAACTTGAGGTTCTATAAAATATATAACAATAACACGAGGTTATGTTATTTGATTTTCTTAAAGGAATCATAATGAAACTTGAGGTTTTATCTTTTTTTTAAACATAACATGAAGTTATGCTAGTGATTCTATTAATTGAATCAAATTAGAACATGAGGTTTTTTATTATTTTTATTTTTTTCATCATAACATGAGGTTATGTCATTGATCTTTATGAAAATATCATACTAGAACTTGAGGTTCTAATTGTATATTTTTTTCTTTAAACAACAACATGAGGTTGTGTTATTATGGTTCTCTCTTTTGTAGTTACAATAGAACATTTATTGTTCTTGTTAACTATTTTAAGAAAATAACATCAAGATAATAAAAAAAACATAATTCTCTTTATGTAATATAGAACATTTATTGTTCTTGTAAATTACAATAGAGACTAATTAACAGTGAAGTCGTAACTCATCCATACAAGTCACAAACAACAAAAACACCATTAAAGCATGTTACGATTTAAAAACAAAAGGAAAACGTTATGTTGTTACAAAGCCATTAAAGCCATTTAAGAAGAATTGTGTTTATGTGTTTGTTACCACAAAGTATTTGGAAAAAATAATAATAAAAACAAATAAGGATGTAACGAATTAATGTAACATGTTACGGTAAGCAATGAAAAAAAAATGAACAAGCTAAACAATATATGTTAATTTCCTACCTCTTTTTAGTTGGAGCAAACTTCATGCTAATAACGTATTGTGAAACTAATGAACAAGTAAAAGATGTAAGAGAAGAAATAATTGTTATTGATTAATAAATACCAAGAAGTTACAAGTGAATCTATTTATAAGGCTAATGGTCTAAACCCTAACTTGTTCTTAAAGTTTAAATAGAATAGACATAAAACATATAAGCCCATAGTAATTTACAATAATATAGAAGTTATTATATTATACTTTGCAAGTTATCTGAACTTTAAATGAAATATCATTTAATGGAAAAGGATATTTTCCGATCATCCGAGGTGGTTCTTTTATTTGTACAATTGAAACAATAAGTTCTTGTTTTTAATGTAAACCGCTATTCAACAAACTATATATCATTATTCTATACTACTTATAAGACTAGTCGGCAAAGGCGCGAGTAGTGCTAGGTGACTTGAATTCACGCGACTAGCCTTGGCCATGCTAAGTAGTCACGCGAGTTGATGGTTTCAAGAAAGTTAAGGTGATCGGTTCACCTTGTGTGAACTTGTAAATATCGTGGGCCCCGTTTAAAAAATTTTAACCATTGGTTTGTAAAATAAAAAATAAAAAATTGGACTTTGTACTTTATATCCGTTGCATTGTTTAAAAAAATTACACATTACCTCCCTTTTACTTATAAACCATTTCACCATTTTGAAACACAAAGTCACCATTTCTTAACTTCATCATTTCAAACAACATATATCTCATTCCTTTTATTTTTAAATTGAATTTCGTGAATTCCGATGTGATTATGTTCACTGATTCAGAAGAAGAACAAGAAATTGAAAGTCAGAACATGAATTTTATTGCAAGAGCGGTGTCATTTATTTAAAATAGACGAAAACCAAAGTTTATAAAACGCCTTAAACGAGATCATTATACTGCTCATGACCTTTTGGTCGACGCCTATTATACTGAGAACCCGTTCTACGATGCACGTACTTTCCGAAAGAGTTTCCGAATGAATCGATCTCTTTTCAACTGGATAGTTCGGGAGGTAACTATTCACAATCCTTTTTAGTAGTAATGTTGATTGTACCGGAAAAGAAGGCATTTCAGCGTTGATGAAGTGCACCTCCGCAATTCGCCAACTGGCATATGACACTATTCCTGATGCTTTAGACGAATATCTACAGATGGGTGAGAGAACTTTTCGTCGATGTATGGACAATTTTTATAAGTCTGTTATGGAAATTTTTGGTCTAGAGTATTTAAGGAAACCAACTATGACTGATGTCGTATAGCTTTATCGACATCACGAAGAAACGCACGGGTTTCCGGGGATGATAGGAAGATGTTAGACGTGATCATGGTTCGAATCCGTTCATTTTGCTAGAAGTTGTTGCGTCTCAAGACTAATGGATATGGCACACTTTCTTTGGTGTTTATGGGTTGAACAATGACACTAACGTTCTTGATCAATCCCCTTTATTTAACGATCTTAAACAAGGAATAGCACCGATATTCCGCTTTTGCTAACGGGTAACTTACCCATTTGGTTACTATCTTGTTGACGTGATATATCCGAATTGGCAACACTCGTTAAGACGATTCCATGTTGGTCCAAATAATTGAGTAAATCTTGATAAAATGAAGAACAAATTCATTAATAAAGATGAGCAATAGTTACAAGATTTCTCAATACCAACTAGACTACATGATAACATCCTCAACTTTTCACGGGATAATTTCGGTATATTATCCTCATTGAATGACAAATAAACTCTCATTGATCCAAGCTATGCTTGAGATTCAATAAGATGATGATCCTATAAACTAATACTAAGTATTATTTTGTTTATTTAAGATGCATACCTATCTCTATTACAATACAAACATATATATATATATAGGTAAAATACAAAGACATCATATGGTGGTAGGTGAGATGTCATCGATCATGTGGATCATCTTCAACTTCCTCTTTTAGAAAAGAACCAACCATTCTTTCAAAGTAGTCATAACAATATTCCCACTTCTATGGTAATTTCTTGTAATTTGTGTTAATACAAATAAGCCATAAAAACGTTTATTTATATTTTACGATCTTCTAATGTTTTGTCGATAGCAAACGTAAAATCATTTTAACGAAACAAATAAAATACGTAAAAGGTTTGAGCCAATAGTTTACTAACACACTTTTACTAAACATATCAAAACATGTTTAGTAAATAAGTTATATAAAACCAAATACATTTTTATATAAACACTAAACAAGTAATATTATTTACATCTTATAGAAATACATATGTATAACAACTAGTGTTTACATAATATAGAAATGTACATATATACTTTGTATATATATATTGTAATGGTAAAACCAAAGTCCATGACCCATGATCCTTGACTAGGTACAATGAATGTTGTTGAGTAAAAATCAAAGTCCATAACCCATACCAATAGAGCATGATCCATAACCCATGACCCATTACATGACATCATGCATGAAGTCATGTTGGGTATTATCCATGATCCATGACCCATGACCAAAGATCCATAACCCAATGACTAGGTACATTTCATCTTGTTGGGTATCCATAATCCATTACCCATAACCGGGTTTCAACCCGAAATCCGGACTAAACTGACCTAGTACCCGGATCCCTGGTTTTGCAATAGCCGGATCCTCCGGGAGAGATCCGTGGGAACTGTGGGACAGTAGACAAGTTTTTATCTATAAATAGTGAGCCACTTCTCTCTTTTTCATTACCACTTCACATATAATTTCTTCCAGTATTCTAACATCTCTAACCTCTGATCCAAAGGATCATTCTATGTAGTTTTATGTTTGTGTGATTCTCTAGGTTCCTCTTAAAGGCGAGATCACCACCTCTTGAAGACGTGCAAACTCAAGGTCATGAGTTGCTAATCTTCATCATCATCAAGACCACTGAAGTGTATCTTGTTGATAGTTCTTTCCTCCCTCCATAGAAGTGTTGTGTTGAAGGCATTAATGAAAGGTGCCAAAGGGTCGTGTCGAAGGCATTAGTGAAAGGTGCCAAGGGTGTACATTTGATATGGTGCATCGATGTGCAAGTTAGATAGTTTGGGTTAAAGGATGTTGATATCCTTTTCTTGTTGTAACAAGGAGTGTCTCCTTTGGGGTAGTTGTGTTGTGGTGTAGTGTTGGGTAGTAGTTCCTCCTTTGTAATGGAACTCGGTATCTAGCCTTGTACCGTATAAAGTGTAGGCGACGTTGTGATAGGTTTGGTTCTACCTCGTGGAAGAACTCGGTGTCTAGCCTTGTACCGGATAAAGAGTAGGCGACGTTGTGAAGGCTTCTCCACATTAAGGAGCTTGTGCCACATTAAGGAGCTTGTGTTGTGCGATTATTACGAACTCGAGTGGGGTACTCGAGGAGTAGAGTAGGGCAAAGAAGGTGTCCTTGTAGCGAAACACTATAAATACTCGTGTCGTGGTTTTGTGTTCCTTTACTCTTTATCTTTGCATTAACTACTTAGATGCCGATCTATCAATATCCAACACACATATCAAATGGATTGACATAAGTCGATCTAAATAGTTTAAAACGAAGTTTTAATCGGTAACTATTCAACCCCTTCTAGTTTTCACACTTTGTCGACTTCTTATTTTGGAAGTTCCGCCCATATTTTTCGATCGGTTTGTAGAGATAGCGTCTTTAGGGTCAATGAGACATTTGTCAAATCTCAATGACACCGGTTTTATTTGTAGCTCATATATTTTACTCACCGACACCGCATCGAAGTAAAGAGCTTTAAACAACACCCACTGATTTCTTTATCAGTGAGTCACTCACTATTTATTTAGTGAGTTAGGCTATTTTATTTTCAAATCATTGTTAAGGGTGATTGGTTTATTTTGACCCAACAGTCTCCCCCTATTTGAATATACAAATAGCCTAAGGTGATTGGTAGTGAGTGAGGGAGAGGGTTTAGTTACTGGGGTTTAGGGAATAAGGTTCGGTTAAGTAAGAGAGTTCGGGGGTTCCGTGATTCGTTCGATGTGAAAGGTTCAGGTGTGTAAGGTTCGAAGACTGATGGTTCAATGAGTGAGGTTTCGTGGTCGAGGTTCGGTGAGTGGGTGTGGCTGGGTTCAAGGGTTCATGACCGTTAGGGGTTCAATTTTGAGTTGGTTATAAACACCGATATCTACTCTCAACTGATACTTATAAGTGTCTCAAACCTCCACGAGACACAAACCGTGCCACCAGATACTACTACTCCCGATGTTGCAAATTCCACGAGTTGCAAAAGCTCATCCCAAAAGAAGTATCAACACTATGATGTTGTAAAAGTAGTGCCTACCTCGATCTATACACAATTCACGATGAGAAACTACTTCACTAACCATTTTAACTCGACTTGGAACCCATGCCATACCTATATGCATCAGAAACACTCTCTTCGCCTGACAATTATTATATTAGACCAAATAGCGCTTCTTATCCCCTTTGAGGTTTACCACAACCTTGATTTTTATTGTCATCATAGACAAATATTCACACCAAATTCGTGTTCACGGAACACTCATATATCCCATGCCCAACACTTGTCTTCATCAGTCCTTTGATACTCATTAGTGATTTTATCAACTCAACCCGACAAGGCTCATATTTGGCCTTTATACTTCCTGAGCTATGACTCGAACCATGAATGACACACATCCTTGCCAAATTCGTGTTCTTTTACAAGCTAAGCTTGAACCACAAACAATTCTTTCCAAAGACCACAAACAATTCTTTTCAACACTCCGATAAGCTCAAATTCGAAAACACTTGGTCTTCCCGAGACAACTCTCGATCTTCATCACCGCTCGTGCTCGACTTAAAACCATCACCCATCGATCACTTGTTCCATCAAGCATTTTAAGTCGATGTGTACCCATCTCGATTCATAACACGCCATTCAAGACAACCCAAAATCATGCCCGCTTTGCCGTAGTTCGGTACTCGGGTTAAGCTTTAATCTTGAGGACATGATTCATCAAGGCCCCTAGTATCAATCCTCGTTTGTAGTCTTGCTTTATCAAGGAATCGGATTCGGTGGTCCCATGGTTTTGGAGACTCAATAAGAACTTGTGACTTGACTTGTTTTAAATGTCATGTCGGTATCATTGCCTTTTGCCAAGAATATTCCATGAACGATCTTTATTTACTAGTCGGTATCACACCTTGATATTAGTTATAACCTAATTTGTCTCGGTGAGAGACACCAATACTCTCGATTTTCTTACCATTCCACGACACAACGTCTATATCCGATATATACGATCTATTCCACGATTCGAACAACTCCCGGATGCTTCTTTCTTATCGCCTATGAGTCACACTTACCCATTGAGTCACAAACATACACCGACCCGTATCACTCTGATTCCAAGCCCATTCACTAATCCAAAGTCGATTTACCCACTAGTAATCATATCGCTAACACTCCTACAAATATCTCGAACTACCAAATTATCCTCATCTCGAGTCACAACACACTACTCACAGAGTTAACCCATACTTTCCATGTCGACCTCCCATTTCTTTCTTATCTTCTTCACATTGTCAGCAGTGGGATTTTGGTGTGAGTTTTTAGACCGAGACTTATCGTGGTTTTCGTTTAGATTGAGATGTGATATGTGGGTTTGTGTAAATGGTGTGAGTTTTTTGTTGATTAGTTTGGATCTGGATTTTTTATGTGTATTCTTTTGTAGATCTGTTGATGATTTTTTGAGTGTGACGATTTATGAGGGTAGGGTGAGGATAAGGTTTTTTTTGGTGGTGTATGTAGATCGATTGGATCTAGTTTTTTTGTGATAGATAAAGGATTGTAGTTGTGTGTAGATGTGTTTGTGGATAATATTGATATTTGTGTGGTGGTATTTGATTTGTGATATTGATATTTGTGTGGAGGCTGGTGGGTATTTTGACCGATTATTTCAATTAGTCTGTATTTTGGTGGTGTTTTGTCATTTAGTCAATATCGGTGTGTTCTCCCCTCAAAAATGCTATTACACTAGCGTATTTGAAGGTTCACACTTGATTTTTGACTATGAAGAATGTTATCGTGAGAATGAATGAATCGGATCATGAGAATAATCTAACCACTCGATACCACTTGTTGGTCCAAATAATTGAGTAAATCTTGATAAAATGAAGAACAAATTCATTAATAAAGATGAACAATAGTTACAAGATTTCTCAATACCAACTAGACTACATGGTAACATCCTCAACTTTTCACGGGATAATTTCGTATATTATCCCCATTGAATGACATATAAACTCTCATTGATCCAAGCTATACTTGAGATTCAATAAGAGGATGATCCTATTAACTAATACTAAGTATTATTTTGTTTGTTTAGGATGCATAACTATCTCTATTACAATACAAACATATATATAGATATAATACAAAGACATCATGTGGTGGTAGGTGAGATGTCATCCATCAAGTGGTCCATCTTCGTCTTCCTCTTTTGGAAAAGAACCAACCATTCTTTCAAAGTAGTCATAACAATATTCCCACTTATATGATAATTTCTTGTACTTTGTCTGCCTTCTTCTTTGGAAGTTCCTACCATATTTTTCATCTGTTTGTAGAGATAGCGTCTCCAGTGGTCACTAAAACATTTGTCAAATCTCAGTGACACTGGTGTTATTTGTAGCTCATATATTTTACTCATTGACACCGCATCAGTAAGTAAAGAGCTTTAAACGACACTCACTGATTTCTTTATCAGTGAGTCACTCATCATTTATTTAGTGAGTTAGGCTATTTTATTTTCAAATCCTTGTTAAAGGTGATTGGGTTAATTTTTGACCCAGCATTCCAGAACCATCAGATGATGACCACAAGAGAATAAGGTTGTAAAGTCTGCATTTCTGACTTTCCATTTTTGGCGTAAACTTAAAACTTTGACAATTTTGACTTTCTACGTTTAGAAACTTGAAGATTTATGTTATCTTAAACCTAAAACCTAGGTGGAAAACCACCTTTTAAACTATTGTTTGAAAATTTAACAATCCATTTAACCCTTTTCTCTTTTGAACTCCTAATACATGACGCGATGGAGTTCTCTTTGAACATTAAACCTTTAGGTTATAACTAACTATAAGCCTTAACACATGAACTACTACTCATGGCCCAAGATAAGCCCTATGATCGGCCCAAGAGCCTAAAACCGAGCCTTAACCCCCCACCTCTAAAAATACGGTTCACCATACACACACACACAACTATCTAAACCCTAACCTTAGAAGATACTCCAGCTGTCACTCTTGTTTCCTCTCCACCATTTTCAGCCGCCATTCAAGAAACCAAGAAAATCCGAAGGTAGCAAGGTGGTCATCAAGGTGGTGTTTGTAATTTAGATCGTGCGGTATCATTACTTTGGTTCGAAGGTTGTGGTGTTCATCATTTTGTCTTGAATCCGAGTTAATATATTGTGAAGAGAGAAAGCGGTGACTACTTGTGTGCCTTGCTCCCTTGCACACACATTGAGGTACAGATATTCTGACCTATCTCATAAGGTTTCTCATAACCCGCTCACATCTTTTGAATATTAGCTGTTTTTTATTATGACACTTTTGCTATGAGCCTTATATTAGGACATTTCTGATACGATACTTATGATATAAGCCTTTGATATGAGCCTTTGCTATGCACCCTCGATATGAACCTATGATTATGATATTTCGATGACCTTAGATTCGTGTCATTACTATGACATTCTGTTTGACCTTCAGTTTAATACCCAAGCTATCACTAGTCATGGAGGTTCCATGTCTGTGTCAATGAAGCACCAATGGCATGACTCTAGGGTGGGGGAGTGACGACCCACCACGTCCCTTTCTATTATATGCTTATGAGCTCAAGAAGATATGGTTG
The DNA here is from genome assembly GCA_022545495.1 of Chrysanthemum lavandulifolium. Lineage (NCBI taxonomy): Eukaryota > Viridiplantae > Streptophyta > Magnoliopsida > Asterales > Asteraceae > Chrysanthemum > Chrysanthemum lavandulifolium. The sequence continues at coordinate 116,301,499 of CM040238.1, forward strand.
GCCACTATGATTTCTGCAGGGGTATATGGATGCATCCTTGATCTGAACTGTTATGTTATATGTTATGTTTATGGTTATTGGTACTGTTGTTGGTCCATGAGAATTGAGTAAATCATGATAATAATGAAGAAAAAAATCATTAATAAAGATGAACAATAGTTACAAGATTACTCAATACCAACTAGACTACATGATAACATCCTCAACTTTTTACGAGGATAATTATGGTATACTATCCCCATTGAATGACAAATAAACTCTCATTTATCCTAGCTATGCTTGAGATTCAATGAGAGGATGACCATATTAACTAATACTAAGTATTATATGTTTGTTTAGGATGCATACCTATCTCTATTACAATACACACACACATACATACATACACACACACACACACACACACACACACACACGTATGCACACACACACACACATATATATATATATATATATATATATATATATATATATATATATATAAAATACAAAGACATCATGTGGTGGTAGGTGAGATGTCATCCATCATATGGTCCATCTTCATCTTCCTCTTTTGAAAAGCACCAACCAATCTTTCAAAGCGTACATAACATTATTCCCACTTCTATGGTAATGTCTTGTACTTTGTCTTACTTCTCTTTTGGAAGTTCCCACCCATATTTTTCAGTTTGCTTATAGAAATAGCGTCTTCAGGGTCATTGAGATATATGTCAAATCTCAGTGACACTGATGTTGTTTGTAGCTCCTATATTTTACTCACTGACACCGCATCAGTAAGTAAAGAGCTTTAAACAACACTCACTGATTTCTTTATCAGTGAGTTACTCACTATTTATTTAATGAGTTAGGCTATTTAATTTTCAAATCCTTGTTAAGGGTAATTGGGTTAAATTTTGACCCAACAATCGCCCTATTTGAATATACAAATAGCCTAAGGTGATTGGTAGAGTGTAATCGAGGGTTCAGCTTGAAGGATCGGTAATAAGGTTTGGTTTAGTGAGAGGGTTCGGTGTTGTTCAATGACCGGGGTTTAGTGCACGAGTTTAGTGAGAGGGTTTTCGTGTTCATACCCAATTCTTCAAGGACTTGGGTTTCGTAACTGAGTTAAAGTTTAGTGGACCGACTCGATTCAGGGTTAGTGATAGGGTTCATGTTAAGGTTCATGATCCGTCCGTGAGTTCGGAGGTTTTAGTGACTGGGTTTGTTATAAACATCAAGTTCACCACCAAATTTACTCCCCGATGAGAAGTATCTAACACATCCTGAACAACTTATCATATCAGTCTCCCATCTCTTTCTTTCAGTTATTTCCTGATTCATATCATACCCTAAGCTTTCTTTACACCCCTTGATGAGCAATCTTCTCGCCTAATTATATTAGACCTACTATCATCCATGTGTTCAACCTGAAACCCATTTCATACTCCCTAAAAATTCACTCCTTGTGATCTTTGTCACACCCTCGAGAGACATGAGCTTACGGTTGGATATTCAACGAGGTTTCAAATACCTATCTTGATCTAAGTCACTCCTTGAGTCAATCATCAGTGATTCCTCAGTATGTTCTAGGAATTAATGCTCAGGTTCAGGTAGCTCCCTGGTTTCAGAAGCTAATTTGATTCAACGAGTCTTGGTCCAGGGACTATTTTCGGTGCCCATGTTCGTAGAGTGGGGTGTATTGTTTTAGGGAGTGGGTTTAGGGTTTGTTTTCGGTTTTCTTCAAACTACTTATATTCCCCGATTCTTATCCCTCCCGATGTTGCAAAGTTCGGATATCCTCCGATTACCACTCCCGATATTTTCACACTCGAGTCACAACTCGTATCAGACATGTAGTCTTCACAACTGTAGTCATTCGTAATCATAACCGCTTTCTTTCCCTATATGATTCTTTCACACCATGATTTTCAATGGACACTTTCAATCACTTTGGGTTCATGGATGAACATTGTGTACTCCACCCCGCCAGAGAGTCCATATTCAAGGACTCAAGAACTTATTCGAGTTCAAAGATCGATTTGTGGACCTCGAATGTATTCAAGGACTCGATTACCAAAGGAGTCGAGTTCAATGAGTGAGGATCAGTATACGGTTCGAGACTAGCTTCAAAAGTGGTTCATGGATGAGTTAGGGGTTCATGTTTGTGTTTTGGTGAGTGTGGTGATTGGGTTCACTTTATTTTTATCAACCTGATATCCAACCCCATTTTACAATGTTTGAGACATTACCACACTCACTGAGTTTATGTGTATTGTATGTGGGTTTTGGTTTAACATAACAACCACCACTTGCTTGACCTGAAACCCATCAAATCTGATTCATCCTATTCTATTTTTTATTAATACAAATCCAGATTCAAACCTATACTCCATCTTATTAGCAACAATAATCCCAAAATATGAATTCTGGACAAAACCCAATTTCATCTCGTGACCCTCTTGTTGGTCTCTAATATTCGAGTCGTTGTTGTTGAACCCGCACACCGTAGATGAACCCGATAATCATGTTTAACGTGTTGTGTTTATTGTTTATGAATCTGGGTTTTGTGATGGGTAATTAGGTTTGTGATTCACATAACCAGTTAACCACAACTGATGTTGGAGGTGTATACGCCGCCATTGTAGTTTTCGATGTCGGAGAAGTTGTAGTCACCAGATCTAGGGTTGGGATGAGGGTTAAATTGTGGTTTTTTTGTTTATTGATGAAGGTTTTGATCTCTACAAACACCGGATCTAGATATGATGTGTCGATTTTTGTAGAGATGAAGGTTTTTGGTTGTTTGATGTTGGATTTGTTTTTGTAATAGGTCAAGTGTTGTTATTATGATGAATCTGACTTATTTTGATGTGTTTGTCGATATGATGATAAGATTTGTGTAGGCGACGTGGGTGGGTTTTTTGACTGATTATTTCAATAAGTGGGCATTTTGGGTGGTGTTTTTTGTCATTTAGTCAATATCAGTGTGTTTGTCCCCCTAAAAAATTGTTATTACATTAGCAGTTTTTGAAGGTTCACACTTGATTTTTTTACTATGAAGAATGTTATCAGCGATCAACGAACGAATCTGGATTAAAGAAAATCCTCCGCTCACGATACCACTTGTTGGTCTATGAGAATTGAGTAAATCTTGATAAAAATGAAGAACAAATTCATTAATAAAGATGAACAATAGTTACAAGATTACTCAATACCAACTAGACTACATGATAACATCATCAACTTTTTACGAGGATAATTATAGTATACTATCCCCATTGAATGAGAAATAAACTCTCATTGATCCAAGCTATGCTTGAAATTCAATGAGAGGATGACCCTATCAACTAATACTAAGTATTATGTGTTTTTTTATGATGCATACCTATCTTTATTACAATACAAAAATATATATATAGGTAAAATAAAAAGACATCATGTGGTGGCAGGTGAGATGTCATCCATGATGTGGTCCATCTTCATCTTCCTCTTTTGGAAAAGCACCAACCAATATTTCAAAGCATTCATAACATTATTCCCACTTATATGGTAATGTCTTGTACTTTGTCTTACTTCTCTTTGGAAGTTTCACCCATATTTTTCGATCGCTTGTAGAGATAGCGTCTTGTGGTCATGAGATATTTGTCAAATCTTAGTGACGCCGGTGTTGTTTGTAGCTCCTATATTTACTCAATCGATACCGCATTAGTAAGTAAAGAGTTTTAAACAACACTCACCGATTTCTTTATCGTGAGTTACTCACTATTTATTTAGTGAGTTAGGATATTTTATTTTCAAATCCTTGTTAAGGGTAATTGGGTCAATTTTGACCCAACAACTGTGTGCAAGACCATGTTACTTATGTTATTTGTGAAGACCATGTTACTTATGTTATTTGTGAAGACCATGATTATGATGTCTATGATATGATTCGTTTCTGGGCTCGTGGTAGATTTCTGACAACCTTTACACTTTTGATACACCTGTATTGTACATTCTATTATTCCATAATACACCATATTTTGTATTTCTCATTTTTAGTTTTTCGTTTGATTACTCATTCATTCAGTATCCTTATGTGATTCATCCGATTTCCATACTATACTCCATTTCATTTGATTTGCCATACTCTCATTCCATTTTGGTTGACTACCAAGCTTATACTTCTGATTACCACTTCATACGTTTACCCTGCTATTATATGAATATTATGTGATTATCTGATTCATCTGTTTACCATGCTAATATGTGACTATCTGTTTACCATGCTATTATGTGACTAACTGATTCACCCGTTTGCCATGATAGTATGTAATTATTTGACTCATCCGTTTACCATTTTGTACCTTCATTCAGTTATTTCCGTGGGCTATGAATATAATTTAGTATTCCTATTCGCTATTTGTGACTACCATTATGGTACTTCTGGTTGGTATTTTACGTTTCTGGGCTTTGATGGGCTGAGAGTAGGAGAATTGAGTGAACCGACCCTAGTGTAACATATTGGTTTTCGCAAACACACAATCATACACACATATGGTTCGAATGAGATTTGGTCTAGAGAGAGAAAGTGGAGAGAAATGGGAACCTCTAGTAAGAGAAAGAAAATTATATTATGAAGCTCCAACCTTTGCCTTGCTAGGCAAAGGGTATTTATAGTGTCTTACAATAATTGCCACCTACGGGCTGTAGATCAGCCATACAGTAGGTAAAGACCCGTCCGTCCTCCACGATGTTACTTATCTAACTACTAACTATGACTAAATGACTACGACTACGAGCTTTCTAACGAATACATATACTTGAGGTGACCGAGTCTTTACTAACGGATTTTCTAAATCCCAACAATCTCCCCAAGGGAGGTCACCTCAATTACAAATGATATTACATTTTGTGTGTTCTTTGATTCTTGATTAAGTTCTTTGCTCTGTAGCTCGTAATCTTTGATTCTTTATATTTCGCATGTTTTGTACTTCAGTGGAGGTCTTTAAGCGATCCACGGATTGTTTGTTCTTTGAGCCTTCTTAAAGATCATCACCACAAGAAGTCTCTTGACTCATCCTTTGTGTTGCCTTCATGTGATGTTTGTGACGTTGAATCGACATGCTCACATTATTGGATCATGACATCTTTCCATCGAGTTGCGGAAGCTTATTTGGATCATGAGATTTGCATTAGTGTGGCGGAAGCATAGCATGATGGAATCGAGTGAATGCAAACGCCTCATGATGATATTCGAGCAAAATAGTGTAGACGCTCACTTGTCATGATTTCTTTAAATGTTAGTGTGATGTGTGAGCATGCGGTTATGGATTGACTTCTCAATTCGATCACCGAACCGTCCGATGTTCCTACAAACAACGATTAGCGATAAAGCACATGAAAGTATCTTTGTTCACTTACCGAATACGGTTGCAAGAACCACGGTACTCGTTGATCAAGATAAATCTTGCTGATCGATAGAATTTTGAAGAATCTCCTTGATGTGGTTTCACAATTGAAATAGCCGCTCTAAAACCAGGCGTCCCAAAGTAAACAACACAGTGAGTGAACGAACAATTGAGATTCACCGATTGATGAAAATGATTTGAAAACAATCGCGTATTGCTTAAGAGAAAGATTTTGCAATCGAAAGGTTTTAAAAGAAAATCAAGTTTCAATCATAAATACCCTTTTAATTTTGGAAAATTAATACACATTCGATGTGCTAGAGAAAGAAAATTTTGAGCACATCGAATGGTTTTCAAAGGTATCCGCCAATCCATATCCTAGACCAAGGTTGATTCAGGGGTGAATCACCCCATTGTTTCTATCCGGTTGTCACAAGTTCATAAGGATTTAAAAGGTACACTTTGAGGGGTCATTTAAGCCCTTACTTGATCACTTTTGTATCCGTTACTACTTAATTTCGTTCCTTTTCACTTTTAGGTCTCTTGAAGGCAAATTGTTGGAATGACACTTATTCGGACGAAAAGGCGAATATATGAAGAAAATGGCCAAAGTCAAGAATCGAGACACTCAAGTCTTTGAACCGAAGGGACGGCGTCACGACTAATAGCGACGCCGTCGCGACACACCTTGAGACGACTCAGAGAGCAAATTGCTATTTTTCACTTGACAGCGACAGGTTTAAAAGAGTAGGGCGTCACAACTCAAACGGCCTAGATTTGGATCCCGACGGCGTCAGAGGTTGAAGCCGACGACATCACAAGCATAAGGTGACGCCGTCACAGAGTTGACGTGGCCAAGACAAAAACCTAATGGCGGCGACCCGACAGCGTCACAATTAAAGAGTGACGCCGTCGCATATTGTAACTCTATATATAGAATTCGAATTTTCAGTATTTTAGAGAGGTAGTTTTGTGGAGTAAAACCTAAACCGAATATAGGTCGTCTTAAGGCGAGATCTTAGGGTTCCATACCCTATTTTACAACAAGATAAGTGATTTACTTCATTAATTCAATTATGTCTTCAATTGTTTGTGTGTATGCTTGCATGTTTTCCATGTCCAGCTAATTTACTTGTGTGTTTGCTTATATCTATGAAACCTGGGTATTGAATATTGATTGGTTGTCTCTTATCTTAATTGTGATTGACCTAGTATTGTGATAGGTCATTTGTTGTGTTTTTAATGCTTGAGTAATCTTTGTGAACATTAGTTTATAATCACCTAGAGTTATTGTAGTCTAAACATCCAAAGATAACCTTAGAGTTAGTTTATGAATCCTAGAGATTTCATAGGCAATAACCTTAAGGTAGTCTCAAAGAGTTAGGGAAAAACGCATACCCTACGACCTTAGAAGATACAACGCGTTAAGAATAAGGACGTGACAATTCAACCATCAATAGGAGATAACTAGGGAGTAATAGCATCTAAGTAAATACATTTTTAATCATCATAAGAGCACACAACAATAGACATAGACTACACTCACCTTAGTTTAGATAATTAGATAATTAAAATAGTAGAGTAATCGGTAGAAATACCAATCCCCCAAATCCAATACCCCGAGATTCGTAATTTCAATTTTTTAAAAAATATAAAAAAGATAAAAATAATCTTCCTCAACCCCAACCTTAGCGTAGTAATTTCTCACTAGCATTCCTATTCCCCTAGAGAACGATATCAATTCCCGAGGCTTACCCTAATACTACACTACAACGATTAGGTTCACTGCCTAGGGTGTTGAAAAACTTGCTCGACGAAAAGGAAGTTCCTTTGACCCCGAACGCGCGTTGTACACGTATCAAGTTTTTGGCGCCGCTGCCGGGGAATAGAATAGCTAGTTAGATTTCCACCTCGTTTAGGTTTCCTTGCTTGATTCCTATCAAGTAAGCTTTTTTCTCATTTTTAGCTTCCTTGTAGTCTATCCCCCTTCTTTGTGTTTGTTTTCGTAAAACCCTTTTCATTTGTCACTATGGCAAGTGAAGTTGCATTTGAATCATTAACAAATGAGGAACAATTGAATTTCGCAGATTGGATTGCTTTTTATTGTTCTAATGAATTTGTGAGTGATATTAGAGATATCCAAAAGGAGACGAGTGTAAGGTTGGATGGATTTGATAAATTTTGTGCTTGTGTGGCTTCTATTCAACGATCATTGTTAGAATCAACTCCTTTTAGTGAGACCTCCGAATTCTTTTGGGAAAAGCCTCCTAAGCATAAACCATCGCTTGTCACAACTTGAGGAAATGGATAAGGAGGATTTATCTAACCTTAGGCATCATGATCAAAAAGACCTAGTTTTTAATAACATGGAACCTAAACCCGAACAAGATTGTGAGATGGTTATAGTTGAACTACCTAGTTGCATGAGTGGGATAGATTTCACCAAAACATATGACACGCGTGAGGAATCCTTTAGGCAAATAGAACATAGTGATCAAATTTTTGAGAATGATTCTTATGAATCGAACCAAGAATTTGAAATGGCTAAAGAAGGATTTGAGATACTTAGGAGTATATTTGGGTTAGGTCATACTAAAACACATGATGAACATTTAGGAGATCTAGATATAATGGAGAATGAGGTGGAAACTCCAAGCCTACAAGCCCTACCATCACTTGAGGAACACACATTGCCTATAACTTACCCGAAAGAAGTAGAAGAGACTATAGGAACCCCAATTGATATAGAACCTTTGGACCAAATGCCACTAGAGAATGTAGGTTTAGATTCTTGTTGTCATGACCTCTCTCTTAGTCCTAGGGAAGTTCCTAATTTTGATGAATCGAGCCTCAACCAAAACCTTACCCAATTTTCCGCCTTTAGATGCGAATCTTGGAATTGAATTAGGCCCCAATCCACCCATCAAAATAAATAATCCGGGTAGTTGCTTGATAAAGGTGGTATACTCTAGGCCATGTAGAGTGGAAGCTAATATAGGAGTAACCCATGACCTTACACACTTATATCACCCATTTATGGTTGATAACAAGAAACATTATGGGTTTAAACCGGGTTTATTAGGTCAAGATGGATCCTTAACTAAGAATCTTTTGAAGTTGATAGAAGATGATCCATTTTTAGGAGAGAGATTTGATTCACCCGCTACACCAATAGAATTAGGTAAGGTTATAATGAATGGAGCACACTCCTTTGAGCATATAAATCACCCATCACCCTCTCCTCACGTAGCAAATTTCCACCCTAAGGTTGTGTATCGCTACTATCACCCGCACTTAAGCTTAAGTGTAGAAAAAACTTCCCCTTTATCCGTTAAATAAGGGTAGAGTCAAGCTCGTGACTCGAACAAAAACAAGCGCTTCTTGGGAGGCAACCCATGTGTTATTTGTTTTTCATTTTTATTTGTGTGTCATATATCTTTTCATTATTTTATGTTCTCATGTTTGAACTTGTAAAAATGCTTTATTTTGTCTTTAACATCGTCTTAATTACATATAAAGGTATTTTACAAAAGGGATAAGTGTAGGAGGATTACACACGTTTTCAAAAGAACGTGAACATGAGAATTACGATTATTAAAAGATATACATGTGTGTTTGTTCGAGTCAAATGCTTGTATCGAGTCATAATGGATGTTTTGCGTGAAATTTTCCGGATTCTAAAGATATAAATTTTCCGAATTTTTTTCAAAAATCGCACCCGTCAGTAACTTGTGGCGGACCGACGGCGTCGGAGGAGTAGAAATAGCTTACTACTTTTTCTCGTTTTCGAACTACTTATAAATTTTGGAATTTTCTAGGTCTTAATTTTCCGAAAATCAGAAACATCCATTCCACAAGCATTATATCCTAGTTTAGTAGAGTCATATATATATTAGTTACCGCCCTTTAATTTTACGCCAAAGGTTTCGTTTGTTTTCTTCAAGTGTGCGTTTTATTTATCAAGAAGAAGATACATAAGATTGGAAGGAGCTTTTCACGCATACATTCTTCTTGAAGAAAGATTTAACCACTACTTCACACGGATCCTACCGAGCTAATCGGGGAGTACTAGTTTCTTTCGCTTTTAATTACCTTCCATTATCATAACTTTGATACTTTCGGGAACATTGGGGACAATGTTCGGTTTAAGTGTAGGAGGAAAATAAACCGAACTTTGAAAGTATGCTTATCGACTATTTGCCTTGTCCAATTTCATTTGTGTAATAAACCATGAGAAATATCGGTTAGGGTAATTTTGGCACCAAATTTAAAATTTTTCATGACATGTAGGAGTGGGCCATTAGTCTTAATAAAGCGTCTCATGGATAGGAAGTTATATGACTAGCACAAAACCCTTTACCACTTAAATTCCACCCAAAATGTGAGGATCACCCTTAGATTTGTAGGAATTAAAGCATTCCACTTTAATGCTTCGAGTGTGTACCGTAGTATAATAGATTCTAGAACTTGTTTTGTGATGCATTCCGAGATCGCTAGTGAGACTACACTTGTGTAGTTAGGAATAACTAAATGATAAGAGGCATTAGGATAACCCTTGTTTGATACATGTAATATAATTACTTCTTCCACATCGGTTGAGTAATTCCCCACACCCTTGCGTTGTACTCATCTTTAGTACACGATACCCCTAGTTAACCCCTCGAGCCTATCCTTTTCGCGGTTCTCGTGATGTTTCGGTTTTCCGAATATCAATGAAGAACATTGTTTACAATCCACCCCCAAATGTACATCCAAATCGCCTTTGCCTACCTTGTATGCACTCACTTTTAGTGCATTATTGTTATCATACTAACCCTTAGTTCAATTATCTAGTTGCTTGCATAAGTTGCTAAGTCGAGTCATATCCTTTGTACACAGTTTTGGGACGATTGGGACTCATCGGAAAAGTTAAATTTTATGAAATGACGGGAAGGAACGTTAAATTCAAATTCCCTTTATTTGCGTTATTACGTACTCCAAGTGTTTTGATCTTTTCAATTCGGGTCAAATTAGTGTTAGAGTAATAAAAACTCAAGTGTAGGGATGTGCCTATAAATCCCTATTATTTTGATGTTATCGTAGAGGATGGTAGAGTAAAAGTGTATGAAAAAAAAATCGAAAAAAATAGAGAAAAAAAGAAAAAGAAAAAAAAATAGGGTGTTAAAAAAATGAAAAAAATATACGGGCTACCATCCTACATCTATCTTTAAATTTATGTTTGTTTATTTCAAAGTTATCTAGAGTTTAGAGTGTCGAGTCTTGACTTAGCAACGCCATTCTTCTCATGCTTGTAACATAAAGATTTTTGACATACCACCACTAAATCGCCTATCCCACCAAACCCTTTGTTTCCGTACCGTAAGCCTAACGTTACAACCCTTTAAAAGACCTCTTGGATAGTTTTTCCTAGGTAATCTATGGTAATCTATGTACTAGGACCGGTTAATGAGTGTTTATCTTCCATTTCCAACTTGATATATTTCATATACACCCGAGAGATGAGAGTATCCAAACACCACTTGTGAGGTGCTAGTATGTAATTTCCGTGCTTGTTATGACTTTTGCGGGGCTTATACGTGTTGTCAATTGTTCTAAACTAATGCTTCATGACCCCTAACTTATAAATTAATTGGCTAAAAGCACATTTGCTTGAGGACAAGCAACTACCAAGTGTAGGGATATTTGATAAGGATTTAAAAGGTACACTTTTGAGGGGTCATTTAAGCCCTTAATTGATCACTTTTGTATCCGTTACTACTTAATTTCGTTCCTTTTCACTTTTAGGTCTCTTGAAGGCAAATTGTTGAAATGACACTTATTCGGACGAAAAGGCGCGAATATACGAAGAAAATGGCCAAAGTCAAGAATCAAGACACTCAAGTCGATGGAATGAAGGGACGGCGTCACGGCTTAATAGCGACGCCGTCGCGACACACCTTGAGACGACTCGAGAGCAAATTGCTATTTTGCACTTGACGGCGCCAGTTTAAAAAGTAGGCGTCACAACTCATACGGCCTAGATTTGGATCCCGACGGCGCCGAGGTTGAAGCCGACGCGTCGTCACAAGCATAAGGTGAGGCCGTCACGAGTTGACGTGGCCAAGATGAAAACCTAATGGCGGCGACCAACGGCGTCACAATTAAAGAGTGACGTCGTCGCATATTGTAACTCTATATATAGAATTTGAATTTTCAGTATTTTAGAGAGGTAGTTTTTTAGAGTAAAACCTAAACCGAACATAAGCTGTCTTGGGCAGTATCTTAGGGTTCCCTACCCTATTTTACCACAAGATAAGTGATTTACTTCATTAATTCAATTATGTCTTCAATTGTTTGTGTGTATGCTTGCATGTTTTCCATGTCCGGCTAATTTACTTGTGTGTTTGCTTAGATCTATGAAACCTAGGTATTGAATATTGATTGGTTGTCTGTTATCTTAATTGCGATTGACCTAGTATTGCGATAGGTCATTCGTTGTGTTTTTAATGCTTGAGTAATCTTTGTGAACATTCGTTTATAATCACCTAGGGTTATTGTAGTCTAAACATCCAAAGATAACCTTAGAGTTAGTTTATGAATCTTAGAGATTTCGTAGGTGATAACCTTAAGGTAGTCTCAAAGAGTTAGGGAAAAACGCATACCCTACGACCTTAGAATACACAACGCGTTAAGAATAAAGACGTGACAATTCAACCATCAATAGGAGATAACTAGGGAGTAAAAGCATCTAAGTAAATACATTTTTAATCATCATAAGAGCACACAATAATAGACATAGACTACACTTACCTTAGTTTAGATAATTAGATAATTATAATAGTAGAGTAATCGGTAGAAATACCAACCCCCCAAATCCAATACCCCGAGATTTGTAATTTCAATTTTTTAAAAAATATAAAAAGATAAAAAATAATCTTTCTCAACCCCAACCTTAGCGTAGTAATTTCTCACTAGCATTCCTATTCCCTAGAGAATGATATCAATTCCCGAGGCTTACCCTAATACTACACTACAATGATTAGGTTCAACGCCTAGGTGTTGAAAAATTTACTCGACGAAAGGAAGTTCCTTTGACCCCCACATGAAGGAAGGAGTGCCTTTAATTGTATTTCTAAAACACTCACCAAATTATCGCTTTATTTCGATTTAAATCACAAACTCTCCCCGATCACAATTTTCAAACCCTTTGAGATTTGGGATCCCAATTGATTTAAATTATTTTAGAAAGCTTTTGAGGAGAGATGACTCGCTTTAAAACACTTAACTCGATAAGGATCGATTTTGAAAATTTAATCTCCATTGATATAACATGCTCATGTACCATTTGTAAAATGTTTCGATTTTGTACCATTAGAAATGAAAACTCAAAGTTAGCATGGTCTTGATCCAATTGTGGACAAAATATTCTTTTGATTCAAAAATATATAACATGCTCCTTTTGATGCCAATTGTTTGAAAATATCCTTTTCAAAATGTTTGAAATCATTCTCCCTCAAACAATGACTAAAGTTGTTGATTGAGTGACAAAGTATTTTACAAAAGATAGGCTCCGTGGTTTTCAACAATTAAGTCCGAGTTATTTTCAAAGCAATTTTGTTTTCATTCAAGACAAATATTTTCAAAAGAATCTTTAGAATGAAAAACATTTGTGCGTAAACATTTGTCTTTTTTTCTTTTTGGCAACAAATGTCCCTTATGAACTTTTGTTTTAGGACCAGATCTTGATATTTTAGAATCGATTTAGCTTAGCAATGTCCTTTCTTACAAGCGGTTACAATCAAATAACGCAAGCCATTATTTTAAGCTCGGGTTCTTTATCGAAATGACAAGAAGCCATTAATTTTGAGACATGTTTTGGAAAATATTTACACCTTCGCTCGAACTTCATCTAAAGTCTCATGCCATTGTTGAATAAAATTTCTAAGACCGTAGATGTTATCGATATCGTAAGACATGTCTTGAGAAAACAATATTTTTAGAATTTTTTGAATTTTTCAAATTTTTATGGGTTTTTGAAAATTTTATATTTTTCTATTTTCTTCTTGATGGTTTTATATTTTTGTATTTTTCTTTTTCGATAAAATATTTACAAAGAATAAGTGAAGAAACTCCTTTTACTCCTCATCTTCCTCCTGAAGACGTTTGAGAGTTTCCGGCTATAGACTCTTTAACCCAAGTCATGGGAGAATACACTCAAAACGGTCTCTAGAAAGAGCTTTTGTGAAGATGTCTGCAAACTGATACTCAGTCCTCACGAAATATAGTTCAACCACACCTTTCTCTACTTGTTCCCTGATGAAATGATGTCGAATGTCTATGTGCTTTGCTCTTGAGTGTTGAACATTGTTGCAACAAAGAGCGATGGCACTTTTATTATCATAGTACAGAGGGATTTTGTTGAATACGAAGCCATAGTCAGATAATTGGGATCTCATCCATAAGATTTGAGCATAACATGATGACATGGCTATGTATTTAGCCTCTGTAGAGGATATTGAAGTACTCATTTGCTTCTTTGAAGACGAGCTCACTAATTTATCACTCAAAAACTGAGCACCTCATGAAGTACTTCGACGAGTATCTTGACATCCTGCATGGTCAGCATCTGCATAGGCTGTTAATGACATACCGTTGTTCTTCGGATACCAAAGTCCCATGTTAATGGTTCCTTGAGGTACCGAAGACTCATTTAACCACTTCAAGGTGCTTTTGGTAGGCTTAGCTCGGTATCTAGCACATGCATACATCAAATGTAATATCGTGTCTACTAGCTATGAGGTACATCAAGGATCCAATCATACTATGATAATTGCTTGATCAACCGGGATCCCATAGTGGTCCTCATCCGCTTTGTTCATTCCACCATGGAGTGTCAGGTCACAAGAATCAAATCCAAATTTCCTTAAAATTTCATTCGATATTTAGCTTGATTAATAAAGATGCCTTGATGACTTTATGAAATTTATAATCCCAAGAAAAATAACATTTGTCCCATCATTGACATTTGAAATTTAATATTCATCCTCTCAATCTCATTACTTTTAAGCTCACATTCATATTCTTTAACCTCGTTTTCCATTTCATTAAACATCTTTTCATTTTATTCACTTGGTGTTTATAGCATTTTGAATACTCTCAAATTGTTCTTTTAGTTGTTTAAAGAATGACCTCGCTAGATAACATGCTTTTGTTTGCTCAAACCCTCTCCCTTCAAGAATTCTGTTGGTGTGATTCTCTTCTTACATGTTTCTCAAAATCAACAAAGAGTTGGTAAACTACATATAAAGTCGATTACGGTTTTACTTTGAGTGGGAAGATTTCTAGGCACTAAGTGCATTGGTGTATTTAGAGGATACACCGTAGTTGGAGGCAATTTCCTAAGGGAGGATTCTTTCAACATGTTCATCAACTTTTCTCTTTCCATATCTAACTTAAAAAACATTTGTTCCGGGGTTAATCGAGTCGAGGTCTAAACTTATTAATGGCTATCCAATTATCCTTAGTGTAATTGGGAGTCTTAAACGTTATATTATGATTCACACACCAAGGATCTTCTCTTAATTTCTTTCCATTTTCTCTCTAGAGGCATTTTCTATTTCTATGTCCACTTTAGTCTTCTCAACATGAGTTGGCTTTTGTCTAGGCTTAAGAATCGCACTACCATCATAAATCACATCATGAGTCGCTTTTGCTTTCTCGGATACGCAAGATTGAGGTCTTCTACAAGGCCAATACTATGCTTATCACTTAATACTCTATGCTTATTGATCATGTGAGCGATTCGAATGGTGTTGCCTTATACGCACAACTTGTTTTCAAGTTTGTTCTTCAAAGTTTTAAGGTTGGAAAAATCATTTAAAAGCTTTGATTCCTTTGCATTAAACTCTTGTTTAAGCACTTTTACATTATTTTGAAGTTCTTGCTTTTGCTTAACTGCTTTATTAAGTTTCTCTTGTAAGGAATTTAACTCTTATTTTAATATTTCTTCCCTTAAATTACTTTTTCGATTAATGTACGATTTGGCAATCCATTTCCGCTCATGTGTGGTCACCAAATTTAGTACGTTGTTCATAGATGGCAACTTGACTCTTATAGATATTTAGTTTAGTGGTCATGGAATCATCAGCACATAATCAAGATACTCATCAAACACATATTCATCATTGATGATGAAGGTTCATCACTTGGTACAATAAGACTTTCATCTTGCTTCACATATTGATCATATGGGACAACATTGCTATTACCCATATTTTCAATATCCGATTCAACGACTTCATTGATTGTACTTCGTTGAATCTTTGCACATCAACCACATCATATAGTTTTAGTACCTCTAATATGATTGATTCCTTGAGGACAGCTTGTTGAGGTGATGAAACCATTGGAGAAATATTAGCCATGAAGATGGTCTATGTCGTTGGTTCATCATCAACATCGTAGTCAAATGCATCACAACGCAACTTGAAGAAATTGGGATTGTCCTATGCCAAATCATGCACCGTTGTTCATCCACATCTGCATCATATGTTTTGGCATTCCCCAAAGAAGAAACAACAACTCTTCCTCATCCAACACACTCCACTATCTTGAGCTTGCACCAACATCATCTTATCTCAAGTACTCGCATTTTGTGGGCGTTTTGGTGAGTGCGCTCCTAGCAATGTGTCCTTCCTCCATAATTGTATCACTTTATTGGTTTCCCTTGACCCTAAATTGTGATCCTTCCTCGGTTCGATTACCCACATAACCACTCCAGCTCCAACATTCCCATAACCAGTTCCGGCTCCTATATTCCTTTGTGCATTATACAAAGGATTAGCATTCGCCTTCCTTGCACATTCTCGAACCACAACCCTTCCATCTTTTATAGTAGCATAATTATGAAGATTAGATGCGGTTCGAGATGGTTGTTGATGTGGGGAAGTAAGTTTCTGTTTTTTAAACCATTAGGGTCAGTTGGTTTGCAAGGTTTTCAATGAACATGTCAGATGGTTGTGTGTGATTATGATCCTGAGTGGGTATGACTTGTGATGCTTTAGTAGTTATCCTCACATTTGAAAGAAATGCAGTTGAGTCATTTGAAGAGCTTGCATCAACAACATTAGGGTTGAACTTCTCCATGATCATTCGCTCAAATGCAACATACTTCTCATGTTGAAGTAAACGCATACAACTGCTCATAGTTGGTGTTCTTCAACCTTTGTTCAATTTGACTCAATAACAAATTTGTGCCATTCGTGGTTCATGTTGTTTATGAACTTGGAATTGAGTTGGATATTTGGCGATGTCATTTTGATGTTTCTCATATCATTCACAAGTTTGTGAAACCTCACATGATATTTAGTGACACTTTCCCCTGGGTTCATCTTAAAGTTCTTAAAGTCATCATACAGCTTGACTATCTATCTTCCTTAGTCAGTTCTGAACCAGAGAGAAGCATCTTGACATTATCCCAGACTGCCTTGGCCTCAGTATTGTGATTGATCTGCTTGTAAATGTCTTTTGGTAAACCTTGAAGTATAATGTTTGAAGCTTTAATGTCAGCATCATATCTCTTCTTCTCCTTATCATCAAGTTCATCATACATTCTTGGTCTATCTAACCCCAAAATGACGGTTCCATCACCGCAGCTTTCAAGAACATCCTTGATAGTTCAATTTGAAATGGTCCTTCATCAATTGACTTTATGATGTTAGGACCATTCTCTTTGCCCAAGCAATACAATCGATTCTCGTGCCCAAGAGTAATAATCGGTTCTATCAAGCATATGAGGACGAGTATCGGACCGCAACTTGAACATCATTAGCAACGAAGAGATGATTTTAGACATGATTACATGGGATTTTACTACTCTTTGATTAAACCGGGAAATAGATTCTTTCACGGGATTTTACTAAATCAAGAGAAAACCATAAAACTCAACACAAAAGAAATGACAAGTCTCAAGAGACAAATCGCAGTCAATCAAATAGCAGCAGTCAAGTCGCAGGATTAACAAATCACTTTAATCAAGTCGCAGGATTAACAACTCGTAGCACTCAAATCGCAGGAATAACAAACCGCTTTAATCAAGTCGCAGGACTAACAAATCGCAGGACTAACAAATCGCAACACTAACAAATCGCAACACTAGAATCGCAGGACTAACAAATCGTAGTACTCAAACGCACCTATTATCAAACCGCAGAAGACAAACCACACACTTTGACAACTCGCAAGGGGACTATAGTACACCTCTACTTGTCCTTTTGTCCTTTTCACCTCAAACCGCACAAAAGCATCAAATTGCATACAAAATACTAGCAAACCGAACGATTATGAGCTCAAACCGCAACGAATTCATAGCAAACCACATAAAACAATGATCAGCTCACACACAACAAGGGTCAAGTCGCACCCAAGAATTATCAAATCACAGTTAATAATAGGTGTACGAGAGACAACCTGCATACAAGAACAACTTCTAAAACCAAACTTTTCCAATCAAAAACACTACAATCAAGATGAATCTAGCCTTCCAAACCAAAAACTAGACTAATATGATGATCCTAAACACAAAAGTACAATCAAAATCCAAACTTTAACACTAAAACGATCAAAATGGTGAAAATGTCTCTAAAGTCATTCAAACCCAAAACTTCATGAAAACTAACTAAGAATCCAAGAACATGTAAAGTAGATGATCAAACCATGGCTCTTGATACCATTTGTAACATATTGGTTTTCACAAACACACAATCATACACACATATGGTTCGAATGAGATTTGGTCTAGAGAGAAAAGTGGAGAGAAATGGAAACTTCTAGTAAGAGAAAGAAAATTATATTATGAGCTCGACCCTTTGCCTTGCTAGGCAAAGGGTATTTATAGTGTCTTACAATAAACGCCACCTACGGGCTGTGGTACATGCATACAGTGGGTAAAGGCCCGTCCGTCCTCCACGGTGTTACTTATCTAACTACTAACTATAACTAAATGACTACGACTATGAGCTTTCTAACGAATACATATACTTGAGGTGACCGAGTCTTTAACTAACGGATTTTCTAAATCCTAACACCTAGTTTCCCTTATCATTTTAGACTCTTTTTGAAGATCATTGTTTTGATATTTCACTTCTTTTAGACAAGTTGGTTTATGTATTTTCTTTTGAAGTCATCCGTTTATATGATTAGGCATTTTATTATAAGAGACTTCCATATGTATTTTCATTAGTATGTTATGATATGACTCCATACTCTAGCATTTGGACTCTTGTCGGGTTAGGGTGTTACAATTATGGTATCGAGCTTAGGCTTCGCTCCCAGAGCTTAGGCTATTACCGTGAGGATTTGGGTAGACATTAGGCTCCGCTTGTTTTGACCTATTCTGCTTGGTTGGACTTTTGTTCAGATTGACTTCAATATTCTTTTGTCTTTGCCGATTGATCTTCATCCTTTCACATTTGATTTTGTTTGTTTTGTCTTCGCGCATTCGCTTGTCGATCGCTTTAATGGTGACTACTCAGAATCGAAGATGGTGTTACTGCACCTTGAGTTCCCTGCAATGCTTCTTGAGTTAGAGAGGCTCATGAAGCGAAGCGCGCTGTTAATCTGATTGCCTCTCCAATCAAAGTTGAAGACGAGATTGCTCGTCTTGAGAAGATCGACGGTATTGCAACAACGTTGGGAATTATATTTGAGTTGATTATGACAAAATATGAAAGATGAAAGACTTATGAAGACTATTGAAGACAATGGACTTATTTGTTAAAATAGTATTTATTATATAGTCCCTAGTAGTATTTGAACCCTAGTATCTCTATTATATAAAGAGATACAGGGAATTAGATTTAATGTGTGTCAAGATGTGAACACTAAAAGTGTATGTGTGTATTTGTAGGCGTTAAGGGGACGCCTAGGGTGATGGTTAGTTAGTTAGTTCCTAGGCGTATGTTCATGTAAACGCCTAGGTTAGTAGTTTAGAGATGATGACTAAGAACTTTGTTAATAATAACAAACGATGTTTTCTTATTCCGTTGTGCATTATAATCGTTGTTATTGTTATCGCTAGAGCTCATAAACGATCTTAACAATTGGTATCGAGCGGGGAGGATATAGGGATCTACAAGGTTTTTCGAAGAAGAAGAAGAAAATTCAATCTAGAAAATTTTCGTAATGTTTCTTCATGGTCGCTTTTCAAGAGGGCATAACTTTTTCTTGAACCGTTGGATCGAGCTAAAATTTTTCCGTGCATCTCAATATATTCATCTAACGCTTCACCGAAAGGATTGTCAATTAGAGTCATCAATAAGAAGTTATAAAATCGTCAAGTCCGCCGCAGAAACGAAAAATTCCGTAAGGTTACTACAAAGACTTGCTTTGAAACGATCATAACTTTTTCGTTAACCGCTGGATCGTGACGAAATATTTGGTGGACGTTCTCTATATAGTCATCTAACTTTTCACCAGAGGGATCGTCAATCTGAGCTTTTATGCAAAAGTTACAGGCTGTCGAATATGGCTGCTGACAAAGGTACTGCTGTTTACTCAAAGTACTTCTGTTTATACTCAAAGTACTGTTCTTGAAACCCTAAATAATTCAAAGTACTGCTACTTATCCGAAAGTACTGCTAAACGAAGGTACTTTGACTTTATACAAAGAAACCGCTCGTACATTATCTCGATATTGGAACTTTTATTGATCCTATCGCCGTTCTTGTAAAAGTACCGCTGCTTTGCGTATAAGTTGAAAGCATCGTCCGTCTGAAAACCGCTTTTGTCAAAGTATTGCTCTTTGTCAAAGTCTTGCTCTTATCAATGTCTTTCGTTATGATGGTTTATGCTATCGAACGAGTGTTTCTATCGCTAGAGCTATCCGAGATATTATTACTCCGCTTGCTTTATCGATATCGGATAGTTCATGGGTTTATTGGACGGTACATGGTTTTTAATTCTCGTATGGTTTTGGATTCGAGGGAAGTCGAGTATGGTGATTTGTTATGGATTTTGACAACACACACAAAGTTATTTTGGTTCACACACAAGATTGGAATTTGTTCTTAAATTTTTTAAAAAAAGGCTCTGTTGGAGATTTATTGAAGAATTGATTACGAAGAATATTGATTATCATTTATTTGATGTTGTAGTTGAGTTTCACAGTTTGTGTTCTTATCATATCTCAAAGTGGGTGTTACACTTTGTAGATAACTTGTTCGTGCTAAAGGATGTTGATGAAGACTTGCAAAATCTAGTTTTCATAGGTCAAGGGTGGATGGATGAAGACCTAGTTAACTATCACTTAAAGGAGTTACATTGTAGTGCTCGGTGTCTCATTGAAGATGAGGATTTTGTCAAGAGATTGCGATCTACTTATATTTTTGGTTAGCGGTATAAGTTCAACGTCACGTGGATAAACAAGACATAAGATACAAGTTTGGGTTATTCTACTTCTTCATCAAGTTCGTTATATTTGGTTTTCTTCACAAGTGATCATTACATGGAGCTTATAGATTTGAAGAAACATTTGATGTTCATGCACCACTCAAGGGGAAGTGTTTGATTCTTACTACTATTGATTAGTATTACTACCGATGGTTTAGATTTCTCTTGCTTCAAGTTCATTTTAGTTGCGTAAAACTTCATGGAGGTAATTTGAGACATTGAAGGATGAATTGGATGTGTGATATTGATTCGTGGTGGTCAAGATCAAGTTTTCATATGTTCTCTATTTGTTGATAACAAAAGGGAAGAGATGTTGCAGTGGTATGGCATGGATTAAGGGGAAGACAAAGGAAGACAAGAATGTTTCATTCATGGTGAGATTTAATTATCTCAACTTCGCTACTTCGCTCAGGGAAGTTCGTACAAGAATCATGTTTGTTTTGTCATCATAAAATAGGGAAGATTGTTGGGTTTATTGATTTGATGATACAAAACAATAAAGAATGAAACATCAAGGACTTAAAGTGACAAGAAGGAAATCTACAAAAGATGGAAGGACTTGCTTGCAAAGAAGATTTATTATTTAGTTCTTCAGAGATTTGTAAACCCTAATCCTCTAGTATATAAAGAGGACATTGGGTGTAGGTTTTAATATACAAGTCTTCCAAGATGTAGTCGACTTAAAGGTGTGTGTGTGTGTCCTAGGCGATAGTCTTGTAAATGCCTAGGTTATTAGTTTAGTTATCTAGACGTGTTCTATAAACGCCTAAGGTTAGTTAGTGTTAGTGAATGAAAACCTTGTTCAATAACAAAGAATTGATTAGTTTATTCCGTTGTGCATGTTGTTTGTCTTTGTTATTGATCCTTAGCTGAGCTTATAAACGATCTTAGTGTTTGTCTTTTGCTTTAAAAGAAACCCTAGGTTGATCTGTTGATGTCGAGGGTATTGAGCAAGTAAAGTCGTGTTTTAATGTGACTAATTGATTATCGAGTATATCGATCTGACGGTGAAGTAAGCATCACTGAACACGCAGTATTGCTACCCTTCTTCAAAGTCTTGCTCGATGTTTTAAAGCACCGCCGAGGTTTTTCAAAGTCTTGCTCATGGAACCGCTCATGGGTGGTGGTGACTACAAAGGCTAGTATGCATATTTTCTTGATTGGACCGATGTAATCGTGTTGGTTTAAAGAAGCATACAAAACCTAACTCTTATCGTTTGTGTTGATGCTATTATTGACATGATGGAGTCATTGTTATTGATTTCGCTTTGAGGTATACGAGTGTTTGATTGTTTGATATCACCACTTTAACAAGTTGCTCGTTATATGTTTAGTACTGCTACTTTGGCTGTGTACTGCTATATATTTGTACTGCTTCTGATTGGTTAGTACTGCCAAGAGTGACAACCAAGGAGTATTGGTGCATGGTATTAACTACAACAGATTGTACCTAGATTGTCCATGGGTTATATATCGAGTCTATACAAGGCATATTTTAGTGCTATTAATTATGTATCACATGTACTGCTGATGGTCCCAACTTTGTGATGTTTATTGATTGGCCAATGGGACGGATGGAGATAATGAGATATTGAGCATATATGGATTTTTTTATGTTCAAGGTTGCTACATGGGATAGTGCTTTGAAGAGTGACATGATACGTTATTTTTTTTATTCCAAGCATGCATGGGGTTTGATTAAAGTAAGTTATGGACGGTGATGCATCCATGTGAGTTTGCTATATTGACAAATTATTTAAAGTCGATACTAGTATATAAATCGAATTGGATTGAATAGTCTTTTGCATGGTACTAGTGGGACGATTCTAATTATTTTATGTGACAAAGTACAAGTAAAGAATGGGCGTGGTACTACAAAAAGTATGGAGCATCGTTAAACCGCCAGATAGTTTGTACTTGTTGAGTTTGTCCGATATATATGGTTTCTCTCGCTAGTATTATTCGATATCGGTCAACGAAAGGTTTTGGTTTTCGGATGTGATTGAAAGATATTAGTACACACACACATGAAGCTTGGTATAGAGATAATTGGATTACACACTTGCTTAGATATTTGATTTTGGATTTAAGGAAGTCGCTCACATGAGATTGATTCGGCTTCTCGAATTTGGTTGTTATACACACACGTAAGATGGTTTGTTTATTTTTCAAGGTTCAAAGATCTCGGATATTGTTATACTTATTTGGCCTTTGACGATGATTGAAAAAATTGGTAAAACTTTGAACTATTCTTCATGTTACTACTACTTGGTTTCAAATGCGATTGTAGTCATCCTTATTAGTATTTTGGGTGGTACTATGTTCTTCATGGCTGGAACTACAACGTATTTGTGATCTTGGTGGTTAGTTATTCGACAAGTTCTTATGGTTATTTACATGCATCATTCGAGGGAAGATTTTACTACTACTTGTTGGTATTTATACTCCGGTTCGATTTCTTTGCCTTAATTTCATTTTAGCAAGCTTTTGGTGATCTTCATGGCGGGTATCTTGAGGCATTGTAAGGATGGATTAGTCATATGATATTGGTTTGTGGTGGTTGGAATCAATGTTGCTTCTACTTAGCGCTCCTAGTGGATTATGACCAAAAGGGAAGAAGGCATTGCATAGAAGATTTGCAACTTGAAGATCCTTGGTGATATTGCATGTTTAAGGGAAGTTCTTATCTTTCATGACATCTTAACTTGAGGGGAAGTTTGTGTTTATTTGGTTTTGTCATTATCAACTAGGGGAAGATTGTTGGGAATTATATTTGAGTTGATTATGACAAAATATGAAAGATGAAAGACTTATGAAGACTATTGAAGACAAGGAACTTATTTGTTAAAATAGTATTTATTATATAGTCCCTAGTAGTATTTGTAACACTAGTATCTCTATTATATAAAGAGATACAGGGAATTAGATTTAATGTGTGTCAAGATGTGAACACCAAAAGTGTGTGTGTGTGTGTGTGTAGGCGTTTAGGGGACGCCTAGGGTGATGGTTAGTTAGTTAGTTCCTATGCGTATGTTCATGTAAACGCCTAGGTTAGTAGTTTAGAGATGATGACGAAGAACTTTGTTAATAATAACAAAAGTTGTTTTCTTATTCCGCTGTGCATTATAATCGTTGTTATTGTTATCCCCTAGAGCTCATAAACGATCTTAACAAACGCTGTTGGAAACATCAGGATGCTACAAGAGGGAGAGCTGGATAGAACAACAAGAGAACAAGACAAAGACGAGATTTAACTGGTGGGCACTCGAAAGGCCTATGAGCAGAAGAACTATGACCGGCGTACTTCAAACATGCGGAGAAACTACTACTAATATTTGGTCGTATTTTGGCCAACAGTTCAACCGTCGAGATGCTGAGAAGATTTCATCTGCTTTGTATGATTGGATGGGGCATCTGGCCCATGATGATCTTGTGAGTGGTGGTAGGTAGAGTTACCGCGGTTCGGGTTATTCTCATTTGATTCGTCACGCATTTTGAATTAGTTTGATATTTCATTATGTGGTTTTAAACAGTGATAATCTTTGATTCATTTAGAGCTCAGTTTGGATGATGAAGTTTTATGGTTTGACACTTTCTATGTTACTTCAACTTCGCGTCATATTTTATATCTCTCTGAGAGATCCCGATTATCATCTGTTATGTTTATAAGATTCGTATCAGTAAGGTCAGATTTATGGCACTTTGGCATTTAGTGAGCCTGAGGCTATTCGAATCATAAGGAATGAGTCATGAGGAACCTTCTCGAGCAAGATAGCCCCCTTTCCTTTCGTTGAGTGGTAAGTTTCCATTTAACCTTTTGAATTTGTCTGAAGTTTGATTGGATGCATTACTTGCCACCTGTATGTGAATCTGATTTGATATGATAATAGTAGAATGTTTCGTCATAACCCAAGATAGAATATGATGGCAATAAGGGCATGTTATGTGATGCAAGTATTATGAAATCAACGTGATAATATTGAGATCATATAACTTGAACTATTGGGATCATACGACGTCCTTGGAAATGCCTGAGGTTGGTACGTTGGATGGACTAGAACTTATATCCGTAATCATTGACTTTCGCAGATACACTCACTTGTGTGGGTATCCCCCCATTCGATTTTACATTCTGATGTGTTGTGACTTGCTTCTCTGATTATTAACAAGATCTTTTGTTCGTTTGGAATTCTGTGTACCTATTTATGAGATTCTCACTGACATCTGTTACGTATACGTTCTGTACTCTTTAGACCAAAAATTGTTATGATTTGTGTTCGATTAGAAAGCGCGAGACTATGTATTACTATGTATTTCGTAAATGGTATGTCTTCGCTTACTTCTGCGACTTCAATTTCGAGGACACAATTTTTTTTGGAGGGGAAGAGTTTTAAAGCTTGCATTTCCGACTTTCCATTTTTGGTGTAAACTTAAAACTTTGACAATTTTGACTTTCTATGTTTGGAAACTTGAAGATTTATGTTATCTTAAACCTAAAACCTAAGTGGAAAACCACCTTTGAAACTTTTGTTTGAACATTTAACAATCCACGAACCCTATTCTCTTTTGAACTCCTAATACACGACGCGATGGACTTCTCTTTGAACCTTAAACCTTTGGGTTATAACTAACTAAAAGCCTTAACACATGAACTACATCCCATGTCCCAAGATAAGCCCCATGCTCGACCTAAGAGCCCAAAACCGAGCCTTAAACCCCCCCCTAAAAATATGGTTCACCATACACACACGCACAACTATCTAAACCCTAGCCCTAGAAGATACTCCAGCCGTCACTCTTGTTTCCTCTCCACCATTTTCAGCCGTCATCCAAGAAACCAAGAAAATCCAAAGGTAGCAATGTGGTCATCAAGGTGGTATTTGTAATTTAGATCATGGGGTATTCATTGCTTTGGTTCGAAGGTTGTGGTTTTAATCTTTTTGTCTTGAATACGAGTTAAGATATTGTGAAGAGAGAAAGTGATGATCGCTTGTGTGCCTTGCTCCCTTGCACACACATTGAGGTATAAATATTCTGACCTTTCTCATAAGGTTTCTCATGACTCGCTCACATCTTTTGATTATTAGCTATTTCTGATTATGATACTTTTGCTATGAGCCTTCTATTAGGACATTTCTGATACGATACTTATGATATGAGCCTTTGATATGCACCCTATGATATGAACCTATGATTATGATATTTTTGATGACCTTAGATTCTGTGTCATTACTATGGCGTTCTATTTGACCTTTAGTTTGATACCCGAGCTATCAATAGTCATGGGGGTTCCATGTCCGTGTCATTGATGCACCAATGGCATGACTCTAGGGTGGGGGAGTGATGACCCACCACGTCCCTTTTTGTTATATGTTTATGAGCTCAAGAAGATATGGTTGGCCACTATGATTTCTACAGATCTGATCTGTTATGTTATATGTTATGTTTCTAGTGATTGGTATTGTGTGCAATACATGCCCTTCACAACTCTGGGAGCTAGCTACTCCATTATGTTACTTATGTTATTTGTGAAGACCATGATTATGATGTCTATGATATGATACGTTTATGGGCTCGTAGTAGATTTCTGACAACCTTTACTCTTTTGATACACCTATATTGTACCTTATGTTATTCGACAATGCACCATATTCTGTATTTCTCATTTTCAGTTTTTTGTTTGATTACTCATTCATTCAATATCCTTATGTGATTCATCCGACTACCATACTATACTCCAGTTCATTTGATTTGCCATACTCTCATTCCATTTTGGTTGACTACCAAGCTTATACTTGATTACTACTTCATTCGCTTACCCTCGCTATTATATGAATATTATGTGATTATCGATTCATCTGTTTACCATGCTAATATGTGACTATCTGCTACCATGCTATTATGTGACTAACTGATTCACCCGTTTGCCATGATAGTATGTAATTATTTGACTCATCCGTTTACCATGTTGTACCTTCATTCAGTTATTTCCGTGGGTTATGATTATCATTTAGTATTCATATTCGCTATTTGTGACTACCATTCTGGTACTTCTGGATGGTATTTTCCGTTTCTTATGATATTGGTTAGGGTTAGTAATTGATGTTTACCTGACTTGTTGATCTGCCATGCTTACGGTTCTGTTCATGCTACCGTTAATGATGGAATTGGATTCAACTTATGTTATCTGCTTAGTTGCCATACTATATTCTTGTTCGCTTAATTCATTTAATTATGATGTTCGCTCAGTATTCCTACCGATACATGTGACTATCATGCTTATCTCATTGTTAGTATTTCCATGGTTATGATGTTTGTTCTGCTTATTAACTGTTGATTATCGACTTGTGTGATTTCCATGCTTACATTCGATTCGATTGTTTCCACCGCTTATGGAATTCACTTAGCTTATATATATTCTGATTATCTGATTTATTTGTTTTGCCATATTTATGTTTAGTTGATCCGCTGACTGATATGCTTGTACAATGTTTGGTTACTTGTTTTGTTTATAATACTGTTTATCAACTCCTATTTTGTTTATGTCTGGTATCTGTATGTTTGGTTATTTATGTGTGCTTATATATGTTCACTGATGCGCTGCTTTGCTTTGGTCTCCCTTGATTTCTGTTCTTATGGTTATCTATTAATATTGTGTTATGTAGGTTCCTCATTGTGATCATTCGTTACAACTTTGTTATCAGTCTCCTTGTTTTGTTTTTGTACTTTTGATTATATTTAGCTTTTGTTTTGTTAAATCTGTTCACTGGGCTTTTAAGCTCAGCCGCATTTTCTTTTCTATGCGGCAGGTACCAAGTAGGATGTTGGGCTTTGATGAGCTGAGAGTAGGAGCATTGAGTGAACCGACCCTAGTTTCCCTTATCATTTTGGACTCTTTTTGAAGATCATTGTTTTGATATTTCACTTCTTTTAGACATGTTGGTTTATGTATTTCCTTTTGTAGTCATCCGTTTATATGACTTGGCATTTTATTATAAGAGACTTCCATTTGTATTTTCATTAGTATGTTCTGATATCACTCAATACTGTAGCATTCGGACCCTTGTCGGGTTGAGGTGTTACAAAGATATAAGCAAATGCAGGAATCGGAAAGGAAATATATAGAACGAGCGTTTGGTGTTTTGAAGAAGAAATTAGCGGTACTTGCCACTCCCACAAAAATCATGACAAAACAAAAAATAATTAATATGATGTATACTTGCATCATATTACATAACATGATTCGAAAAGACAAAAAAAATATCTCCCGAATGGTACCCGGAGGAAGCACATCAACTGGATGACCCCATACGATCCGATGAACAAATGCGAAAAGTTATGAGGTACATCAGATCACGTCAAATGCATCAAAAACTTCGTGCCGATTTGGTCCAACATTTGTCTCGTAATATTTAATTCTAGTTTTTAATGTATTATTTTTAATTTCTGAAGTCTGTGTAATGTTTTTAATTTATGAATAAAAGTTTTTTATTTCGTATGTTTACGTTTTTGTATTTATATGTTTACATTTACGTTTTTAATTGCGTAAGTATTAAAAAAAATGAGAGTTAAGGTGACCAAGGTGACTACCTTACCCACAAAAAGGTGAGTGAGGGTGAGGGGAAGTGAGAGAAGAGAGAAAACTGACGTGACGCTGAGGTGTAAGATAAATTTATTGTGTCTTTGCTATCTAGCTTAATGTAAGAATGAATATCTCTCCTTTTAGTCTTAATTTACAAGTCATAATACTTATTGAACAATACACAAAGCACAAATAAAACTAAAAAAACACTACTCATTTAATAAATTTAATACACTATTAAAAATACCTTTCACCAAAAAATACAACTATTCAACCACAATTTACAATATAATGAAGCTATCTTCTATAATACATATAATAGAGTGATGACTCTCTCTCCAAATTTTAAGACTTATAAGAAAAGAAGCATAGTGTACAACACTTTAATACACATAATTTTCAGATGTACAAGACAAGAAGCATAGCGTACACCACTTTAATGCATATATTTAAAAGAAAAAAAAAAAAAAAAAACAATAATGCTATTAAATGTAGTCAATAAATACTGGTCAATAAATACAATTAATACAATTATTAAAATAACCCTTACATAAAAAATACAAATTATCAAGCCTATTGTACAACCAAATTAAACACAATTCATGCATTAAATGTCACTAATACAAATAATAAAGCAGATTATACAAATATTCAAGCTTCAAACGAACGGGTCGAATGGGCATGAGCAATCCAAGTTAGAAGCCAAACAGCACGAGCTAAACGAAATTTTGAAATCAGAATTTATTATCAAAAGAATATAATAAACTAAAATACATGAATCACCTAGAATTTTATTTCGCAGATCTACTCTCCGCCGCAACGCGTGAGAACCCTACATTAAATGTCACTTACAAATTATCATAGAAATATTCAAGTTCGAACGGTTAGCAGGCGAAATAGAACTAAGCTCGAATCAATGCGCTAATCGGGCTCGAGTTCGAACGGACACGCTAAACAAAATTTTGATATCCGTATATTTATTGTCAAAAAACATAATAAACTAAAATATATGATTTACCGAAAGATTTTATTTCAAAATACCCGCCGCCACAACACACGGATACTATTTACACTAACTACATTTGAGCTAGTCGACCATAACTAGGGATGTCAGTAGGGTCGGGTTGACCCGACCCGAACCCGATAAGGCTTATCGGGTCGGGTTAAATCGGGTTGAAAAATCTAAACGGGTTGTTTTGACCCGAACCCGATAACCCGATAGTGTTATCGGGTCGGGTTAGGGTTGAATTATTTTTCTTATCGGGTTATCGGGTCAACCCGATAAGACCCGAAAAATGCTATTTATTTCTTTTTTCCAATAAAACTTTGTAAGCAATTAGTCTCGATTCAGTAGATAGGTGGTAAATACATGCTTATAAACTTTATATATATTTTATACTAGAAAGAATACAAGGTATTTGTAAATTATTTTCTTACGTTGATCTCATGTACTGTTCTTATATATACATATTTGTAAGATCTGGTGGATTTATCTTCCAAAATTTAGTTGATGGAAAATTTAGTACAATTCTAAACTTTAGTCATCTTGTTTAATTTATGCATGCTGTTATTCGAATTATATATTATCTCAATGGAGATAATTCTTCTTTATATGAATCTCTTGTAATGAGCTAATATATACTTCGAGTAAAGTTGAATTTATCTCAAAACCCGACAACCCGAATCACCCGACCCGATTTAACCCGACCGATTGAAGACCAACCCGATAACCGATTTTATCGGCCGGGTTCTGGGTCATTTTAAAACTCAAAACCCGACTAAACCCGACCCGATAGACCTGACAACCCGAAAACCCGACCCGATAACACCGTCCATAACATATCATTTTTTTTTAACTCCACGTCATCTTCTCACGTGTCTGTTCGAAGTCAATGTTAGTCACCAATAATTCAAAGTAACATTTACTACTATAAGATTTAAGTAAGGTGGTCAAAAAGCTAGTATTAATACGGTAAAATACATTACATGCATTACTTAATCTGATCATCCATATTTTTGTAATATGATATGATCATTCAATTCCCACTGTTAACTTGCATATAAATGTCACCATGTTTCATGTTCATTTGTACATGCTATGTTTTATTAATAACTTTTAGGCTCTTAAATTGCATTTAACTTGAAAAATTTTATTACTTCATTCATTAATATTAGTCAGTCGCATTTTTCAATTTGCTCAATATAGATTATGCGATTTTAAATTTCATTTTTTTCGTCTGTTAGATTGTGCGACTTTGGTATCTTTTTGCTAAGTGTCCTATTTGGTAAGTGGATATTTTTTTGCGACTTGACATTTTTGCGACTATTTTGTATGTTTTTGAAGAAAACAAAAAAAAATCAAAAAAAAAATACAAAAAAAAAATAAATAAAATTCAAAACTTTTTATATTTTATTTTTCGAGATTTTTGGCTTTCTTGAAAAGACAAACGGTTGGAAAAATAATAATAACATGTCAACAGACAAAAAGATACAACCATTTGGCCTAAAGAAAAATTGTCAACCATGGTCTCACTTTTCATTAAAAACAAAACATGGCATAAATGTAGTGGATACTTGGCAACAATGTAGTTGAGTCGCACAAAACATTCATCTATCAAATAGAACTCTTGATAGAAAAGTATTGGAGTCGCATCGATTTAAGCGACAGACAAAAATAAAATTGCAAAAATGAAAATTTTGTATTTTCAGGATTTTTCAAAGTGAAACCATCTAATATTGGAAATGGCCTTCAATATCATACAGATACAGTTGACATTTTACTAAAAAAATATAGAGGAGAGTTATTTTACATACCAAACGTTTTTCACATATTAAGGGACTTATCTTCACCTATCTAAAAAGAAATCAATGGTTTAGATTAAAAACATTTTATTATTTCACATACTTTTTATAATTTAAATATCTTTTAAACCGTTAATCGTTAAGTGAAAATAATTACATAATTACGATAACCATTTAATTATCTTTCTATAGACGAGCACTAATTTAAATATCGCACTTGATATTAGTGTTAAATCACGTATGATATGTAATATCACATGTGATATTAGTGTAATATCACATGTGATATTAGTATAATATCATATGTGATTTAACACTAATATCACATGTAATATTCAAATTAGTGTTTAATCACATGTAATTTTTTTCATGCAAATTTCAGTAACGAAAAAATGTTTAAAAAAAAAAAGTGTAAAACACGATTTTTTTTTTTTTTTTTTTTTCGAATGTATATCAAAGTGCCTATCTATAGAAAGATAATTAAATGCTTGTAGTAATGGTATTATTTTTTTCGCTTAATGATTAACGGTTTGAAATATATTAATATTTGAAGAAAAAAAAAATGAATGTGGGTTTTTTAAATTGTTGAGATTAATCTCATTTATTAGATTAAATAAAAATGATGAAAAGATAAATGTTGGAGATTAATCTATTTGTATGTAAAAAATGCTTAAATTAAAAACATATAATGAACCATACTTTCTTTTACGAGATAATAAATATAGATTTAAGTAGAAAAACAATTAAGGTGACCATGAAACTTTTATATAAGAAAAGATACAAAAAGGACAAAAATAATTCTTTTGTTAATGAGTTGAAAAGTTTAATTTTTAATTTGAGTATTTTGATTAGCTAATAATAGAAAATTTGAAATGAGAAAAATGAGAAGAAACTTTAGCCATATATTTGAAATGATGGAGAGAAATTAAAGGGGAAATAAATTTATTTTTTACATACATCTCAAATATGTATTTGTGATTTATTCTCACTTTTTCATTTTAATATTATTTCTCATTAGATCATAACTTTAATAAAAGTCAAATTATCTTCAATTTGATCAAACTCATTTAAACTTATTCAACAATATATATATATATATATATATATATATATATATATATATATATATATATATATATATATA
The DNA here is from genome assembly GCA_022545495.1 of Chrysanthemum lavandulifolium. Lineage (NCBI taxonomy): Eukaryota > Viridiplantae > Streptophyta > Magnoliopsida > Asterales > Asteraceae > Chrysanthemum > Chrysanthemum lavandulifolium. The sequence continues at coordinate 116,333,819 of CM040238.1, forward strand.
TATATAAAAACATGTATCTATTTTGTAACAAAAAAACTAATAAAAGGAGAAGGTAATTAATAAAACATTAGTTGTTTAATTTTGAATAATTTACATGAACTTGGTAAACTTATCAGTTTTCATGTTTTTAATAACTTTATAAATTTAACAAGTACCTACTATATTTTATATTTTTTTTATAAAAAACCAACATATACGTTGTTGTTATTGATAAATATTATTATCATAATATATTAAAATAATATATATGAACGAAATTATGAATACCAAAATGAAAGCTCGAGTTACTATGATATGTAAATGAAAACGCAAGATTGTACGTATACAAACGACTCATGTTAATCCTTGATATTAAGTAAGGATATATATATACTATGATTAAAAAGAAAAAAGAAAAAAAGAAAAAAAAGAAGTTTAAATTAGTACTTAGGATAAAATAAAAATAAAAGTTTTGTTCAAGATCTCTCAGAAAAATTGCAACACCCTTTTGAAATCCTAGGTCCAGATTCCGCTTTGGTTAGTTGATAGAATATTATCATTTGTTGTTGATTTTATCGATGAAGTCGCATCTCGCATTCAAATGAGTGTATAAACAAAGACATTGCAAAACTCGCTTAGTTCCTCCAAGGTACCATCACACACATGGCACAAGTATGGACGTTGCCCAAACGGAACAATCCCAATTAAGTAGACCATCAAAGAACTATCCAACTAAAACAATGCGTCGCAGAATGATATTACAAATGCGAATCACTCAAGATGCTACCACCTCAATCTTCTTGATCAACCTCATACACATGTTATTATTATGTATTCATTTTTTCCTAACATGTACCTATAGTTTTCAAAGGTGCTAACGGCGATTCGATTACTCGGAGCTAAAGCCAACATCAAAGTGTTCAAGCCTTTTGTTGAGTCGAATGATGACTATAGTAGCTCTCAAGTTATGATTAGGAATGGTCCTTATCGATCATTTGAGACAATAGAAGCGAGGATGGGCGATAAGTATTAGTACTTCTATACATATATTGCCTTTTATTAGGCGATGTCATGGTTTTTATAGACTAAAATATTTGATGTTATCAGGTAAATCCACGTGCTTACAATGATGATAAAACTCATTTATTTGCATACTGGACAGTAAGTTCTAACACAATATATATGAGGCATCTATCAAGGCTATATATTTAACCACTAATAAGCTTTTGTATGGACGTGTTACACAGGCTGATGGTATGCAAAACACATGATGCTTTGATCTCAATTGTCTTGGATTCGTTCAAATATCCGATGATGTCCTTCTTGGCGCAGATATTACTGACTATTATGGATCTGATATTACCATACAAATTTATCTGGTCAGTAAGAACTCATCTAACTTGATAACATTCCCTTAATTTAAATATGTTAAAAGTTAGCTAGATGTCAAGTTTTATATTTCTTACAAGTGTGACATATTTTATTTTAGATTCTTACAACTGTAAAATTTTATGATGTGTAGGATCTATTCAAACATAACTGGTTGTTACAATTTAACAATGTAGAAATAGGATATTAGCCTGGAGAGATTTTCTCAAGTCTAAGATACCAAGGAACGTTGGTCCAGTGGGGAGGTGAAGTCTGCAGCCCAAAAGTTGGAACCCATCCAGGGCACACATCAATCACAATGGGCAGTGGATGATCACGACATATTTGGGTCGGTGCAAAAGATCAAGAAAATGTTGATAGAAGAAAATTCTCATGAACTAAAGCGTCCCGAATTCTTTATGACTAACACTGATGAGTGGGATTGTTACGATCAGTATTTACGGAATGATGGTGTACCCGAACCTGTGTTTTATTACGGAGGTCCAGGTAGTCGTAATAATCCAAGGTGCCCATTAATTACTTAGTTGAGGCGAAACTTTAAGTCAAATGTTAGTGAAGTACTCCGTATGATGTTACTGTATAAAAGTCTAGTTTTCTGTATAGATGGTGTGGCACATATGCGGATTATACAAGTTATAAGTATAACATTTAACAAAATCGTGTGAGAACAATTGGCAATACTTGCAAATCTATAGACCTCTTCGAAATACAATATTAGCTCAATCATAACGTGTAAGCAACATCTTGAGATATGTTTCACGACAAGCGATTTAGCGCTAACTATCTTGACACCTTAAATCACATTGTCAACATCGCTATGGTTTCGGGATTTCCTAAACCGCAAAATTAACTATGTTTCTTATGCAAGTATATTTAATACCAATCTTCCAGTGTTAAAGTTATGAAAGTGGACGGATTTTCAACATTAGCCGGCTAAAATGATGTAAAAAGGAGCCAATTAAGATTTAACAACATTGTTAAATTCCACTGGAGGATAAGATATGGATTCTGAACTAAGCCTGCACCCCTTTTCAGCCCATATTCTCTACTTGGTCCAACAACCTTTAATTTTTTTTCTTATCACTAATCTTATTAGTAATAAAACAAGTGTTTGATACCTGCCGCTCCGCGACGGGAGTGTTCCGATACCATGTTTTCTGGCTGTTAGTTGTGGTACTGTTTTGTTTGTGTTTTTTTAAAAATTTCAAGCTTGTTGTGTTGTATTTAATATTTTTGTACATTATCTTTTGGTATATTGGTTGCTTTTTTAAAAACTTGTTAGTGTTTTTTTGTTCTTTTATACAAAGATATGTTATGTGGTCCCCTTTTTTTTTAAATGGCGTGTCTTTTTTTTGGCTTTAATCGTATTGTTTGTCTATTAGTTTTCGATATACCTATTTCTTACCCATCTAATCTTTTCACCCTGTACTTTCATCTCACGATTATCTCTACCTAACCATGGCAGCAAAGCCTAACATCGAACTACTTCTGGCAGCCTGTGGTTCTAACAACCTCGCTGCTGCTTATAAATTCCTGTTTTGTAGCGAGGTGGCTGAGGATAGTAGTTTTCTGAATCGTTCGCAAGAGGAGCGTGGGCAGTTGCGTCGTAAGGTTGAGAAAAGGGAGCGCACTATTACAGAGACCCACTGGTTTGGGCCTTTCGATGGGAAAGCTGTTGATGGTTTAGGAGGTTTGGTGGAGCTACAGTGTGTTGGAACCCATCCGGGGCACACATCAACCGCAATGGGCAGTGGACAGACTGTTGACTTTTTTGGATCATCAGGAACAATGAGCAAAATGTTGATAGAAGAAAATTATCATGAACTAAAGCGTCCCAAATTCTTATTTACTAACACTGATGAGTGGGATTGTTACGATCAGTATTTACGGAAGGATGGTGTACCCGAACCTGTGTTTTATTACGGAGGTCCAGGTAGTCGTAATAATCCAAGGTGCCCATGAATTACTTAGTTGAGGCGAAACTTTAAGTCAAATGTTAGTGAAGTACTCCGTATGATTTTACTATATAGAAGTCTAGTTTTCTATATATATGGTGTGGCACATATGCGGATTATACAAGTTATAAGTATAACATTTAACAAAATCGTGTGAGAACAATTGGCAATATTTGAAAATCTATAGACCTCTTCAAAATATCAATATTAGCTCAATCATAACGTGTAAGAAACATCTTGTGTTGGAATCACTCCTAAACGATATTTCAAGTGTTTGTAATTAATATGTAATAGGTTGCTTAATTAGGCTTTTATGTTTGTATTTAAGGCAAGGCTTATGTAGAAAGCCCATAAGACTTGGCCCATATCCAATAAGGAAGGAAAGGACTGGATGTGTTGCCCTAGCTCCCTTCCCCTATAAATACCTTTGTATACCTTCACTTGAAGGTTGGTTGTTCATTTCATACATATATCCTACGCATAAACTTTCTTTATATTCATACGTGTGTGTGTGTTTGTTCATCCGATCACTTCTTATCTCATTTCTAATATATTGATGCTTGTGTTACAATATGGTGACCTAACAGTGGTATCATTCGCCATCTAATTGGGTGAAACATATTTGTTTTTGAAGTTTGTTTTCATACGCGTGGGTTTCTCATCTATAAACTTTCATACGCAACTCAAGATTTTTGTGGTTTAAGGTTCATTTAGTGTTAAAGTTTAAGTTTTTAGCATCAAGTTTGAAACTTTACGTGTGTAGAATTTTTTTTGAGCGTGGTTTTGAACGTATACTTATGTCTACGCTTAAGGTGAAAAAGTGTGTTAGATCATCAAGTTTCCAACTTTCGTGTTATTTTGGTGATATTGAAGCTTTTTCATCCAAAAAATCATGTTTCTAAACACTTTTGTGCTTAAAAATCAGTTTGGGAAAGTTTGGTACTTTCTACGCATAAGAAAACCCTAGTTTTACTCAGAAGCTTCAAAGTCTCGCCTAGCGCTTCTTACGCATAAGCTTCTCTTCATTTGATCTTCAAGGTCATTGGTTTACTCGGTGTTTTCTTGCTTGGATAAGCCCGAAAACACTTCAACTTTGGATATCTTTTACACTTGTATAAGTGTAAAGGATTTTTGGGCAAAACCCTAGTTTTACGCATAAGCTAAAATATTACGCTTAGAATTCTCTTTGCCTAAGCATTTTCTTACGCCTAAGCTTGTCTTACGCATTAGCAAATATTACGCATAAGGATTCTACTTCTAAGCCTTTAGTTTACGCATAAGCTAAGTTTTCCTCAAGTCTACGCGTAAGCTATTCCTACGCGTAAGCTATCTTCTACGCGTAAGTTGGTTTTACGCATAAGGAAATTTCTACGCCTAAGCTGGTTTATACGCATAAGGTTACTTCATCAACATTGTTTCATTCGACTACAAAGATCCATCATCAACACAAGTTTCAAGATGTCTCAACCACCATACTCTAGATATTTTCCTCATGTGTATCCTCAACAACAACAACAACAACAACAACAACAAATCTATCAACAATATCCTCCACCATCACAACAACAAGTGCAACAATTTCATCAACAATTTCCTCAAGGAGCAATCCCTCTTCCACCACAAATGGTTCCACCAAACCCTAGTCAACAAGTACAACATTACACATACTTTCAAAATCAGTATCCATCCAAGTATGCTATGAATGTTTCAACTCCAAAGGAACCCTCATGGTTTGCAAAGATGTGTGAAGCTTTAAGTAGCCAACAATCCATTCATGAAGCTGGATCACTTGATAGACCTCCAATGCTCACTCCCGAAAACTACGATCAATGGGTGATAAGGTTCTTTAGGTTTTGTGATCTAAAGAAGCCACATGGAAAGTTCTTGAAGAAGGTCATCCTTGAAGGTCCATTTCAGATGCCTACTATCACTGTACTTGGAGATCCGCATGTTGTTCCACCAAGAGATGATATTACCAATGTTGTCGGTCTTGATCAACTTACTGCTGACCAACTTCTAAACTTAGAAGTAGATGAAATTGCAATGCAATATATCCTTTTGGGATTACCAAATCCGATACTTCGTAGTGTTGATGCTCAGAAGACTGCTAAAGCAATGTGGGAGCACATTCATCTTCTAATGGAAGGCACATAACTCAATCAAGAAGACATGGAATCCAAAATCTACTTAGCATATGAACACTTCATGATTGAACCAGGGGAGACATTAGAGTCATATCATCATCGATTTTTAGACATCATCAATGACTTGGATAAACATAATATAATTATGCCAAGGATTGCAGTCAACACAAAGTTCCTGAGTAGTCTTGGTCCTGATTGGAAAAAGTATGTTATTTTCATCCGTCAAGCGAAGAATCTTCATCAAGCTACATACGGATTGTTGTATGACTATTTGAAGCCCCACCAAAAGGAAGTTGACAGAGAAAGGATCATCTGAGGAGTCCCTGCTTCGCCTTCACTCCCGGATAATCAATCTTTAGCTTTGTGGGATCAAGCATGTTATCCTCAATTTCTGACCTAACAAACTGTCTTCACAAATCCTCCACAACCAACTGCTCAAATTACACCATATGAGCCATCACAACAACAATCCCAAGAAACTCAATTGGTTCCATACAACAGCAACAATGATCATGCACTTTATTGTGAATCTAATGAGGATGCAGAAGCTTTCGATGCATTGCAACAAGGGTTTGTCATGATTGCTAGAGCCTTCGGTCGATATTCCAACAAATCCAACAATCGCATTCGTACCTCATCCAACACAAGGAATCAAGCTATGTTAACAATGGAAGAGTTGAAGTTCAGAATCGTGGTAATGTTCGTCAGATGGGAAGTGGTCAAGGATTTAATCCTAATGGAAGGAATAACATGGGTGCTCCACAACAACAAAGGGTTCAAGTGGTCGATCAGGAAATGCTCGATCGGGATTAATGGTCTCGATGCTATAATCGTAATGAGAAGGGTCATCGGCTAATGCATGCCCAAAGCCGAGGACAAGAGGCAATGCTTATCACAAAGAAGCTTTACTCTTGGCTCTCGAGGATGAAGTCAGGAACTCTTACCAACAAGGAACAAAGCTTCATGGCGTATGATGATTACGATGATGACATGGAGGACTTGCAGGCTAATGCTGCGGTGATGTTAATGGCAAACATGCAAGAACTCCACATGAGTGACACAGCCCAGTGTATGACACCGACGGCTTGTCTCGTGTCTTGGATCAAACTATATTCATTATTGATTTGATATCTCCGCCAACATCTACATCGGCGAGGATCGAGTTTTCAACATGAGCCGTCTACATCTCATTCGATGAAAATCAAATAGATCCCGTAGTTATATTTGACGATCAAGATGACCTTATGGTTAATATTGATAATCAAGTTGACTCGTGGTTATATTTGAGGATCTAAATAATGATCATGTTGAGACTCACGTTGAACAAGTCGAACTCGTGTCTAATCCGGATCTTGAGCTCATGACCTTAATTAAGACCCAAAAATCTCGAATGAAAAGTGCCTAGACATCAATAAGAAATTACAGGATAAAAATGCACTGCTGACTAAGGATAATGAAAAATCTTACCAAAATGAAAAAAGTTTTGAAGTCGCTTTTGCTAAATCTTACCAAAATGAAAAATCTTTGGAAAAACAGATTTGTGATCTAGTTGCATCCAAGAATGCCTTGTTGTCTCAAATAGAACAACCGAAATATGATCATAAACAACCACTTAACGCCTCACTTCGAAACTCAAAAGCCAAGTCCGAGTTGTTAACTTGTCAAAAACAGTTCTGTGAGTACAAAAAGCATTTAAGGAAACAAATAGACGACTATCTTGAAGAAATTGTCGACTTACAAAACAAAATCAAAGAGTTTCGAAATGTTGTTTATAAACATGGTAAGTCAATCACAACTATTCAAAAGTTTACTTTTAAACCAAATCCAAATGGATATGGACCGAATCTTGCTGATTACAAACCACTTTTTTCACATAGAGCATTCAAACCAAATCCTCAAGTCTACAAAGGCGAACACGTAATTGATGATTCCATTATGAGTGTTGTTGAATATAATCGTATGGAGGAATTAGATGCAGAAGACAAGAGTCGGTCAAAAATTGAAAATGTTGTTTATTGCAAACCATTTAACTATTCAAAAGCCATAACTTTCGTTGCACAACAGGATCATTCTAACACACCTTGGGTTATCACACCTACTCCTGAGTCCTCTTCTAATGATGGTCCCTGAACCAATGTTGCACAAATTAATGGTACTTTACCTTCTTTTAGTGAAATAAAGCCATTAGCTGAACGATGTCAGGTTCTAAAATATTTTGACACTTTTATGTCTGACATCAAACTTTTGGAACATGCAATTGAAGTAAATTATGAAATAAAAGCTGAACATTTTCAATCGCCATTTGCGCGACAACAAAGGGATATTTTTCAGAAAGGACTTTTACCACATGTCCGAAATTTAAAAATGTGTGCAATCTATTGGGAACGGGAACTTCAAAAGGAGATTGGGTTTATGAAAACAGTTTTCGAGCAAACAGAAACATCGATTTCTAATACTAAACGTAAAAATAAAATGTTACGAAATCATGTTGACCGAATCTTGGAAGATGTTATCTGTGCTGATACCATAAATGTTGTGTTATTACATTCTGTTGCATATGCATTTGATTATATTGTCACGATTCTCGTTGATTCCGTTGAAAATGTTGAGAATACCGATCATGTGTCACAAATCAAGTCTTTAAAAATTGAAAATGAGCGATTGTTAAATGAGCTTTCCAATGCAAAACATCGCCTTCAATGGTGTCAAAAGATTGTCAAAATCGTGAACTTGCTTTACAAAACAAGATCAACCAGCCATGCTCAAAATCTCTTGATCGAAAAATAGAACAACTGGATGATAAAAACGTGTCTTTAAAGTGTCAAATTTCAAAATATGAACAAGAACTTGCCAAAGTCAAAACTGAATATGGTGTCATATTTGATTTACTTAAAAAGACTCGTGCTCAAGCGTCAAAAGATATTGATGATCATCTTGCATACACCAAAGATGTTTTAGGAAGTAATCGAAAAATTCGCTCTGAAAATCAAGATTTGTTACACACTATTCATGACTTAAAAGCGGATTTGGTGAAACTTAAGAAAGATAATATTAGTACCACAAATGTATTTGCACCTAGAATGCTTCAAAATGACACTAGAACGCCTAATGACAAACCACAAGATACTAATGTGCTTCCTTTCACTGAAACAGGAATAGTTGCTTCTTTTCCCAACGCTATCACTTCACAGCTTAAGAGCAAATCAAGGAAGAATAGGAAGTTGCGACGTAAGAAAAGAACAACAAAGACCTCTGAAGTAGAAGAACACCCTAGGACTTTGAATAAGACTCAAGTTGCACCCACTTTAGACATTGCGTTAGACAAATGTAATAGAAAAAGTGATGTAACGAACGCTGAACCTTTAAGTACTTTGAATGTTTTATTTGAAGCATCTTGTGTTGGTTGTCGTAAAAGCATGTTCTCTGGTTGTCATGATAAATGTGTTTCTAATGCTATCTTATCTCGTAAGCGGAACAATAGAAAACGGAATACCTCTAGGCCCACTAATGCTTCTAAGTCTGTACTAGGTAAACCACCTTCTAATGCTCATGCTTCTATCATTGATGTACCCTTAGAACCCCCTGCACCTCCTAGGAAGAACTTATTACCGAGTGCATTCACTAAGACCAAAGCTCAGACTAGTTGGAGATGGTAGAAATGGTTACATAATACACATGGCTTTAAATGGATACCTAAAAGCATAAACATGTGTGTTTCAACTATAATCGCATCGGAACCCTCTAACTCTTTGGGTTCCACATCTACCTCTATTCCATCTGTGTCATCATGTGTAATGCAGTGATCTGATCATCCTCTGGATTGTTGATAGCGGATGTTCCCGACATATGACAGCAATCTCAAATCATTATCAAACTTTGTTTCAAAGTTCATTGGCACTGCTCGGGTTTGGGAATGTTCACTTCGCGACTATCATGGGCTACGGAGATTACATCAATGGGAACATCGAAATTAGCAGGGTTTATTATATGGAAGGTCTCGATCACAATCTCTTTTTTGTAGGACAATTTTTTGATGGAGATTTGGAAGTTTCTTTTCGGGAGAAAACTTGTTTCATTCGTGATCTACAAGGAAACGATCTTATGTCTGGAAACCGCACATTAAGTCTTTACACAATCTCAATGCAAGACATGATTGCTTCATCTCCCATTTGTCTACTTTCTAAAGCAACATCTACAAAATCTTGGCTATGGCACTGACGTCTTTCACACTTAAACTTTCAAACCATAACCAATCTTGCACGTTACAAACTTGTTGAAGGTCTCCCAAGATTTCGGTATTCTAAAGATCACCTATGCTCGACTTGAACAAGGGAAAAGCACTGTGCTCACTTTCCTTCAAAGGTGGAACACACTCACAACATGTGCTACATCTTCTTCACATGGATTTGTGTGGTCCAATGCACATGCACGATTAATGGCAAACGCTACATTTTGGTAATTGTCGATGACTACTCAAGATGGACTTGGGTTTATTTTCTTCAAGTAAAGATCAAGCTCCCGGATGATCATCACCTTTCTCACGAAAATTCAAGTTCACTCCTAATACAATGACAAATTAGAACAGATAAAGGAACCGAATTTTTGAATCAAACTCTTCGTGCATATTATGAGAAAGTGGGAATTAAGCATCAAACATCCATTGCACGGACACCGTAACAAAACGGAGTTGTTGAAAGACGAAACCGACGCTAGTGGAAGTCGCAAGAACGATGTTGATAAATGCAAAACTTCCAAATTATTTATGGGTCAAGTCAGATCAATCGCATGCTACACTCAGAACCGTTCAATGATTACCAAACGCCACAACAAAACACCCTATGAGCTTATCCATAACCATAAACCGAATCTCAAACACTTTCATGTATTTGGATCCCTTTGTTACCCAAATAATGATCGTGATGACTTTGGTAAGCTCAAGGCCAAAGCTGACATTGGAGTCTTTGTTGGATATTGTTAAAACTCTAAGGTTACCGGATCTAGAATCGTCGTACAAGGAGATTATGGAAACGATTCATGCCAATTTCGATGAGCTTACGTAAATGGCTTCGAGCAAAATAGCTTGGAACCCGGACTTAACCGTCTAAACTTCCCTCAAACCCCATCATCACCGAACCAAGCTTACGACTTACTCATCAACAAATGAAACAACTATTTGCTCCTCGTTTAGTGATGATATTGATCAACGTGCTCGGATGTATCAAATGTTTCACCGCTCAACCCGATAATATTCCAATACCGATACACCGAAACAACAAGCTGTTGAAGAAGCACCTCAATTGATTCTACAACAACAAATTAACAAACAACATCCAATGACGTGAACTAGTGATGATCTTCTTAACCATGAAGTACCCCAACCCGCAGATTATGATCCAAATGCGTTCTTCAATCCTTTTGCTAATGAAACGCCACCTCGACGCTATGGAATCATCTACAAGTCATTTGAATCCTCCTAATCGCACAATGTATATCAACATCAACCTCAACACATCGTTGGACCGGAGACCATCCTATTATGAACATTATTGGAAACCCGAATCAACCAACAGAATTAGACAACGCCTTCAGACTGACGGTGAACATTGCATTTATGCACTTACTGTCTGCCAAGCTGAACCCATAAAGATTAAAGAAGCAATGAAATATGACAACTGGATCGAATCCATGCAAGAAGAACTTAATCAGTTTAAACGTCTTGAAGTATGGGAATTGGTTGAAAAACCAACATGGGTCTATGTTATTGGTCTGAAATGGATTTGGAAAAACAAATTGGATGTTGAAGGTACGGTTATCAGAAATAAGTCACGTCTGGTGGCTAAGGGTTATAGACAAGAAGAGGGATTGACTACGAGGAATCATTCGCACCGGTTGCTAGACTTGAGGTCAGACGGATTTTTCTAGCATTCGCGCTTACATGAACATCACGGTCTTTCGGATGGATGTCAAACCGCTTCGAATGGTAAACTAAAAGAAATGGTCTATGTTAGTCATCCGTAGGATTTGTTGATCCGAGTTCCCTAATCATGTCTACAAACTGAACAAGGATCTCTACGGTCTCAAACAAGCCCCTCGGGCGTGGTATGATAAGTTGTCATCCTTCCTCATATCTCACAACTTTGTCAAAGTATTGGTCGACCCAACACTGTTTATACAATATCACGGGGAACACATTTTTATCGTTCAATTTTATGTGGATGACATCATTTTTGGGTCAACACATCTAAAGTAATCAAACGCTTTTTCAAAAATTATGAAAAAACATTTCGAAATATCCATGATGGGTGAACTTACATTCTTTCTAGGACTGCAAGTTCATCAATCACCCCGTGGTATTTTTCTGAGTTAGTCCAAATATGCTCTTGAAATTTTAAACAAACATGGAATGTAAAACTGTGATACCTATGCCACACCTATGGCACATACCAAGAAACTGGATGTTGATTTGCATGGGAAATTGGTTGAACCTACCAAATACCGCAGTATTATTGGGTCTCTCATGTATCTAACAACCAAGAGACGACATTTTATTTGTTGTCTATCTTTGCTCCCGCTTATCGATCGCGACTAATCAAACTCACCTCTCGAGGCTAAAAGAATCCTCCGATACATCAAGGAACCATTAATTTGGAGATCCGGTATCCGAAGGATTCGGTTTTGAACTAATAGCTTTTTCGAGACGATCATGCGGTTGCTTAGATTCTCGGAAAAGTACTTGAGTGCTATACAATTTCTTGGTGATAAACCGTGTCATGGCAATCGAAGAAGCGAGGATTGTACATCGTCATCAACCGAAGCATAATATGTAGCCATGTCGGCGTGTTGTGCTCAAGTCATTTGGATGAGAACACAACTCAAAGACTATGGTTACGTGTTTGACAATTTCGATGTCTCGCGACAATCGAAGTGCTATTGCGATCTCGTGCAACTCCATCCAACATTCAAAGTCTAAGCACATCGATCGTCGATATCATTTCATCAAGAAGCATGTGGAAAGGGTACCGATAAGGTTTTAAATGTACCTTTTGAGGGTCGTTTAAGCCTTATTTGATCACTTTGTATCCGTTATTACTTAATATTGTTCCTTTTCACTTTTAGGTATCTTGAAGGCAAATGTCTGGAATGACACTTATTCGGACAAAAAGGCGAATATACTGAAGAAAATGGCCAAAGTCAAGAATCGAGACACTCAGTCTTTGAACCCAAGGGATGGCGTCGGTGTTATATGCGACGCCGTCGGACCACTTTGTGACTCGCCAAGAGCCAAATTGCTTATTTACAAGTGACGGCTTGTGTTTTAAAAGAGTAGGTCGTCGCAACTCGGACGGCCTAGATTTGATCCGACGACGCCGAGATCGAAGGACGGCGTCGCAAGCATAAGGTGACGCCATTGCAAGACTAACGTAGCCAAGACGAAACCACGATGACGGCGACCGGCGGCGTCACAAATCAAAGGGTGGCGTCGCATATGTAATCTTATATATAGAATCCGAATTTTTAGTTTTCAGTGTAGTCTTTTGGAGTAAAACCTAAACCGAACCAAGGTCGTCTTGTACAAGATTTTAGGGTTCCATACCCTATCTTACATCAAGATAAGTGTTTTACTTCATTAATTCAATTATGTCTTCAATTACTTGTGTGTATGCTTGCATGTTCCCCATGTCCACTAATTTACTTGTGTGTTTGCTTAGGAATATGAAACTTAATTATTGATTATTGATTGGTTGTCTCTTATCTTAATTGTTAATGATCTAGTATTGCGATAGGTCATCCGTTGTGTAATTAATGCTTGATTAATCTTTGTGAACCTTAGCTTATAATACCTAGAGTCATTGTAGGCTAAACCATCCGAAGAGTACCTTAGAGTTAAGTTTATAAATCCTAGAGATTTTGTAGGCGATAACCTTTGGTAGTTTCAAAGAGTTAGGATAAACGATACCCTACGACCTTAGACACACAACGCGATTAAGAATAAGGACGTGACAATTCAACCATCAATAGGAGATAATTAAGGAGTAATAAAACCTAAGTAAACACATCTTTAAATCATCATACGAGCACACAATAATTAGACATAGACTACATACACCTTAGATTAGATAATTAGATAAGTAGAAGTAATCGGTAGAAATACCAACCCCCAAATTCAAACCCCGAGATTCGTACCTTTCCATTTCCTAAAAACATAAAAGATAAAAATAATCTTCCTCAACCCCAAACCTTAGCGTAGTAACTTCTCACTAGCATTCCTATTCCCCAGAGACCGATATCAATTCCGTGGCTTACCCTAATACTACACTACAACGATTAGGTTCACCGCCTAGGGTGTTGAAAAACTTGCTCGACGAAAAGGAAGTTCCTTTGACCCCGAACGACGCGTGTAGCGTTATCGTCTTGTTGAATTATATTTTGTGGTACGAATATCAACTGGCGCACCTTCTCACCAAAGCCTTAGCTCCTCGCTAGGTTTCGAGTTGTTCCATCGGATTGGTATGAGGTGTTTGACTCGAGGAACTGGACGAACTTTTGACCCATTCTTAAAACCAACAAACACCAAAACCTCTTTTATAAATATATATCAAAACAAAATAGAAAAATATAAAGCTTAAAATTCAAAAATATTCTTCTATCTAAATTTATTTTAACATTGCAAGTACAATTCTTCCATCTACACTTTGCTCCTTCAAAACAATTCAATATTTTCTCGGACAAGTGTTGAGGGAGAACGTAAATATTTTTCTGTTTCATAAAACCTTGTAATTGCATGTTACCCAAGATTGGTTGTATCTTTGATAATAGTGAATACGTTTCTTGTTTCAAAACACTCCTCGGACTCAAATTTGTAAAATTTCTCTATTTTTAAAGTCAAGGGGAGTGTCGTCAAGTTTCTTTCAAACTTACACTTCGTACTTAACCAAAATGGAAATTATGGGCTATGGATGAAAATGGTTGAGGTGGAGGGGCCAAAGTTGTCAAAAGTTTATATTTATTTTTACAAAACCTCCTACCTAATTTCATTAACATTAAATTCATGCATTTATTTCACAAACCACCACCATCCACGCCTATAATCAAATCCTCAAATCCTCAAATCCGTGTTATAAACTCCGAATTTGTAAGTGCTTTAAGCTTCTTTGAGTGATTTTAAACAATGGTTTTTAATGGTATACAATTCCAACGTTTGATTTTCCTATAAGTGTGATTTCAGTTTCTACGCATATGCGTATGAACTCATAATCACTTGAGGTTGATTTTGATGAAATGGGTTGTGTTTTCAAAGTGTATATCATGTTTTAAAACCATTTTCATCAAGAAAACCTACCCGAAAACGTTTTAATCATTTTCAAGATTTAGGGTTTATGCGTGAAATTGGGTGTTTTCTATTGTGAGTGTTTCGGATAATTAGTTGCTTGTATGATGTTTGTTACATGTTGAATTAACCAAAACCAATCTTGAATCATACCGAAACTCTAATTTTCTAAATTAAAACTTAGGGTTTAACTATTCTTTGAATTGGGTCTTGTTGATTCTTGAGGTGTTTGATGTTAAAACTAGTTGAAAGCAACTCATTAGGCTTCTAAGACTTGCCATAAATCATTTGGTTCAATTCCCATGGCTAGATTTCTTATTCGTAAGATTTGACCTTAGGGTTTTAGGTTACGATAACTTGATGGACCTTGTGATAACATGTGTTTTGAAAGAGGTTGAATAAATATGTTAACGAAACGTTATGAATGATTTATTTCGTGTTTTACGTGTGCAAAATCGAGAATCAAGGCTAAAATTGGATTCTACGCTAAGGATTACCTTACGCCAGAAGGTTACACGTAAGAGAAATCTTACGCGTGAGGGTCTACAAAGGAACCACGCGTATCCCGTGAAGGATATCGTAAACTTGAGTCTTCACGCATAAGGTTCACTCTTACGAGTAAACCTTACGCATAAGCTCCCAACATACGCCACGTGTAAGCCTTATGCCAAGAGCCTTTTCCTACGCGTAAGAGGGACTCCTACGCATAAGCTTAGGTCTACGCGTATGGTTACTCATTGTTTACGCATAAGCTTACATTCTATGCTTAAGCTAAAACTTTAACTTTACCGATGATGTTACGCGCACAAACTTGTAAATAAATTACTCATAACGTAACAAGATCAAATTGTCACTAATAAGCTATAATTGTTAAAATGTTGAGTGTATGAGTGAAAATTTGGACTTTAAAATTCAAAATTAATACTCACGTAACTTATCACTTCAACTTTGGACTATTGGACAAACAAGTGACGTTGGACTCGTAACATTCATTAACATAACATATTCAATAATTGGACAATCAAATCAACTTTTGACTAACGTAATGTCTTTCAATATGTTGGTTCTTTTGGCTCAATATCTTTCAGATCACGATATGGACATCACAATGGAAAATGTGAACGCACCAAACGAGCTCACAATGGAAGATATTTTTCCCATCTGGTTATAGTAAGAAGCTTGGAAAGAACAACCTCAAAGTTGACTTTGAAAACTTCACATGCTCTGAGTCTTCATGCCGTATAGCTGTGGATGTTCTTAAGACTCGTCCCTACAACAACATGCTCACCAATTCAGCAATTGTACCAGAGATCTATATCCATCAGTTCTTGCACACAATGAAGAAAGCCGATGGTCAAGATGCTGTCATGGTGACTCTCAACAATAAACAAGTCACCGTCACCGTTGTTGATTTACGAGCAATTCTTCTGCTCCCTGCCATCCAGCCTGCTGAGTATGTTCCTACTCCATCCAAGAGGCTACACTCCAATTCATGGTCGATATTGGCTATGATGAAGTGCGGAATTATTACCAAACACTCTTGACCGATTTAAAGAACATCCCTCACCGTGGAGAACTTTATACATCATGATCGCCAAGTCTCATTTACGGACGAGGCAAGGTTATGAGCATCCTAAGCTAATGGAACTACAAATCTTCTGGGGCATGGTCAACAAAATGCACATTGACTACGCAAGTCTGATATGGGAAGACATGATGTCTTACCTCAAAAAGCTTGGATCAAAGGTTTCTTACATCAGATACACTAAGTTGTTGATCCAGAGGATACTCGGGAATAATCAAGACATTCCCTTGAGACTTGATGACCCCAACCATCATTCTGCGTTGTTTGAGCCTACATTAAATGTTGTCAGATTCAAAGACTCATCAACAAAGAAACAAGGTGTAGTTTTGACTGACTGCCTACTCACTGATGACATTAAAATCCTTCAATCGTATTCACGATATCAAGAAGCAGTGACCTTAGGAAAAGTCGGCTTCATGGATGAAAAGTCTTCCGCCATCCCAGTCAAGAAGACCATGAGATCAGGCAGTGCTGGAAGTGCAACAAGCACTAGGAGTGCCCGCAACTATCCAAAGAGAAATCCTTCCTTCAAAAGGAAAGTTCCATCTAAGGGTGCCATTCCTAATCCTCAACCGGTACCTAAATTAATGGACGAAGACTCCGAGGATACTGAGACGGATGAGGAGGTTCACTACTCTGAATCTGTTACGGATGATACAACAACGGTTGAAAAACCACCTAGTCCCAAGACTGACAAGGGTAAAACTCCAGTTGCAGAGCAGGAAGAACAAGAGAGTTCAGATGAAGAACCACAGGATGAGGAGAAAGACTACCGCAAGACACTGAAGCATCTAAGGCTACAACATGCTGCCACGGAATTTAATCTTCAACAAACTCGTGGCCCTGGAGGTTCAAGTGGTGGTGCACTAACCACACCAGTTCTCGATGCGGTTAATCAACCCGATAAGAGAACTGGTACCACCACTCACGAATCAACAGAGCAACATCAGCAAGAAGATCAAATCATCTTTGATTTTGGAGAAGAGGAAAAGGAGAAGGATGAAAAGATAACCGATGAAGACATTGAGGAAGCTGCTAGGGAAAGAGCTGAATAGGAAGCTCAAGCCAAAGCAGAAGAGGCAAGGGTAAATGCTGAAGAAGAGGCTAAAGCTCGCAAAGAAGCTGATGATTATATTCTAGATAATCCTGAACACAACCCTGAAGGGACTTCTGAGCCACCTAAAGACCCGGAGCCATCTCATGACTCATCATCTTCCGATTCGTCATCTCACTCATCACCACCACCATCCAAAGATGCTACCACCAGATCCACATCCAGATCTGTCAAGAAACCGACCAACACTTGGGCATCACGGGCTAAGACTAAAATTGTAAAAGCTGTCAGGCAAGTAAGGAAAAGAAACGTGGTCAATAATAAATTCAATCAATTGGCCGACAAACTTAACTTACTTCAAGATGTGATGAAAACTTACTTCAAGATGTGATGAACGAGTTTTCAGAAGAAAGAGAACAGATCCAGCAGTTTCTCAATCGAAATATCCAAGGGGAAATGGACAAGAAAATAAGGGACTACACTCACAAGTTTCTTATCGATACTGTCCCTGGAGTTACAAAAGAGATGTTCGCCAGACAACTCTATCCGTATCTCATGTCACTGGTCAAACAAACAATGGAAAATACCCCTGTTGCTATGGAAATCAAACCAGTCCCGTCTCCAGTTGTCTCCGATGCTGAATTGATCTCGAAGCTGGTAATTCAAATGTCTAAACGATCCGAAACTTTCACTTCTGACGAAGCTAAACTATTTGAGGCATTGCTAGAATATCAACTCAAGACATCATGTAAAGAGTCAACTGAAAGGGCTAAGCGTCCAAGAGACGATGATGATGCGGACAAGGATTCTGAGCCAAAACGCAAAAAGAAAACTGCCGAATCCTCATCTATGCCTCCACCACCCCAAAGGACCACCACCACACGAAGATCTTCACAACGTTCTCCTGCTACCAACAAACCTCAGGACTTTGAGTCTCCACCACCAACGGAGAAAACCGTGACCATTTCGAATACACCGGTGGTGACGACAAGGAGATTCCTGAGCCCCAACAATAACCCCCTTCTTCTACATCAACCAAGAAACTAGCATCATCATCCAAGCCACAGAAGAAAAAGTCAACATCAGTTGTATCATAGCTAGATGAAGATGAAACTGACAAATATGAATGGTTCTCAAAGCTTGTTGATGCAACCCCTCACTTACCGGAAGGCCAAGAACCGGTAGATGGTCGCACTATGGAGCACGTCAAAATTATCCAAGAAAAGTTCAAGGTGAAGAAGATGACAAAAGAAAAGTTGAAATGAATCAAGAACGATGCTTTTCAACTGCTTAAGGACAGCTCTGACAGTGCCATAGAAGTCGAATATCATCTCGACAACATAGCACGAGCCATGTCTAACAATATTGATTGGCTCAACCCTGAATCCAATATCGACTTCACCAAACCTGACAAGGCTCCATACTACACCGACTGGACAAAGCCACTACCCACCATTGGTCGACCTGATCAACCAAGGATTCCCTACCGGTATTTCTTCAACAATAACCTGGAATTTCTTCAACACGGTAGCGATGTAAGCAAGAAATACGCTACCTCACTCACCTTCCCAATCCCGGCATTAATCTTCTCTAACAATATGGCCATCGAGGAAGAAGCCACACAAATGTTTATTGATAATGTGGTAAAGTATGACCTCGATGCACTATATGGAATATACCGTTGGCCTGAACGAAGAAGAATTTTCTACAGAAGCTGCCAGGTACTCAAATCGAAAAAGGAAGTGTACAGTGACAAACGGATCGTTGCTATAATGCATGTCACCGTCTACTAAGTGGGACTACTCATTCACGAAAACAATCAAAGTCAAACGCCAAGACGAACAGAATATGACTTTCAAGCGGATTTTCGAGATTGTCACTCAATGACATTGAAGACATGTATCTTGCTAAGGTACAAGGTCGAATGCAACAATTCTACACCAACATCCAGCTCCAGTACATCAAGTCTTTGCTGATATTCATCAGAAGCATCGTTATCCAGGAACGTGTTGAAGACCTTCAACTTGCCGTGGAATCGTACCAAAAATGTGTTAATCTAACCACACCGATGCTCAACATTCCCGATATCAACCAACTGGCTCAGTACACCATCCTCAAGAAACCAAAGTTTGGTGTAGTCTACCGAAGTGAACTTCATCATAACTGTTTCATGGCATGCAATGAGCTTCACAAGTTTTGTGACCATACACTGAAGAAGGTTCGTAACGGTTTGGCATATCGGTTAAAAGAGATTCATGAAGGCATTGGGTCGAAGAAGAGGTGAAATTCTAGAGATCGGAGGGATGTGAAGAAAATCATCACCAGGATTGATGAGAGGTTGTTTCGTCGTGATCAGATAACGACATTGGAGAGCTTCGTGGGTGGACGTCCGAGTATTTCTCTAACAGGCTATCAACGTCCAGAAAGACTCCTGGTGTTATTGACGGACTTCCTGGTACTCCTTGATTTGTCTCTTTCACTAATATTTGTATGTGTTGATCTATATTTAACTATGGCTTGTGCACACATAACAGTGTACAACCCGTACTTGTAATAAAAGGACCCTGTGGTACGCTTCAATGCCACAATCCTTATAAAAGGAGCGAAAGCTTCCTACTTTTGAGTAAAACTTATCAAAACTTTTATTTTTCAAAGTTTTGCTCAAAAGAACAAGTACTTCCCCTTATGTTTTTCAAAACCTTAAAAGTTAATATCACTTGTTGAGGGGGAGTATTTGCTTATAAACTTTGTTCACAAATTGTTCTTCGTGGAAATCTTCCCACAAAACTCAAAATGGTCATATTCGATATCAAATTTTCGTCAAAAATAACATTTATATGCCATTTTTGAGGGGGAGAAAAATTGTGTGATACAAATATGTTGTTAATTTGATTGAATCTTCGTGTGAATAAGACTTAACCCTTGAATTGACGAGATCTAAACTGTCATACATCGAAAATATCTGTCTTTCAAGACTTATCCGAGTAGATCGTACCTATTCGAGAAGCTCTTGATAGATATGAACTTTGACGGGTTTGACAACCTTTTGTGGTTTGTCTACACCTTCAAGGTAGTTATTAGAGCTAGTTATCACCTAAAAGCTGACAATGCAACTCTTTAACTATACAACGTAACCGTGTCACGCGGGGAAGTGTCTATCTTGAGTCGATCAATTCAAAAGTGCGCGCTCTTCTCTCACCGTGCAGATTTCATCAAAACACTTAAGCACGTGTAGGGGGAGTATTTACGCAAAGACAAAACTCTCACGGTGGTACAAAATGTTTCTACTCATAACCACTTTGAGAGATTTTCAAGAAAATGGTTTTATGGCAACATAGGTTAGTCATGGAGTTATAAGGTTACTAAGGTTAGGAATAACCGTCCTATTATCCGCCAGAGCCGGAGGGATCTACCCAAGGACACCACCAGTAGTTAGAATTTAGAAATCCTTAGGTATGATTATAAAAAGGAGAATATGAGAATCGGAGAAAGAAGGAGTTGAAGAATTAAAAGGACAATTAATGAAAAGGGTGAAAATAAATAGCCCTCCAAATTATTCAACTTAGGGCATACACCAGGTTCAATACATATGCTACTGGCCGTCACTAGATGACACCGGTATTGAAGATTGAAGTCGTCATGGACCCGATGGCGCATGCACTAAACCTTCTTAGCCACTCAAGTTTCTCTCAACGAAGCTTGTTTCATTCTCACAGGAACCCTACGTAAACTATCGGCTTTCTTAGAGATTTACGGTATTGAAGGAGACCCTCTCCCTAGTCTCCGCTTAGGAAAACCAAAGCGCACTAGTGAGTCTAGAGCCACGAGATTCGTCAAAGATCTCTTAGGAACACTCGACATTTCATCTCTTGTCGCTCAACAATAAGGATGCAAGTGATACTATTCTAGAGTCCTACACGATCTTAGCAATCTATCAAGAACATTTATGAGGGGTTCACAACCGATCCTCGGTGATTGAATGGAAACTCTGCCGTGGTCAACATCAAACAAACGACAAGGCAGTCACTTCGGTAACTCCTTGTGGGTTACGCTTAGTGTTGTCTCAAACGGTCTACAATCGTGGGGTGATGCTTGGTGTACCTCGGTGACTCACCCGAATCAGAAGGTGTGCTCTTTTACATCGTGTTATCCTACTTGAGGACTCCAGTTCAGGAACAACCTTTGCTAGAATTAGAGATGTGTTTTCACACTATGTCATTAACATGCACGAAGTTCGAACTTGTAAGTGCTGGAAATCCCGCTAAGGAGATTCCTTTCAAAAATCGAGTCCTGAAAATGTGGGTCATTACTTGAACTTGTTTAACGTAATGCCAACTGTTCCTTATGGGATTCGGACGGCTGATTCGCCCGACCAAGGTGAATGGAATCAAGACATTCATCAGAAGAGCAATCGTAGTGGTCATTTCTCTAAGAATCAACCACAATGATTGATCGATGCTGAACCGTCAAGTTTTCTCACACAAGCTAGCCACTTGTGAATGGCCAACCGTAAGAAACTTAAAACAGTTCAGACACAGAACGCAATGAAGATCTGAGGAGTATAGGGTCTCCCCGGGTCGTTATGTCCCAGCGAGCTATGCAATGGATTACCCTACGAATAGTGATCGAGAAATTTGAACGAAAAGGGATCCGAATTAATTATAACTACGTAAAAAAAGCCAGCAATTACAACGGCTTAAATGAAAATTAAAGGAAATTAAAAGATAAAATATATTAAATAAATGCTATCACTATAATTAAAATGATGTTTTGTTTTAAGTTTTATAAAAGCGAATTAAAATCTACGTAACGCATAACCGAAATGTGAAACTTACACAATATTAAACCTAAAAATATGAAAATGATATTTTTACAAACCTAATGATAAAATAAAATATTGAGAAAAAGAAAATTATTTTTATAACTATTTATCTAATTATTATTAATTAAAAACTATTTTTAACTATTAAATATTAGCCTAAAATACAAGAAAATATGAAACAAAGCTAGAAAAATAAAATTAAGACTTAGAAAAATCTAAAATAACAAAATAGAATTTTCAAAACTATTTTTGTATTTTTCGAATATTTTCTATTTTTAGGAATTTTAAACTATTAAAACTAATTAAATCATTTAAAATACAAATTTAACTAATAAAATCTAGAAAAATATTTTTAGACTTTTATATTTATCTTAACTTAAGAAAAATGAAAAATTATTTTTTTGAACCTTTTCTTAATTAATTGTATTAAAAGCTAATTAAAAATGCTTAAAAACTAATTTAAATGCAGAAAAATAGCAAACCAACTTGGAAAAATCTGAAAAATTCAAGAAAACTCTAAAATAATATGAGGAGTCTAGGAAAAATAGAAAAACAGGTGCATGTGTGTAAGAATTGGGAACTGATGTGCAAAGTGCTAAGAAATAAGCACTTGGAATAAGCTAGTGAGCACCAAAGGCCACCAAACTGAAACAGAAGCTTGGATAAGCTAAAATGACCAAAATGCAATAAGTTTTAACTAGCCTAAACCACTGATAAGCTAGTGATGCAATCCCCCACACTAAACTATTGCTAGTCCCTAGCAATATTTTGAGAAAAACTTAATGGATTTGAATCTCTTTACCAAAAGCCATTACTTCGGAGTAGCCAAATGTTTCAGTTCAAGTAAGAACCATGGTACACCGATAACCATGTGATTTTGAGCAAACCACCAGCTTTCAACGGATTTGATTTGTCTTTACGAAGCCGTTTGCTCGGACTAGCCAACTCTTAGATAAATTATCAATATTATCTTTGGTGGTGATTACCAATTATGGTTTTTCCACGCCTTTACCACAAGCCATAAACTTGCGGGCTAGCCAACTCTTCACTTTTTAGGATATGGTGAGTGAATACCATACAATTTTGGGCAAATTGCAAGTCCGTCAACGGATTTGAGATATCTTTACCAAGAGCCGTTTGCTCTGAATTAGCCAATCCTTTTGTTTATTA
Organism: Chrysanthemum lavandulifolium; assembly: GCA_022545495.1. Classification (NCBI taxonomy): domain Eukaryota; kingdom Viridiplantae; phylum Streptophyta; class Magnoliopsida; order Asterales; family Asteraceae; genus Chrysanthemum; species Chrysanthemum lavandulifolium. Next base: position 116,357,245 of record CM040238.1, read on the forward strand.
GACATGGCGGATGATAACCATAAAAAAAATTTGGCCAAAAATGGGGAATTGGTATAATTATATGATAAAATTCGTGAGAATATCCCCACACTTAGAAATGAATATTGCCTCAATATTCAAAGTACCGTGGTTATGCGAAACAAAGAACGTAAAAGGGAAATACTACGGCCATTATTTGAAAGATTTTTTTTTTTTTTTTTTTTTTTTGAAATCTTATATACAACAATGGGCAACTCCCCACACTAGGGTGGTACACACGGTGAAAACCCATGTTTAGCTCTTGTTTTTGATTACCGAGTCGCTAGATTGACTCGACCCGCATTCATTTGTTCATGGGAAGTAAGTGGAAGAGACAATCTCCATCGGACTTTCATTCAAGATGTTTGGACAAACATATGATGCACGTGAAAGTTCCACACCGATGAGATATACATAAAACCGGCTCAAAATGATAAATGAAAATGCCGGGTCAAAGATAGTGTCCTCATTCCCGAAGGAGTGAAGATGAAGGAAATCACAATATATTTGAGGAAAGGAAGAAAGATTTTGATAACAATCAAGATCCATTCTTCATCCTCAAATGTAGACGATCGGGAGGAAGGGTGAAGGTAGTATCATTGATAAGCAAACTCATACGATAGAGTACACCTTCCTCCGAGCCAATATCATCCTCAAGATCAAAATAGAAATGATCATGTTCCGGAGATATGTCATGAGAGAGTTCACGGAGAACTCTTCATGATGAGAATCATTCACATGAAGTGAATTTGTGAATTCTTGTTCCATTGTGGGCTCATCACTATCCTCAATCTGAGTATCAAAGAGTGGATTCTCAGAATTGAAGTGAATTGAATCAATTCAAATAGAGGATTGGTGAAAGTAGCTTTGAATGTTTCGGGAACAAAGTGATCAACATTCTCTATTGACCGTTGGGATAAGAAGTGAGTGAACGATCATTATCAATGAGACTTTCGCCTCCCGGATCGGCTTCGGAATCAAAGAGTGGATTGATGTGAGTGAGTTCACGGAGAACTCCTCAAGAAGAGGGTCGATCGTGGGAGTGATGCCTCAACATACTCGATGTTTCCAAAGGAAGCACAATCGTCGCTAAAATCGGAGAAAGTTTCCAAATGATCATTTGAACACTCAAGAGGAAAAGAGAATCACACATATGATCGAAGTTCCACGTGACTCTCTCGGGATTGGGACAAGGTTCTCAACACTAGACTTTATGAATTCGTCCGATTCCTTTTCGTGAACAGTGTCAAGATGCTCGTCCCCCATGTTCGAGAGAGTGAGTGGGAGCTTGGTGTGATAGCGATTGTTTGAGATGGAATCTCAACTATTGGATATCAATGACCGAGGAGTTGAGAAGTATTATCTTTAAAAGGATAAAACTCTCCTCGTCATCGTCATAAAGAGCTGCCTTGAGAAATTGGGAGCCTTAGAGCCGCTTGCTCTAGGACTAATAATTCTTCCCTAGATTTGCGAGCTTCTCGTTCTTCTCGTTCTTCGGCCAGCAATTCTCCCATGGTCTTTTCACCACTCACGTGATTCTTAAAGTTACTAATCATATCCTCAAGTGTTTTCATTGCGGTTTCAAAATCATGGGAGATTTCTTGAGACAACGGCTCGGTGGAGTTTGAACCGTATGGTCTTGTGGAGGTTGGAAATTGTAGAAGTCATGATTGTTACAAGGAAATGGGTTCCCTATTTGACAATCGGTGAAATGGGACCTCCACAGTACTACAACAAGAAACTGCTGAGTGCGGAATGGTGAATCATATGGATATTGGTCATAACCAAAGTTACGGCGTCCACCGAAAACTGCTCATGACAAACGTGTTTCCGTTGACACTCAAATCCTTAGTGAGGACCTCCACAAAATTCACAAGGTAGTGTTGATTATATGAAGATAAGTCGGGCTGTGGTGGGTAATTGGAAAAGTTTGAGGGTCGTTAAATGAGTTCGGATTAGGATCATAATCAAATGAATTCCTCGAACCACAAAACAAACAACTCCCGTTATGGATATCATTACCACATTGTACACAAGTACACCAACGACAGGGTGAACCAAAAAGAGGCTCACCACAACTGACACAAGGAATAAACGATTGCATTTGAGAGTTATGATAAGGAATCGGTTTATTCAAAGAATCAACAAAACCAACATGGTAATCCGAATGACTATCAAGTCTCGAAGAACATTTTGAAGAATCAGGAGGTGGGACAAGTGGTGTGCTCTGAGAGCTAGCAATTTCCACCACTTCCGTTATGGTCTCCGGTTCTTGAACGGGTTCATCGGGTTGTGGCGGATGGTCGGAAAACTTGGAGAATCATCGAGAGTTATCGATAATTCGCACCAATAACAATATTTGCTTGCACCCATCCTTCCACATTGCTTGCATAAACAATCCGGATTCTGACAACGGAGTTGATCCTCTTCCATACGGCTTTTGCAGTGGAAACAACGAGGATAATCGATCGTTGCCATGAGAATTAAACATGTAGAGGGTTAAAGAAATAGAATTAAACGGTTTTGAGGTTAAAGAAGAGTAGAATCAAACGGTACGAGGGGGTAAGAGAAATAGAATCATACGGATAAGAGGAATGAGAAGAGTATTTTTGTATTTTTGGATAAGAAAATATAAACATATACAGATGGATGGTATGAACAAAGAGTGAATATCCAAATCACTAATGCTAGATGGAAGATAATCGACAACCTCCGGCGGAAATGCGTAAAATTTGATCGATCTTTGAACCGTCAAGTTTTCTCACATAAGTCGGCCACTGTGAATGGCCAACCGTAAGAAACTTAAAACAGTTCGCATACGTAATGAAATGAAGATCTGAGGAGTATAGGGTCTCCCCGGGTCGTTATGTCCCAGCGAGCTATGCAATGGATTACCCTACGAATAGTGATCGAGAAATTTGAACGAAAAAGGGATCTGAATTAATTATAACTACAGAAAAAGCCAACGAATTACAACGGCTTAAATGCAAATTAAAGGAAATTAAAAAGATAAAATATATTAAATAAATGCTATCACTATAATTAAAATGATGTTTTTGTTTTTAAGTTTTTATAAAACTGAATTAAAATCTACGTAACGTACAACTGAAAATGTGAAACTTACACAATATTAAACCTAAAAATATGAAAATGATATTTTTACAAACCTAATGATAAAAGAAAATATTGAGAAAAAGAAAATTATTTTTATAACTATGTATCTAATTATTATTAATTAAAAACTATTTTTAACTATTAAATATTAGCCTAAAATACAAGAAAATATGAAACAAAGCTAGAAAAATAAAATTAAGACTTAGAAAAATCTAAAATAACAAAATAGAATTTTCAAAACTATTTTTGTATTTTTCTGAATATTTTTCTATTTTTTAGGAATTTTAAACTATTAAAAACTAATTAAATCATTTAAAAATACAAATTTAACTAATAAAAATCTAGAAAAATATTTTTTAGACTTTTTATATTTATCTTAACTTAAGAAAAATGAAAAATTATTTTTTTGAACCTTTTCTTAATTAATTGTATTAAAAGCTAATTAAAAATGCATAAAAACTAATTTAAATGCAGAAAAATAGCAAACCAACTTGGAAAAATCTGAAAAATTCAAGAAAACTCTAAAATAATATGAGGAGTCTAGGAAAATGGAAAACAGGTGCATGTGTGTAAGAATTGGGAATCGATGTGCAAAGTGCTAAGAAATAAGCACTTGGAATAAGCTAGTGAGCACCAAAGGCCACCAAACTGAAACAGAAGCTTGGATAAGCTAAAATGACCAAAATGCAATAAGTTTTAACTAGCCTAAACCACTGATTTGCAAGTACAACAGATATGATGTTATGAGATAATAAGCTTAAAACAGTGAGAGGGTGCTTACTTTGAGCTAAAGAATAAGCAACTAAATAAGATGGCAACTAAAAACCAAAAGAAGGAACTCAAGCTAGACCTGGCCAAGAACTAATAGACCAAATACTAGACTGGACAAGCTCAATTGAGCTTATGGCAAGGGTGCAAGAATCGAAACCCTCTGCAAGTGACTCGGTATCAACCGAGTCGATTACTGTGGCAACTAAAGCCATATTCACAAGCTAATTTGAGGCTTAAATAAAATTGACAAAATTATACTAAAATACATATAAGAAAATAGACCAGAGGATTTTCTAAAACCACAAGCTTCATTGAATTTGACTCAAAATGAGCCCATGAAAAATCACCTCGGATGAGCTCAAATGGATTTTTCAAACTTTTGATATTTTAACAAAACTTAAATGTTGACTATATTGAACTTTGATCATGATCTATATCACGATTATGATGTTATTTGGTGAAATAACAACGATGCAAGCTTTATCTATGACTTTCAAACACAAATTGAGCTTTTGAAATCCAAATCCACAACAGTTAAGTGAATGGGACGATTTAATCTAATGTTGACTTTCGGTGTTTGCGACCCAAGTTATTGACTGATATGTGCTCAAATAAGCTTAATAGACATGAACCAACAGAAATTAACCACTGCATATACCTAAATGACAGTTAAACCCATTGAGCCAAACACCCTTGTATGGACTGATTTGCAATCAAATTCAAAGCTAACTACTGATTCAACAAACATTAATAATCAAACTAAGTCTAATTAACCTAAATACACCTTAATAGAAAGATTTTAACTACTTGTAACCACATAAACAGATTATGCTATGAATTGTTGAAAAACACTTACAAGTGTCCCTAGCCACAATGGCTTGCCAACAAAGAACCCAAGGACCACTAGCCTAATCTAACCAACCCATTGCTTCCAAATCAACCCAATTCCACTCCGAATCACCAAATACCATTCTCGTGCATCATTTTGCTCCAAGGTTGACTTATGTTGACCAAAACCCAAACTTGCATGAAATTTAAATTTAAGCTTACACAAAGCTATAATAAGCTTCTATAAGCTTGTTTGAGTGGAATTATAAGTTATTGGAGGCTTTTATATAAGAACATAAGTGTTAAAATTTCAACGAAGGAGAGAAAATGTGAAAGGTAAACTAAACTTGAATTCAAACTTGAAATAAGTTGCAATACTCTTAAATATTGTTATTTGAGACAAATGAACTGAAATTACACTTAAGAAATACTTAAAACATGATAAGCTAAAAACGACATACACTTTCAAAAGCTAAACTAACTACTCTTCATCTTGCCTCTTCCTTCTCTTTTATACCCAATTCATCTTTCTCTCACCTCTCGAATAGTTCCCAAGAACAATACCAACCATTGGATGTGTAGAAGTGATCTTGGCCGTTTGAGCATTTTGGCGCCAAACTGCTTTTAACAAATGGGAGTTGAGTGTGGGGTTGGAGAAGGCATTAAATGCACCTTTGGAGTGTTGTGAGGTGGAGGGGGTAGGGATGATGATGGTGGAGTGTTAGCAGGGGTTGCAGGGGGGGAAATGATGGAGAAATGGCACACCCGTGAGTTTGGAGGGAAGGGATGAGTCAAAGTGGTTTGACTGGGGATATTAATAATAGAGGGGTTCAAAGGTGCTAGTGACAGGGTCCAATTTGGGTAGGCAGGGGGTCAAAATGGGTTTTGACAAGTCAAAAAGGTATTAAAGGTTTATAATCATAAGGACCAATTGTGTCAATTCTGAAAATTGAGGGACCTAACTGCCAAATCTGCAAAGATGTTTCAGGGGCTGAAATTGACAAGTGTTAATAGTTCAAGGACCAAAGCTGCCATTTTCCATTTTTCCAGGGACCAATTCTGCCAATTTTGAAACTTGAAGGACCAATTTGTAATTTTCTCAAAACTTTTTATATTTTTCACCAAAGGACTAAATTTGACAACTTATGATTTAAAAAGGACCTTTGGTGATTTTTATTTTGAAATTATGTGCTCAGGGACTATTTTTGACAATTTTTGAAACTTGGGGACCTGAACGCCAATTATGCAAACTTAGCTCATTTTTCATCCGATTTTGAACATTTTGCATCCGAAACATATAAAATGCAATTTTGGAATATTTTCAGTATTTTGATGCATATCTGAGCATTTTTAAACGTTTTGCAGTTCAGATTTAACCAAAAATGATGAGTACTTACACACTCATCAATGATCGATTGGTGTTTATCACTAACCCATTCTTATGTTTTTCTTCTTATGGATGCTCTTGGGAGATTATCGTGCAGATTTTCCACATGCTCATACCAACAACAACATTAATTGAAGTTCTCAGAAAAGGCAACACAAAATTCAGAATGATTCTTCGTCAAAGCCAAAGGATCTACAAAGTTCAAATACTAAAGAGAACTACATCAACACTGAAATCCAACGTCATAGAGCGTGTGAGCATGTTGGAGAAGGACGTGGAGACACCTGAGCAACGAAGCGGACCAGATGCAGATTACAACAATATAACATCACCATATCCACACTAGAACAAAGAACAAAGATTTATGAAGACGTTAAAGCTGAAAAAGTCAAAGAAAAACAAGATCCTCACACTGGGGAGATTTTTGGAATCAAGGCACTTCTTCTCACAAGAAAGAAGAATGTCAGAAGACGTCAAAGCAACTATTACATCAGCACCAACAACGTTTCAATATTACTTAAGTAATTAATTACCAACCCTTAGGGGGAGATTGTTGGAATCACTCCTAAACGATATTTCAAGTGTTTGTAATTAATATGTAATAGGTTGCTTAATTAGGTTTTTATGTTTGTATTTAAGGCAAGGCTTATGTAGAAAGCCCATAAGCCTTGGCCCATATCCATAAGGAAGGAAGGGACTAGATGTGTTGCCTAGCTCCCTTCCCTATAAATACTTTTGTATACCTTCACTTGAAGGTTGGTTGTTCATTCACACATATATCCTACGATAAACTTTCTTTATATTCATACGTGTGTGTGTGTGTTTGTTCATCCGATCACTTCTTATCTCATTTCTAATATATTGATGCTTGTGTTACAATATGGTGACCTAACATCTTGAGACATGTTTCACGACAAGCGATTTAGCGTCGCCAATACTGCGACACCTTAAATCACATTGTCAGCATCGTTGCGGTTTTGGGATTTCCTAAACCGCAACATTAACTATGTTTCTGATGCAAGTATATTTAATACCAATATTCCCGTGTTAAAGTTATGAAAGTGGATGGATTTTCAACATTAGCCGGCTAAAATGATGTAAAAAGAAGCCAATTAAAATTTAACAACATTGTTAAATTCCACTGGAGGATAAGCTATGGATTTTTAACTAAGCCCGCACCCCTTTTCACCCATATTCTCTACTTGGCCCAACAACCTTTAATTGTTGTTTCTTATCACTAATCTTATTAGTAATAAAATACTGTGAGGTACTATTAGTATATAAATATGATACTAAGCTATTGTAGTTGACATTTGTTCATGAAAAAAAGCTACTATTGTATAGTAGTTGGCATGTTCTTTCCTAGGGGCCAATTTTGTATGCTCGGTGCTCCTTCACCTATTTGTGAAGTGGGAAGTTCTAAAACATATTGTTGTTTAGAAAAATATCTGAAATAAATCCTAGAAAAAAATAGTCAATATGATGCCATGTATAATAAACCCCAAGTTCAATAGATTTTCATATTAATGTATAAAGATCTTGTTGTAATTCATCTTTTCTTTGAATATAGGTGTTAGATCATACTGTAATTATTTATAACTACTATATTGGAGATTTTTGGTTGAGTATTGTATATGTGAAAGGGGTTTTGCTAAACATAATCTAAGAGCATCCACTATAAGAGGTTCATGAATAGGTTTAAGAAACTTGAAAAAGTTTATATGTTGTTTTAACCATAGTGAATAATCTATGTGGCATAAAAAGGTCCTAGTTCTTAGACCTCTTCAAAAACTCAACATAATTAATGCATATGTAATGTGGAGCATATAAAGCTGCAATATATTTTTATCATAGTGAGAAAAAATTTATAAACTCAAAAGGTTTATTATTTATTAATATATGATGACCTGGAACACTTATAAAGCTTTATAAATTCTAACCATAGTAGATGCCCTAAGGGTTTTGTGTAATTTCATAATTATATAATAAAGATTTAATGAACAACAAACATTCCTTAGTTAACATCACTTATCACTTTTATCTATACTACATATAATAGATAGATGACTCTTTCACCAAATTTTAGGACTTACAAGAAAAAAATCATAGTGTACAACACTTTAATACACATAATTTTCAGACGTACAAGACAAGAAGCATAGCGTACACTACTTTAATGCACATATTAAAAAAACAAAACACCACATTAAGTTATTATATCATACTTTGCAAGTTATCTTTAGTTAGAAGGACCTTAAATGAAATATGATTTAGGGTAAAGATCCAGTGAGAAGAAAACTTGAAATAAGAAGAATGAGAAATAACTATAATCGCATATTTGAGATGCATCGACTTGAATTAGATGCATCTCTATTCATTTAGATGCATCACAATTAGTTTCGAAAGTGATTTTGAAGTGAAAGCAGTAGCAAAGTAGTCTTAGCAACAAATTTGACCCATGAGAGACGAAAAATATATATGATTTGTATAACTTGACGAAAAATATTGGTGTGTATGTGAGGATGTATGTAAATCTCCCCATCTAATATATGTATATGCATCTAATTTTTAGCTAGAAAATATATTGTGATGCATCTAAAATATTAGAGATGCATTTAAATCAAATCGATGCATCTCTAATGTGTAGTTATAGTTATTTCTCATTCTTCTTATTTTAAGGATTCTTCTTATTTGATCCTTAGTCATATGATTTAATTGAAAGGGATTTTTTTTAAGATCATCTGAGGTGGTTCTTTTATTTGTACAAATTGAAACAATAAGTTCTTGTATTTAATGTAAATTGTTATTCAACAAACTACATATCATTAATATTACACTAAGGGAATTGATACTCACATCACATTTTTTTATTAATGCATCACAATCTATACATTACAGTTTGTACCGTACAATACTGTAATGCATAATTTGAAATGCATTAGTCAAAAAATATGGTGTGAGTATCACTTCTCTTACACTAACTACATTTAACTACATTTGAGCTAGTCGCCCATAACATACTATTTTTTTTAACTCCACGTCATCTCCTCACGTGTCTGTTCGAAGTCAATGCTAGTCACCAATAATCCAAAGTAACATTTACTGTATAAGATTTAAGTAAGGTGGTAAAAAAGCTAGTATTAATACGGCAAAATACATTACATGCATTACATAATCTGATCATCCATATTTTTGTAATATGATATGATCATTCAATTCCACTGTTAACTTGCATATAAATGTCACCATGTTTCATGTTCATTTGTACAATTTTACATTATCCATATCATGGCATTCAAGTTGAGAAACTTTTTTCTATTGCTCATAGCATGTACATCCATTGTCACATCACAAAAAACAGGAATTCCTATAAAACATGCAATAAAAACTATTTGGGTTCGTGGTCTTAAGTCTTTATTTTTTTTTTATCAGATCCAAATTATCAATAGTTGTTCATGTACTCATACTCTTTTATTAGTTTGTATTTTGTTGTTGGATTGAAATTTCATGATCTTGATATTACATTTTAATTAGGCATGGGTGATTTGTAAAGAATTTGGTATACATGCACTTGTTTGAAAAGTAATGTTTGCTAGCAAATTTCTCACTTCTAGCTGATATATATATGGGTTCGTGTCTTTGTAAATATATATGTACGTGACTAACTAAAAGTGTTTGTATAGGTTAAAGGTGGAGATATAATTGATTGTGTCGACATCTACAAACAACCGGCTTTTAACCATCCAGCTCTCAAAAACCACACGATTCAGGTATATATATTGGTCCTTTCTGTCTAACTTTTCTTAAACGACAATTAATTATTTTATAGTATATATACTTCAAATTTATCTCATATGTAAAGCATGACTTGAACATATACATGACTCACCCACCACCTTAATGGCTAAAGTGCCTTTTAACTTTTAGGCTCTTAAATTGCATTTAACTTGAAAAAAATTATTACTTCTTTCATTAATATTAGGCTCTTATTGACTTGAAAAAATTGCATTTAACTTGAAAAAATATGTCAGTCGCATTTTTCAATTTGCTCAATATAGATTATGCGATTTTAAATTTCATTTTTTTTCGATTGTTAGATTTTGCGACTTTGGTATTTTTTGCTAAGTGTCCTATTTGGTAAGTGGATATCTTTTTGCGACTTAACATTTTTATGCGACTGTTTTGTATGTTTTTGAAGAAAAAAAAAATCAAAAAAAGTAAAAAATAAAATTTCAAAACTTTTTTATATTTTATTTTTTCGAGATGTTTTTGGCCTTCTTGAAAAAGACAAAACGATCAGACAAAAAAATAGTCAACTGTCAGTCGCACAAAAAGTACAACCGTCGGTCTAGCAAAAAATTGTCAACCATGGTCTCACTTTTCGTTAAAAAAAACAAAACATGGCATAAATGTAGTGGATACTTGGCAACAATGTAGTTGAGTCGCACAAAAAACATTCATCTATCAAATAGAACTCTTGATAGAAAGGTATTGGAGTCGCACGATTTAGCAGTCGTACAAAAATAAAATTGCAAAAAATGAAAATTTTGTATTTTCGGGATTTTCAAAGTGAAACCATCTAATATTGAAATGGCCTTCAATATTATATGAGATACGGTTGACCTTTTACTAAAAAAACATAAAGGGAGTTATTTTACATATCAAACTTTTTTTCACATAACAAGTGACTCATCTTCACCCATCTAAAAAGAAATCAATGGTTTAGATTAAAAGCATTTTATTATTTCACATACTTTTTATAATTTAAATATCTTTTAAACCGTTAATCGTTAAGTGAAAATAATTACACCATCACGATGAGCATTTAATTATCTTTCTATAGACGAGCACTAATTTAAATATCACATTTGATATTAGTGTTAAATCACGTATGATATGTAATATCACATGTGATATTAGTATAATATCATATGTGATTTAACACTAATATCACATGTGATATTCAAATTAGTGTTTAATCACATGTAATTTTTTTCATGCAAATTTCAGTAAAAAAAAGAAAAAAAAAAGTGGTAAAACACGATTTTTTTTTGTCGAATGTATATCAAAGTGTCTATCTTTACAAAGATAATTAAATGCTTGTAATAATGGTATTATTTTTTTCGCTTAATGATTAACGGTTTGAAAGATATTAATATTTGAAAAAAAAAATGAATGTGGGTTTTTTTAATTGTTGAGATTAATCTCATACATCACATTAAATAAAAATAATGAAAAGATAGATATTGGAGATTAATCTCTTGGTATGAAAAAAATGCTTAAATTAAAAACATATGATGAACCATACTTTCTTTTACCAGGTAATAAATATAGAATTAAAGAGAAAAACAATTAAGGTGACCATGAATCTTTTATATAAGAAAAATTACAAAAGGACAAAAATAATTTTTTTGTCAATGAGTTGAAAAGTTTAATTTTTAAATTGAGTATTTTGATTAGCTAATAATAGAAAATTTGAAATGACAAAAATGAGAAGAAACTTTAGCTATATATTTTAAATGAGGAAGAGAAATTAAAGGGGAAATAAATTTATTTTTGTACATACATCTTAAATATGTATTTGTGATTTATTCTCACTTTTCATTTTAATATTATTTCTCATTAGATCATAACTTTAATAAAAGTTAAATTATCTTCAATTTGATCAAACTCATTTAAATTTATTCAACAATATATATATATATATATATATATATATATATATATATATATATATATATATATATATATATATATATATAAAAGCACATGTATCTATTTTGTAACAAAAAACTAATAAAAGGAGAAGGTAATTAATAAAACATTAGCTGTTTAATTTTGAATAATTTACATGAACTTGGTAAACTTATTAGTTTTCATGTTTTTAATAACTTTATAAATTTTAACAAGTACCTACTATATTTTATATTTTTTATAAAAACCAACATATACGTTGTTGTTATTGATAAATATTAGAGAAAATGAAAAAAATCGATCGAACTTGATACTTTTATGATTGTGTGTAGCCAACTATATTTTTCTTATTGTATGTCTTGAACTTTCAAAATTCGATTATTGTGTGTATTTTATGACCATTTTACCCTTAATTTTTCAAATTTCAAGGATAAAATGGCCATTTTATGGCGGCGAATAGTCATAAAATACACATAATGATCGAAATTTGAAAGTTCAAGACATACAATAAAAAAAATAGTTACTACACACAATCACATAAAGTGTCAAGTTCGATCATTTTTTGTCACTGCTCTAAATATTATTATCATAATATATTAAAATAATATATATGCACGAAATTATAAATACCAAAATGAAAGCTCGAGTTACTATGATATGTAAATGAAAACGCAAGATTGTACATATACAAACGACTCATGTTAATCCTCTTAATGATATTAATTAAGGATATATATACTATGATTAAAAAAAAGAAAAAGAAAAAAAAGAAGTTTTAATTAGTACTTAGGATAAAAATAAAAATAAAAAGTTTTGTTCAAGATCTTTCTGTAAAAAAATTGCAACACCCTTTTGAAATCCTAGGTCCAGTATCTGCTTTGGTTAGTTGATAGAATATTATCATTTGTTGTTGATTTTATCAGATGAAGTCGCATCTGCATTCAGCGAGTGAACAAACAAAGACATTGCAAAACTCAGTTAGTTCCTCCAAGGTACCATCACAAACATGGCACAAGTATGGACGTTGCCCAAACGGAACAATCCCAATTCGTAGACCATTAAAGAACTATCCAACTAAAACAATGCGTCGCAGGAATGATATTACAAACGCGAATCACTCAGTATGCTACCACCTCATTCTTCTTGATCAACCTCATACACATGTTATTATTATGTATTCATTTTTTTCCTAACATGTACGTATAGTTTTCAGTGGTGCTAACGGCAGGATTCAGTTACTCAGGAGCTAAAGCCAACATCAAAGTGTTCAAGCCTTTTGTTGAGTCGAATGATGACTATAGTAGCTCTCAAGTTATGATTAGGAATGGTCCTTATCGATCATTTGAGACAATAGAAGCGGGGATGGGCGATAGTATTAGTACTTCTATACATATATTGCCTTTTATTAGTCGATGTCATGGTTTTTATAGACTAAAATATTTGATGTTATCGTGTAAATCCACGTGCTTACAATGATGATAAAACTCATTTATTTGCATCTTGATGCATGAAGGTTCTAACACAATATATATGAGGCATCTATCAAGGCTATATATTTAACCACTAATAAACTTTTGTATGGACGTGTTACAGGTTGATAGTATGCAAAACACGTGATGCTTTGATCTCAATTGTCTGGATTTGTTCAAATATCCGATGATGTCCTTCTTGGCGCAGATATTCTCGACTATTATGGATCCGATATTACCATACAAATTTCTCCGTCAAGAAAATTCATCTAACTTGATAACATTTCTTAATTTAAATATGTTAAAAGTTAGCTAGATGTCAAGTTTTATATTTCTTACAAGTGTGACATATTTTATTTTAGATTCTTACAAATGTAAAATTTTATGATGTGTAGGATCCATTCAAACATAACGGGTGGTTACAATTTAACAATGTAGAAATTGGATATTGGCACGGAGAGATTTTCTCAAGTCTAAGATACCAAGGAACGGTGGTCTATTGGGGAGGTGAAGTCTGCTGACCCAAAAGTTGGAACCCATCCGGCACACATCAACCGCAATGGGCGGTGGATGATCACGACATATCTCAGGTCATCGAACGATCGGCAAAATGTTGATAGAAGAAAATTCTCATGAACTAAAGCGTCCCGAATTCTTTATGACTAACAACGATGAGTGGGATTGTTACGATCGGTATTCTGGGAAGATGGTGTACCCGAACCATGTTTTATTACGGAGGTCCGGTAGTCGTAATAATCCAAGGTGCCCATGAATTACTTAGTTGAGGCGAAACTTTAAGTCAAATGTTAGTGAAGTACTCCGTATGATGTTACTGTATAAAAGTCTACTTTTCTATATAGATGGTGTGGCACATATGCGGATTACACAAGTTATAAGTATAATATTTAACAAAATCGTGTGAGAACAATTCGCAATACTTGCAAATCTATAGACCTCTTCGAAATATCAATATAAGCTCAATCATAACGTGTAAGCAACATCTTGAGACATGTTTCTAGACAAGCGATTTAGCGTCGCTAATACTGTGACACCTTAAATCACATTGTCAACATCGTTGCGGTTTCGAGATTTCCTAAACCACAACATTAACTATGTTTCTTATGCAAGTATATTTAATACCAATCTTCCAAAGTTAAAGTTATGAAAGTGGATGGATTTTCAATATTAGCCGCTAAAATGATGTAAAAGGAGCCAATTAAGATTTAACAACATTGTTAAATTCCATCGGAGGATAAGATATGGATTACGAACTAAGCCCGCACCCTTTTTCAAATTTCATATTCGTACTTGGCCCAAGAACCTTTAATTGTTGTTTCTTATCACTAATCTTATTAGTAATAAAACAAGTGTTTGATACCCGCCGCTCCGCGGCGGGAGTGTTCCGATACCGTGTTTTCTGGATGTTAGTTGCGGTACTGTTTTGTTTGCGGTTTTTAAAAATTTCAAGCTTGTTGTGTTGTATTTAATATTTTTGTACATTATCTTTTGTTATATTGGTTGCTTTTTTGAAAACTTGTTAGTGTTTTTTTGTTCTTTTATACAAAGATATGTTATGTGGTACCTTTTTTTAAAAAAGGGCGTGTCTTTTTTTTTGGCTTTAATCGTATTGTTTGTCTATTAGTGTTCGATATACCTATTTCTTACCCATCTAATCTTTAAATCCTGTACTTTCATTTCACGATTATCTCTACCTAACCATAGCATCAAAGCCTAACATCGAAGAACTTCTGGCGGCCTGTGGTTCTAACAACCTCGCTACTGCTTATAAGTTCCTGTTTAGTAGCGAGGTGGCTGAGGATCGCAGTTTTCTGAATCGTTTGCAAGAGGAGCGTGGGCAGTTGCGTCATAAGGTTGAGAAAAGGGAGCGCACTATTACGGAGATTGTAACACCCCCCAAAAATTGGGTTTTAGCGGAAGCATACAAGTCTTGGGTGCTACTAATTGGTACAAATATCAAAGTAGTCTATAACCATGCCACGCCATTGCCCAACCACCTCCAAAAGTAAACAATCGCCTCAATACCTTAGAATCCACGCTAAAAGTGTCAACACGAGGTTGGTGAGTTCATAGAAGTTTGCATAAAAGTATAGCGAGTTCAAAAGAGCCTTTTCGATCATTGTGGCGCCCACAATGTCGAGAAAACAAGGTTTACCTTTAAGTAAAATAGTAATGTAGATCACAAGGTTTTCAAGTGCAAATCATTTCTCATAAACAAGTCAAATTTAACCGAGGCATACCCTGCCTAATTCACCCTATCAAAATATTTATTCGCAAAAATAATTCAAAAATAACTACTTGGACCATATCAAATTTAAACACTACAACGAATATAGTGTCACGCAAACTTAACTATTACGCAGGCTAAGTCATGAAACCATCACTAGATAGCACGGGCCGTGACTATCTCTAAACACACTAACAATCGAAATGTTATACGTCCCCCACATGAGCCATGTTGGTCGGACGGGGTGGCCATTCCCAATAGATCTATCCATAACATTCGCACCATCCTGAGCCGCCAAGAGGTAGCAATACATAACAACGCTTGGGTTTCTAACCTTAACCTAGCACGTAATAGCTCACAAAACATTTTCGTGTCCAATCCAAAACAGTTCAAGCACTTGTGTCCACGTAAAACATATTCAAACCAAATCACGATTTCATCAAAATCGCTTATCAATAGCGTATTCAAATCAATCAATCATTTGCATTTAGTAAAACGAGCATGTATTCTCCCCAAAACAGCTTTAAAAGCAAGTAAAAGTAGGGGCCATGAACTCACCTCGTATGAAGTAACGCAAGAATAACAATCGGCATTAGTGAGCAAAGCACAATGCCTCACAAGAAGAGGCACAACGATAGCCAAATAGTACAAGCACAACGGTACTACATGGCACAACCTAATAGGAATTTGCTATCTCGTAATATGTCTAGCAAGAAATTGAATTTCCGAAGACAACGTGTCTTAGTTTTCGTGGAATACTGTATCAAAGATTTCAAAATCCATTATCAATATCTCAAAAATTTTAGTTTTAACGTTTCGTGTGGTGGTAAGAAATCAAGGACTTGACATACAACTCACGCCAAAAGTAAATTATAGTTCCCAAGTGTGACTCGCACCAAGTAGAACTCACGCCAAAACATAATATATATCCCAATATATTATGACAGAACAGTCAATAAAATCTGACTAAGACTCAAGTCGAGAAGACTATGACCAGTAAGATGCTAAGACAATAACGACATAGAATTTCTTTAGTAAATAAGTCAATTGGTAAGTTTCGGCATTTACCCATAATCCCAAATAACTTGTATAAAACAAACATGTGTTATAAACAATGATAAGTTTGAAATTGGCAATTCAAACAATAAAGGTTTTACTACTTAAAAGAATAGTTTTTTCGATTCTTGTCGGGTTTTTAGCAATAAAAGAGATTTAAAAATATAAGTTTAGAATGTTTTTATAAATTTAGGCATAACGCGTTCATTTATAAAATATTCCCAAGTCATCGTGACTTTAGTAAAATAAATTTCTCAAAGCAAAATTTCCCGACAATTTAATAGAAAACCAGTAACGAATATTCATTGATTATTAGACAATTTTTTTTTTATTGTTTGTTGCGAACCAAATACATTAAAGTCATAGTGAGTCTAATATACCGTATTCGTTTCAAGTCCAATAAATCCAATTTATCCAATGTTAAATAATTATCGATCCAAAAAAATTTATCCAATAATATTTATTCCGCATATGTCCAATATCAATTCATAATCCGATATCCAATATTACAATTTGTAAAATATATCCAAATCCAAATCTCAATTCCATTAACGAGTACCAAGTATCACTACTTATCCGAAACTTACCAAGGATTTCCAATGACGAAATATGTCCAACCCATAAGTTATATGTCACATGTTTCGTTAACCATAAAAGTTAATTACATTTTATACTTTAAATAAATTTTTACTCGACTCACCCTTGTACCCGTTTTATATCCAACCCGATATGACCACAAGTTTGAATAATCAAGATAAACACTACACTTTTACTAAATTTTGAACCGCAAAACTAATATGACACAACTACATAAACCAAAACCGAACACTAACACAACACGCTTGGCAAGATTAAACCGAACCTGTGTCTAGCCAAACACCCCCAAGCGTGGCAAGAAACGAGACTACGCAACACAAGACCACACTCGTAGTCTTATTGGACGACTGCACATCAGAAACGTACCCTAGTTGGGTTGCTGATGTACCAAGTATCAAACAGGACTCACTCGTACAGCCTCTTAGGTACCACGACTCAAATGAAACCCTAAGGAAAATATGAATTAACACTAACGATTTTCAATAAGAAGTTTCACCTCAAATTCGAGTTGAAAAATAGTTAACATATCTAAATTCAAATTCATAGCGTGACCACAATGATTCTCGACTTATAAACAACCCAAATAAATCAACGAGGAAAATCAGATAAGCAAATCCATTTACCAGGTCCGATGTTTAAGTAGGTCTCGCTCGACCCGTACACAAAACCAAATCCAATAATCACCACAACAGTCTTTGTACCATACGAATGATCTTTACAAAAACGTTTTTATCAAATTATATTCTACGAAAACATACTAAAATCATTTAGCCTTGTTTTAAAACAGAGAATAAGGAAAATGACGGTTTGGCGCATTCGACTTACCCAGATGACAAGATAGAACGACGAGGTGAGACGAAGGAGTTAAGCACAAATCTTCACACGAACAAAAAAATGGAAAACCCATATTCAAAACACCCAAGAATACGATATAACCAGATCTAATCAACCCTCGATCATCAAATTATCGTCAAAATAAGTTGCAACACGAGACGGCTATGGTGGTGGGGTGGCGATGGTTAAGGCGGCATGAGTGGTTTAAAAGTCAAGTGGCGGCCGGAGAAGAGAAGGGTGGTGAGAATTTCTTTACAAACCCTAACCCTTGTGATACTTTTCTTTTTATATAGGCACCAAGGACCAATATGAAATTAATGGGGACTATTTTGAAATTTCAAGAAAATAAAAAGGAGGCGGGACTAATTAGCAATTCCAGTATACTTTTATGAATATACGGTTCGGAACACATTCGGACGAGTAAACGTCTGAATCTCGACACGCAAATTGCGCCATTGCGTTCAGAATTATTTTTTCCAATAACAAGGGCTGTTCACACGACCAATTTCTCGTAAGTGGAACCAAAATTAAATCAAATTGACTGTTGTGCCATTACGCGTTGTGTCCAACTTTTACGTTTCACGAGATAACTTCTCGTTTTCAAGCCGAAAGAGCTCAGGAAAGTTCATGAATAAAACACAGACATAATATCTCGAAAATGAATATCAAGTAAAGTGCGGGTTGTCACAGACTTCCCTCCTTAACGGAATCGCGTCCGCGATTCAATTCAAGTTATCCCTTAGAATCAGAAAGAGATAAAGATGCTTTCACAAGATTTAATTTTCACGTTCCTACGTGAACTCAGGACATCTCTTACAGTTCCATCGATCAGTAAAAATAGGAAAACGACTTTGCTCAAGTCGTTTGACTTCACGATCCGCGATTTCAATAGGTTCCTCAATCCGGTCTAAACGTCATCAACTGGATTTGTTCGGCAATGACGAAAATTGTCTCACCAAAGAAGGAATTTATTTAGGTTTCTCACATGAAGAACGTTATTAATACTAAATCGATGGTAGCTCGAGTCTCTAAGCTACCAATCCAACTCTAGCAAGAGTCTTAGAAAGGATCAACACAATAAAGATTAAGCTTTCCACGTTTACTAAACGTATCGCACCATCCATGGTGAGATTTTAAGCATAGCTTCATCTCCAATCATGGAGTTTCAAAGATTCATGTCATTCGTCCATCATGGCTCTTCCGATGATCGTGAGCGGTTGCCTTACGCCTTTGATCCGAACAATCTATCGGTAGTTTCATGAACAATTTCAGATAGCAAGTAGGGTATCCCCACTTCAATCCGACCATTGTTGAGCGACATTTTCAACCATAAAGTTCTTCGTACAACGTGGCTATGGTTATTTATTGTGTTGATGATTCGGTGGTCTTGGATGATCAAAATACAAGTTTGCCATAGTTAGAGAGTTAGTAGAGAGAGTGTCTTCTTGCTAGAGGTTTACACAAAATATGGAATATTAGATTAATGAAGAGCACCACCCTTCCATGGATGGAAGGGTATTTATACTTACAAATACACGACCTCCTATCGGCTTGTGGATCGTGGATACAAAGGGTAAAGACCCGTCCTTCCTCCACGGTGTTGCACTACGCTAAACTAAACTAATAACTAACTAATAAACTATAAATAACGTAACTAACAACAAGTCTACGAGCTAACTTAAGCTAGATAATATTTGGGGTGACCGACTCTTCACTATGGAATTTTCTAATTCCTAACAATCTCCCCAAGGAGGTCACCCCATGTTTTACATTTCAAATCCTAGCATTCTTTTATCTTTTTCTTGAGCTCGTAGACTTCAATTCTTCATTTCAACAATCTTTGTGCTTTTGTAGTGCAACTTCAAAGTCCGAGTGCTTTGTACTTTCAGTGGAGGTCTTTGAACCGATCCACATCTTTGATGATCTTCGAGCTTACTTTGAGATCATCACCACAAGAAATCTCTTTGGATCATCCATAGTTGTGTTGCCTTCATGTGATGTTGTGAATTTCGGACCGACATGCTCACACTTTTGAATCATGACATCTTTCCATCGTAGTAGCGGAAGCCTTCATCGGTTCATGATATTTGCGCAGCAGAAGCGTAAGCATAGTATGAAATATCGAACCGTGTTATGTAGATATGCACCACCATGATTTCTTCAAATTACGTGTGGATGTTGTGAGCATGCGGCTTTGGATTGACGCCTCAATTCGATCACCGCAACCGTCCAAATGTACCGCAAACAACAGCTAGCAATAAAACACACGAAAGTGTCTTTGACCACTTCGTTGAATTGAGGTACACGCCCACGGTTCCCGTTGATCGAGACAAGTCTTTGTGATCGGTAGGATTCAAGAATCTCCTTGACGGGTTTCGCAATGTTCTAGTTGTTCTCAAACCGAACGCCTCAAAGAAGACAACACGGAGTGAGTGAACCAAAGAAATTGAGATTCACCGATTGATGAAAATGATTTGAAAAACAATCGCATATTGCTTGAAGAAAGAGTTTTGCAATACGACGAAGGTTTTATGAGAAAGATCAATTTTCAATCAAAATACTTTTGTATTAGAGAATGAGTACACATTCGACGTGCTAGCGAAAAGAAGAGATTCGCACATCGAACGGTTTTCTAAAAGTATTTTTCAATCGATATACTTTTGAATTTGAAATGAATACACATTCGACGTGCTAGAGAAAAGAAGGTTTGCACATCGAACGGTTTTTCCAAAAGTGTTCGTCAATTCCATTCTCGACCAAGGTTGATTCACGAGTGAATCTCCCATTGTTTCTATCCGGTTGTCACAAGCTTGATCTTACGAGAAGATCTCACATGTCACCCACCAAGAGCTTGTTAGATGTTGGCTCTGAAGGATTTCCATCTTCATTGTGAATATTTTTACATATCACTCGGATGTTCCGCAATACCACAAGGATAATGCGTGGGACTCTTAATATATACTTACTTTCCACATTGTGTGAAAAGAAAGTCTTCAAGAATTTAGTGTCCTAACGAGATATTGTGGATGATCTCTTGGCTCTAGACTCAATAGTGCATTTTGGTTCTGTCGGAGACTAGGGAGAGGGTCTCCTTCTTCAATATCAACAATCTCTAAGAGAAAGTCGATAGATTATGTCGGTTCCCGTGAGAATGAAACAAGCCCTTTAAGAGGAACTTGAGTGGCTTGGGAAGTTTAGTGCAAGTCCTTTGGGTCCATGACGCCTTGTCTTCTATACTAGTGTTACCTTAGTAACAACCAAGAGTATATGTATTGAACCCGGTTTCGCCCTAAGGTTGAATTGATGGAGGGCTATTTCTTTTCACCCTTTTCACATTCAGTTCTTTTTCATTCTTCAACCCTTCAAGGCTTACCGAGACTTCATAACTAGAACCTTGTTGGGTTTATTCCAAGACTAGCTCTGTCTCATCCGCACTCTTCCCATATCTCATTTTTCTCCTTTTTCAATATACCTAAGGACTATACACTATCTAGTGGATTATCCTCGGTAGATCCCTCCGGTTCGGCGGATCGTGGGAACTAATACCTAACCTCACCATCCTTATAACTCCGCACATAAAGTAAAATGGTCGGTCTTTTGGTACAGTTCATTCTTCCTTGAAACCAATTGAAAATCATTTGGAAAATGATCAAGGTACTTGTGATACGAGATCAAAGCATTTTGTACCTTAATAGTTTTGATCATTTAGAAAACCTCCCCTCAACATGTGCATATGATTTAGAAATTGTTTAGCACAAGGAGGCAAGAGGACTTTGAAATATTTTCTTTGATCACAATTTTCATACGAAAAAGCCATTTGATTTTCATGGTAAAATTATCCCCTCAATATGTGCATAGGATATTTAAAATCATTTTATCACATAGAGGCAAGAGTTCTTTGAAGTACATCCACGATCACAAAAGCCATTTAGAAAACCATTTGAAAACTTAATCAAGGTACTTTATAAATCACTTTAAAAGCTTTTGCACCTCGATAGTTTATTTGCTCCCCTCAACATGTGCTTCAAGATTCGAAAGCATTTATCACATAT
Source organism: Chrysanthemum lavandulifolium (assembly GCA_022545495.1). Lineage (NCBI taxonomy): Eukaryota > Viridiplantae > Streptophyta > Magnoliopsida > Asterales > Asteraceae > Chrysanthemum > Chrysanthemum lavandulifolium. The sequence continues at coordinate 116,379,310 of CM040238.1, forward strand.
GAGAGAGCAACAGCACAATTAAATCAAACGATCACCTTTTATCAAATTTCATAATTAAATCACAAATTCTCCCCGATCAAAATATTAAACCCTTTGAGATTTTGGATCCCAAGTGATTTAATAAGGTTTAGAAGATATGGGAGAATATGTGGCTGGTTTAAATACTCATCATGTTTTTGGATAAATCCTCCTCCTCAACATGTGCATTGTGTATGAAATCGTTTGGCACATGGAGGCGGAGTGCCTTTAAAGGACTAAAACCAATTCCATTTAAAACAGATTTGAGATTTAAATCACGATCTCTACCCGATCGAAATATCAAACCATTTGAGATTTGTGATCCCAACCGATTTAAATCATTTAGAAAAATTTGGGGAAAGACGTGGCAAGATTCAATTTTGAAAATGATGATAAGGACCAATTTAAGACATTAAAGATTGTTAGTGTCGGTATGATAGTTTTAAGAGATCTTTTAGTAAAATAAAACAATTTCACAATCAAACAAGAATAGAAAAATTTTCATTTTGAAAGACCTTGATTCTAAAGAAAAATCATACCATGACATAACATTAAATCTTTAGATCACCACTTATATTGTACAAAGCGGAACTTTTGTGAAGAAATATCGTTTGAAAATATTTTATTTTAAATCACTCTCCCCTCAATCCATGACCGTAGTCGATAATTGAGTGACTCAAGTTTTGATAAAATGAAGTCCGTGATTTTCAAAATTTAGTCCAATATATTTTCAAAACAACATTGTTCAATTTTCAAAACAATTTAATTCAATTAACTCAAAATTGTTTCAAAATGGTATCCCGCACAAAGATTCGTTAGGTGGTTGAGAAGCTTTTGTTGTTGTTGTAGGGCTTTGAAGAAAACCGTCTACATATGCAAAGGAGACTTCTTCTTATTTTTCATTTTGAATGCCAAATGAGGTCCAATTAAGCTCCATTTCTTCAATCACTTAGAAGAAAACCATCTTCGATGCGGTGAGACCTCTTACGTTGCATTTATGCCAACTCTCCATAGAAGTCCAATTAAGCTCCGCTTCTTCATTTGTCAACCCAAGATATCGTTACCCTTTCCTTCGGCATCCAATCATGTTCATTAGTGGGATCCGGATCGGAACATTCTTATATACCAATATACCTTCATATGTTAGTGAACACACATACAAATATATGGTGGTCGACAACACCCAAACAACAATCGACTAATAAAAGTCAATCCAACATATCAATCGATCATGTAAGGTATGGGTATAATGTGTTTCTCAAACTCTAATCATCTAAACCTAACAATCATATCCTAGAAACCTAGTCCTTCAACATAGGCAATTATATTTTTCGTATAAGCACGTAGGATAATTAAGAAAGTCCGTTAGATGATATAAATTTGAAAACATTTTCCCCTCAATCAATGACTTATTTTCGAAAAGATTAAAAGCGCTAAAGTCATTGATTGAGTTTTCAATTTTCACAAAAACTCGAATCGATTGTTTTAAAGCAACTCATTTACCACCATTTTGAAAAACAACAAATATTTTTCTCAAGAATTTTAGACGGAAAATATTTGTGTAGGAACAATGATCCTTGACATACTTTCCTCAAATTGTTTTAGGATAAGTGCACGAAATATTTGAAAATTGTTTAGCGCAACACTTTCCTTCCTTTAAAAGAACGGGTTGCTATCGTAAATAATAGCAAGCCATAGTTTTAAGCACGGGTTACACCATTTGAGGTTTCTGATGCAAGCCATATTTTGAGACATGTTTAGAAAGAAATATTTACACCTCTGCCGAACTTCATCTATGGTCCCGTGCCATTGTTGAATGACATTTCTAAGACCGCAGATGTTATCGATACCGAAGACATGTCTTGAGAAAACATATTTTGGTATTTTTAAATTTTCGATTTTTATGGCTTTTGAAGATTTTATGTTTTTCTATTTTCTTTTGTTGGTTTTATATTTTGTATTTTGCTTTTGAATAAATATATACAAGGATAGAATAGATGATATAGTTAAGAGGATGATGATACGAGTACCGAGATAAGGATATCGAGCAACCCGTTGTAGAAGATAGAAGTCATCATCCCTAAAACTTTCACCACCAAAGCTTCCGAGGCTCTTGCATTGAAGAAAGAAATTGAACCATCCGAAAGTGAGACTCGCGCTTCCCCAAACCGAAAATCCTTTGGATGAGCAGATTCAAGCTCTATTTCAAGCTTTCCTTAGCCAGTGCACAGAGAAGCACACCATTATCATAAATCCACTGCTCCTTTTAAGACCGATAATCGAGATTCTCCATTCGGGTTATATCATCCAATAGAACATTAGCAACGTTTCATCCCACACATAAATAATCTTCTCAAATTTCTTTTCCACCGAGGTCTCAAGCAATCCATTCCAAAAAGGTGTCAAGAGAACAATTCCCCAAGTAGTTGAATTGACGCAATCGGTCTCTTTGTATAATGCTCAAGAACTCTCGAACACACATCATGAGGGAATGAAAACACCTTCCCATGTTCACATTTTTCTTCTCGGATGATCATGTATGAAGCTCAAGAACCCGATTACCAATACCCAAGAGCTCTCCGAATACATATCATGAAGGGAATGAAAACACCTCCCATGTTCACATTTTCTCTTCCCCGATGATCGTGTATGAAGCTCAAGTATCCGGTATACCAATACCCAAGGAAGGAATAATCGATAACATTGAAGAAGCGGGCCAAGTCATCGATTATCTCTGGATGGCAATCTCGCAGATGTCAACTCCGAATAAGTGATTATATCTCGAATCACCGATTAAGCCCTCGTGTAAAACAAATGAGCGCCCCAATGTACACACTCTCTCCCCGATCATTGCGATACCATCGAAATCACCACACACTAGTGTACCTCTTTATCTTCGAAACTTTCTCTTCCATCACTTCCCCACGTAGTTGAAATACTAATACAAAAGCCTTGATGAGTAAAACCTTGAGTTTCTCTCATGGTCATGACATTTGTTTTCCGGGATATCTTCAATCACTTAGAAGTATTGAGCTCATCAAGTTTACTCGCCATGAGTCAAACCTTAAGTTTCTCTCGCGGTAATAACATTTGTCTTCCCGGATATCTTCGCCACTTAGAAGTATTAAGTTCATCAAGTTTACTCGCTTTGTTTTTAGATGTGTGTCTCCTTGCCCTTCTCGGTTTTGATACATCGTAATCGAAGAACATTGTATAAGCCCAAATACTTGAAATCTTAATGAGAAGAACACTAGAACTCTTGTGAGAATCAACTTGTCAAGACTCTCTCGACTATTTTTACCAACCCTTATGTAGACAATTTGAAGTGACCACTAAAGAAGAAAACCCGCTATACCATACTTGAAACCAAGTCAACTTCCCACATTTGTATCTTAAGCTTGCACCTAATGATGGAAGAACTTGTAGAGAATTTATGCTTCAAGCAAATCTCTAAGTACTCACTACCCAAACAAAGTATGAGACATTAACACCTTTGCGATTATCCACACCGTCATATGTGTGACATCGAGTAAAACAAAGTAACTCCTAATTGTGATAGTTAACTGTGTCTTCAACCATCCACCTCGATCACGGTAACTAGATAAACCAAGTCTTCAACTCAAATTCTTAAGCTCGAGCAAGTTATTGAATAAGAACACGCCTTTGTGAAAGTCAAATTCAATCTCAAATAAGTGATAAATGATTAACTCAAGTAATCAACTTGAGTCAAATGTCCAAAATGAAATAGTCAATAACAACGCCTCGAGGAGTCATCGCTAACTAATATGAGCAAGTCTAATTGGGATTGAATCGACTTATAACACACTCCCAATTAGTGCTCTTCCCAAAACCGATAACTGCTTGAAAATGCCCGATTAAGAAGAAGTCTTTAGATCGTTAAATGCAACTCGCCTTTAGTCTTCTAACATGTAGCGAAAAATGTAGAATAGATCAGACTCGACCTTCTTCAAGATTGTGAAGTTGGGAATAGATAGTTAACATCTTCAACTCACACCAAAAAATCGCCCCACCAAAAGCATCCCAATTAACTTACATCTTGCAAATCCCTTAACTAAAATTCCTCCCAATCAAACAAGAATAGAAAGATGTTCATCAAGGAAATCAACAATCAGTCGCAACGAACACACAAGATGGTAACACCAAACTACCAATCACATCAAACAAGAACAAAGAGATTGTTCGAATCATCATGTTGATGTATACGTGAAGCATTAACCGAAGCACTTTGTCGATAAACTCATCAATCCGAGTGAAGATGTCAACCACCGGCTCTTAGAAGAAACTCCATGTAAAGATGATCCGATAAGAAGAAGCTCGGTTCTTACATGAGTTAGAGCCGTTTGACCATATATTCTCAAATATTAATCAATCATGCAAAAATTCACACTTCTTCTCCCCTCAAGAATTGCATACGGAGATGCCATTCTTGATTAAATAAGTGAAAATCATCCGAATGTTCTATTCACACTTCGTCCCAAAAATAAGCACGTGATGTCGCCATCTTCATTATAATCGAGCAAGTGGAATGAGAAAACAATCAATGGTAGCCCGGTTCACTTGAAGACTCAAGCGCATGGAAAAAGTATGAAGCATGTTGATGAGAATGGTCATAATAAGAAGATTTCTCTTCTTCCAAGATAATGCGCAGGCAAGCGTGTTCATACATTTCTTTTCTTTAAGAACGAGGCATGAACCGATATGTTCAAACGCCATAATCTCTCTCTTTTCAATCTCTAGGCAAAACATGTAATCCACCCCATTATCATTCAAGAGGCTCTTTGTAGTGACAACGATGGAGAAACCCAATATGATGAATTTGACTCAAGTAAGCTAACCCGAACTCGTGACTTAAACTTGCACATATGTAACAAAGAGCGGTGTCGAGACTTCATGCTCCATTGAATCTCTAAGTACTCTATACTCTTCATCCAACCAACCATCAAGTATAAGACGTACATCACCTCTTGAAAATCCACAATTGAATCTGACACTAAGCACTACAACGTAACTCCTTTAAGTGATAGTTATTTTGAGGTGATAAGAGCCCAATTCCCCCAAGTGGTAAAAGAAGAGGTAAAAGTCACCCAACAATAACTAGATTTCCAAGTCTTCGTTTTGATAATAAGCTCGAACAAGGATCATGAAGAATCTTCATCCAACCATCCCCGATACCTTCAGATACTAAGTACACTCGCCCGTGATATTTCACTTCAACCTCAAATAAATAATAGTGAATTAACCCCGTTGTCACATCTTCTGATTAAAAGCTCAAATCTAGCCTTCTTTGACGTTTTAAGTGAACTATGATAATGGTTTCATCCCGACCATAGTTTAAAAGCATATAACCCCGTAAAACCTTGTAATAACCAAACTGCCATGACGAATATCCAAACACACATCCAATTCATGAAGTACACCCTTTTATCCCTTCTTTGAAGCAGAAATCGTAGCATCAGCATCAAGTAAGATCCAAAATTACACTTTCTCTTCTCCAAGATGGTTCCATCATTACGGGATTTTACAATTCTATGGTTTAAACCGAGAAATAGTTTCTTTCACGGGATTTTACAAAACCAAGAATAAACCGTAAGATAGATCCGAAAATGCACTTTACTAATACCAAGATGTTTCCATTGTCACGGGATTTTACAAGTCTATGATTTAAATCGAGAAATAGGTTCTTTCGCGTGATTTTACAAAATCAAGACAAAACCGTAAACAATGTCGACTTGAATGTGTTATGACGACTTTGGTTTCGAGAGAATATCTGCTTTTAGGGAACATGCAAGTTGGTTCATCAACTGCTCATAATCCAACATCAGCAAAATCATCAATCATCCAAACAACACTTTGGTAAACACATCATTCACGCATTCTGTCGGCTATTGTAGTGACAACATTGAGAAGTAAACCCGATATGCCAAACTTGATCATGAAGTAAAATTTCCCAGATTTGTTACTTAAACTTGTACTAATCCTTGTGAAGAAGAAATGGTGTACCTAATGTACAAAACCTCTTGACATTCTCAACCGAGTGAGACACCGAAGTGATAGTTACGTTGTGGGTAAAGCGAGAAAGAGTCACAACCGTAATTAAATAGCCAAGTCTTTATCACCCTCTATAAATGCCCAAACAAGTCATCTTCGCGGAAGGGTAGAAAGAAAGAAGACGAAATAAGTAAACGCGCCCGAAAAACCTTACTTCCAACTCAAATAGGAAATACCGTACAAACAACCCCGTAGTCACCATGTTCAATACACTTCAAACCGCGACATAATAATCTCCGTGAAAATGCATAAACCAAAGTATCAAACCTCATAACATGAAGAATTTCCAAATCATGTCATCAAGTCTCAATCTCACAATTCACGTAACCACTCAAATCTCATAGCCAAAATATCCAAATCCGCGAGCATGTACAAATATCCAGTGAACGCCCAGACCATAGCTATAACTTAACCACACATCAGAAGATAATTAATATCCAGTTCTCACACGAAATGCAAACAAATTGTAACCAATATGTTCTTTAAAAAAGCATTCGGTTTCAGTTACTCAAATGTGTCCAATCCAAGTCCACAAGTAATATCAATCATAGTCCAAGCATAGAGTGGGAATATATATATCCGGCCCATAAAATCTGCTTCAAGTCCATTCCAATATTGATACACGATCGAAACATAACAACCCAAATCCAGCGATCAATCCAGTTATGTACAGTTGAGGCCCACACTCCTTAAGATATTAGAGGCACGAATCCAACTCCATTGAACCCTAAAACTCAGGACATATAAAAGACAAACAAATCACACCATTTACCCTAATCTTTTCATCCGCCTTTCTCACAAAAACGTTTCTCTCTCACCTCAAACACAGATCAACACCAAAAAAATAAATGAGCCTCTCTTCCTTCCACAGAACTCATTCAAGAGAAAGTAATCTTCATCTCAAAATTAATCGATCTATTAACAAAACATGGTACACTTGGCTGCTCCTATTGACAACGCCACAGGGATGGCAAGGCAGTCAAAACCACAGGGATGGTTTGAGCACAAGTCGTGGCTTAGAGATCCCACAACGATGTCATAAACAGGTTCTTCTTAAACGATTTATCCATTTAGCTATACGAGAACAAATGAAAACGTTTTAACATCAATTGTATGATTTCTTACACCAACCAAAGAGTAAGAAAGTAACATAATTGTTAGATTTCTTTTCTTTTATGTTTGAATATAAACATAAGATCAATGAGGGTTGTTTCTTTCGGTTATAGATCTGAAAAGGTCATAAAACCCCATGAAAAGAGAGACTGAGATCTTTAGAAAAGTAGTAACATGTTTTTCTTCTTTAATCGAACCAAGGAAACGATTTTAACATTCATGTTACATATCCTTTAGTTAATTCGTATAGAATCACAGAGTTAGATCTTAGATCAATGATGATGAGTTTTTGATTCGTGATATAGACTATATAGTCATGATGCTTCATTTGGAACCACGAATTAAAAAGATCTGAGATCTTCATGTTAACATTAATGCTAGAGTTGAGTCATGGAAGGTTGTATCCTTGATCATAGAGTCTTTTTGAGGTAGTTGCTTCATTTTAAACACACAAGGTTTATGTATTTTTCGGATCTGTTGTAGTAGTAGTTGTTTCATTTTCTTTTTCGTTTTCATTTCTTAAAGAAATATGGACCGGTGATGTATTGAGACTGAGGTCCACGAGTGTTTGGTATATGGTTTATTTGTGATGTGGTCGAGGTTTTGTGGTCATGTCTTCTCATTCTTCATTTCGTCAGAAAACCATTTAACACAACTCGCCACGGCTAACTCGCCACGGCTATGACAAGTCGCTAGCCTTCGGTTTGACTCAAAAGTCAAACCGTCACCAAGTCGCTATATCATGAAAACACATAAATCGCTAACTTGTCAATACAAGTAGCTACTTAGATTCAATGGATCCGGATGAAAAAATGTCTAAGTCGCTAGCAAGATTTTTATGTTTTCCGATGAGTTTTCCGCTACTTTCCGACCATATTCATGATAAACCCGAAAATGACATAAACCGCTTCATATTTGACCCTTTCCACCACAGAATGAACATTTGTCTTGACCCATGTAATATTAGTTTTGACCACAGAAAGTACCAAACAGTCAAAAACATGAGAATGCTAATATCAGGTTTGGACAAGCAAAGACCCATGTAAGACCCAATGTAAAGACCATTTGTATTCACGGACAGTACCAAGAAGTCTGAAAAATATGAAAATACAACTAGCAGTTTTGGACATACGGATAGTATCAAGACATTTAATATTTGACCAAACAAAAAATACAAACCATCTTAACCACTGTTTACCCAAATAAAATAATCCGACCACCCAAATACACAAAACAGTTTAAACCATTTTTCAAAAACCACACAAATCAATACAACACAAAAACCTTGGCTCTGGTACCAATTGTAGGATCGTTATTTTTATTGTGTTGATGATTCGGTGGTCTTGGATGATCAAAATACATGTTTGCCATAGTTAGAGAGTTAGTAGAGAGAGGGTGTTTTCTTGCTAGAGGTTTACACAAAATATGGAATATTAGATTAATGAAGAAGCACCACCCTTCCATGGATGGAAGGGTATTTATACTACAAATACACGACCTCCTATCGGCTGTGGATCGTGGATACAAGGGGTAAAGACCCGTCCTTCCTCCACGGTGTTGCACTACGCTAAACTAAACTAATAACTAACTAATAAACCGATAAATAACGTGACTAACGACAAGTCTACGAGCTAACTTAAGCTATATAACATTTGGGGTGACCGACTCTTCACTATGGATTGTTAGGAATTAGAAATTCCGTGTATTAAAGAGTCGGTCACCTCAAGTATATGTAATCGTTAGAAAGCTCGTAGTCGTAGCTCTTTTAAGTTAAGTAGTATTTAGTTACGTAATACCGTGGAGGACGGACGGGTCTTTACCCACTGTATGCCTGATCCACAGCCCGTTGTGTGTTGTTTTATTGTAAGACTATAAATACTCTCTACCTTCCAAGGTAGAGAGTTGGAGCTCATAATAATATCTTTCACTTTCTCTCACTAAGTTCCCTAAACCTCTAACTTTCTCTCTCTAAAACACTCTTGTACGCCTACTTGTATTAATGGTTTGATGTGTATGTGAAATCCAATATCCTACAATTGGTATCAAGAACCATGGTTAGATCATATCTTACATATCTTTGGATTTCTAGTGGTTTTTAGGTGGTTTTTGAGTTTGAAAAAGTTTAGTTGTTTTTGCATCATTTGGTTGATTTCTAGTGTTAAAGTTTGGATTTTGGTAGTACTTTTGTGTTTAGAATCATCTCAAGTGTTTAGGTCTTGATTTAGAAGGTTTGAATCATTGTGGTTGGGTTGTTTTTGGATTGAAAAGTGGTGTTTATGTGTTTTTCATGCTAGCGACTTGAGCCACGGAAAGGTTTTCTTGGTAGCGACTTGCTTTACAATTTGGTAGCGAGTTGGTGTTTAACGCTCTAGCGAGTTGAGCTAGCGACTTGTCTATTGAGACAAGCCGACAAAAAGTACAGTTAGTGGATTCCCCACTACGAGTAGCGACTTGGTTTAAGTTAGCGACTTGTACTTTATATTGTTAGCGACTTGGTGTTAGCGAGTTGGTACCTAGCGAGTTGCTATTTAGCGACTTGAATATTCAAATGACTTGGTGCTTAGCTTAATTGTCGCCAAAATTTTGTTAGCGACTTGGATTGTAGCGAGTTGTTATATAACGACTTGGAACTCTAGCGACTTAGCACTTAGCGACTTGGTTCACGCTTTCCTAGCGACTTGAGTGATTTCCTTTAAATACGGTTTTCTCTTGATTTAGTAAAATCCCGTGAAAGAATCTATTTCCGGTTTAATCATAGAGTTATAAAATCCCGCTTAATTTGTCATCATGTCTACCAACGCTCCTACAATCATCTCCATGTTGCCGAGGATGTTCAAGCAAATGGTTCAGATACTCATCCACCCATGCTTGACAGAATCGACTACGACTCTTGGGCTCAACGAATCGATTGTCTTGTCTTGGAAAGGAAAATGGAGTCAACATTCTCAAATCCATTGATGAAGGACCATATCGGGTTGAGACAACTAGAGACTTAATTGATACAAATTGAAGATGGAACAATGATCTATGGAATTGATGCACCAAAGACATATGATGAGCTCGATGATAAGGAGAAAAGAGATTCGATGTCGATATCGTGGCTTCTAACATCGTACTTCAAGGTCTTCCAAAAGATATCTACAAGTCGATCAATCACAACACCGAAGCCAAGGAGTGTGGGATAATGTCAAGATGCTTCTCTCGTGTTCGAATTAACTATGGAAGACAGAGAATCACAACTCTATGATGAATTTGAACACTTCAAGATGAAACCGATGAGAGTGTTTATGAGTATTATGTGAGATTCCACAAGCTTGTTAATGATATGAGGAACATCGAATGACTATGCCTAACATTCACCGAACTCAAAATTTGTGAACAACATGAATCCCGAATGGCACAAGTTTGTCACTTCGTGAAGCTCACTAAAGGATTGAAGAATACAAACTATGAGCAATCAGATGCCTTTCTTCTCCAAAATGAGAGACATGCTATGTTTGAAAAATGATTCTTAATCGCTCAAAACCAACTGTGGTGAAACAAGCTCATCAAATGATTCAACCGCATTTTACTCAAACATCGGAATCACAACCAAAGCATCACAAGTCATACCCATGGGTAATGGTAATCACAAACTCATTCCCGATCCTATGTTCAAACAAGTCGATGCCGATGCACACGGGAAACATCATTAATCAATCGGCTCTCCGATTAGTCAAAACATGAACTCTCTTCCACACACCAACAACAATCTCGTAACTGCCCAACCCACATAATCAAGCCACCGCCGAGATGGGAAGGTTATGGTACAAACAGCTCAAGAACGACAATACGAACAAGCAAGAGGTGGAGTGGTAGAGGTTATGCCGCAAATCGAATAGAGGAAGGAATGGAAATCGTGGTCAAGCAAAGCCAATCAAATGTTACAATTGTGGAGGTGAGGGACACATTGCAAGGAACCGCACATCGCCAAAACGCCTCGAATGCCGATTACTTGAGATAAGATGTTGCTTGTACAAGCTCGTGATAATGGTGCCGCTTTGGATGAAGAGGAGTTGTTGTTTCTTCGAGAGGCAATGCCAAGACCTATGATGCGATGTGGATGAGCACCAATTCGGAGATAGGTCACAATCATCGAATGCCTTTCAAGTCGCCGATTGTGATGCATACGACTGATGTGGATGATGGACCCATCGCACACACAATTTTTATGGCTAGCATTTCTCCAATGGTTTCTCCCAAGGTCTCATCTTCACCACAAGCTGGCCCATCCAAAGACAAACTCATCTCGAGGTATTAAAACTATACGATGATGTTGATGTGCAAAAGATGCATGACAAAGTACAATCAATCAAACTATTGAATCAAATATTGAAAATATGGGTAGTATCAATGTTGTCCCATATGATCAATATGTGAAACAAAGTGAAAGTGAAGTTGTACCAAGTGATGCATCTTCCGCAATCAATAATGATTATGTTTTGATGAATTCACCGCATGTGCCTCGATGATTCTATAGTTTCGAACTAAATGCCTATAAAGAACGTGTTGCTATTTATGAACAACGTGCAAAATTTGAGTTGACCACTCGTGAGCGTGAAATGGATGACCAAGTGCGTATAATCATTAGAAAAGTAATTTTAGAGAAGAAGTATTAAAACAAGAGTTAAATTCCTTGCAAGAAAAGCTTTCTAAAATGCTAAGCAAAACAAGAACTTCAAGAAAATGTGAAAATGCTTAAGCAAGAATTTAATGCAAAGGAATCAAAACTCTTGAAAGATTTTTCTAATCAAAACTTTGAAAACAAACTTGAAAACAAGTTGTACATACAAGGAACACCATTCGATCCGCTCACATGATCACTAAGCATAGAATTTTAAGCGATAAGCATAGTGTTCCCATTATAGATAAGCCCAACCCCGAGTACGGAAGATAGCAAAAGCACTCAAAGTGTGATCTATGATGGCAATGAGATTCTTAAACCTAGACAAAACCTAGTTGCTTTGAGTGCACAGAGGAAGATAAGAAATTAGATGAAATCACTAGGAGAAGATGAATAAGAAACTAAAGGATCCTAAATGCAAAGAGAAGAAAGTAATTATCACTCCCCATGACTACAAAAAGGAGAATTGGATCTCCTTGAACATGTTTAAGCCTCAAACATTGTTGACTCCCGAACAAGTGTTCGGAAAATGGACTTAGATAAGCGTAAAGCGGAAAATATTGTTGAAACAAACCTCCCTTAGGAAAATGCCTAAAGCAACTGTATCCTCCCAATACACCAATGCATCTAGTTCCTAGAACTATTGCCACTAAAAGCAAGACCTTAATCACCAATACGTTATCTTTCAACTATTTGTTGATTTTGAGAAAACTTGCAAGAAAAGAATCACACCCACCGGTATTATCAAGGGAAAGGGTTTTGAGCAAACGAAAGAATGTTATCTAATCAAAGTCATGCCTTTCTTTAAACAACTAAAAGACCATTTTGAAAGTCTTAAAAGGGAATGAATTTAGACATTAAAGAAATGGAAAAGGAATTTGATGCAATGATAGTTGAGGTTAGTGATTATGAGCGTGCACTAAAATATAATGAGATTGAGAGGAAGAACTTGCATACATTGAATGAGACTCTTATTATCGAATGTGTTGCTCAAGATGTGTTTTTCATCGCTACAAATTGTTCCATTAACGCTTCTCAATTTCATGAATTATCTGTTGCCTCGAAAGTCTCCCATGATCGTGTTATTGAGCTTGAAAAGACTAATTCTAAACTAACCGAGAAAATTGAACCGGATGATCACGACAATTTGGTTAAACATTTTTCTAAGCTAGAGGTTGAGCATTTTAATTTACAACTAAAATATCAACATCTTAAAGAAAATGTAAAACTTCAAATATCAAGACATCCTCGATGCTCCGAGTTTGATGCGCTTTTCAAATAAACAAACGAGATGAACAAATTCAGGCTCATTGTAACACGATCAGAAAGTTGAAAGCCCAAATTTCTCAATTGAAGGGTGAAAAGAACAATGTGACTGGCTCCCAAATGCCTCCTCCTTTAGATTCTCAGAATTCCCAAACGTTTCATCTTCAAAACTTAGTAAACACTTTACAACAAGAAAACGAAAGTTTTCTAGAAGAAAATGAAAAGGTTAAACGTCATTTCAATGAGTTATTTGAATCAATAAAGGTCACTCGTAACAAAAATAACGAACAAATAGCTTCATTGCAAAAGGAAATTGAGAATCAAGAGCTGTAAAAGGGAAAATGCCAATGACCAATGGGGAAAGGATGGACCAAAGGTACCCATGGATAACAAATATGCTTTGTCTCAGTGAAATATGTCCTCCTCATCTCGTGAATAACAAACTTGCTATTCAAACATACTTCTCATCCCTTAAGGATTGCCTAGAATGTCTGCGTGAGATTGTTGAAGAGGATAAGTTAGAGAAACCACATGATAATGCAATTGGGCATGCATGCTTATATGCCAAACGATCTCAAGAAATCCTAGAATGCTTAATCACAATATGCCCTAAGTCATTAGGTGAGAGAGTTAATTCTTTGATTCCATGTTCTATGCCTAGTGCCAAGTATGATATTCATTCGATGCCCAATGTGTTGAATGTGAACCTTAGTGTGCCTTCAAGTAGTTCAGATTCCAGATCTGTGAATGCTAATAAAGCAAACTCCTGTGTGCCTTCTAGAAGTTCAAATCCTAGTAATTCTAGTGTTAAGAAAGTGAATCTTAGTGTGCCTGCATGTAGTTCGGATCCCAAAGACATCTAAACAGAGAAGCAAAAGTAGCAAAACCAACTAATGTTCCCATTCCGTCTACAGAGTAATCGGTGACATTAAAGCAAGCGTGTCAAAGTCTCAAGACAATACAAGGAATGATAGGACCTCGCAAGCTAAGAATGTGCACTTGGAAAAGAGTAGAAGACCAACCTAGGAACTCTAATTTTGAGTCGAATAAAACGAATCGTGTTGATTCTAGTATTAGCCATAGGCGCATCGTAATTAATTCAATTCGATACTTTTGCAAACCTTGTATTGATGTCTCGCTTGAATTCGCTTCCAATCATGAAAGTGGTGTTAATGTTTTGCCTAATGATGTTAATTGTCCAGCTTAATATTGTTAATGCAAAAATCATGTTAAGAAGGCAAAAGGCAAAACGTAAGAAAGTTAGAAAACAATGGAAACCCACAGAAGAACATTCTCAGAAGATAGGATATAGATGGATACCGGTTGGCCGAAAGGTTAATCAGACAATGCCCACTAGAAAATGGATGCCTACGGGTAGAACTATTCCCTTAAGAAGTGGACATACTTTGAATAGGGCAAATACGGACACAAGTACTGCATCTATTTATAATGATTCCATTGCTTCAATATCTGATAAGGACGTTTCTATTTCTGATGTGGGTGTTCCAATCTCTATTTCTAACCAAATGGAACCCATTCTTGCATGGGGATCCCAATTATCCAGTTATCCACTCTTTGTCCGTGTTCAACCGCAGATCGCTCAAATCGCTCGTGGTACCGGACTCAGTCGCTCCAAGCATATGATCATGCGACCGGTCACGGCTCATGAACTTCGTGAGCAAATTCATCGACGCTTAGATTCGAAATGATCATTTCGGTGCAATTATGGGTTATGGAGATTACGTTGTTGGTGATAGTGTTATCTCTAGAGTATACTATGTGGAAGGTCTTGGTCATAATCTGTTCTCTGTTGGTCAATTCGTGATTCGATCTAGAAGTAGCCTTCGAAAACATACTTGTTTTGTTAGAGAACTTGATGGTAAGGAACTGTTAAGAGGAACTCGTGGTTCAAATCTTTACACCATCTCTATCGATGATATGATGAAGTCTTCTCCAATTTGCTTGTTGTCAAAGGCTTCAAAACAAAGTCATGGTTATGGCATCGCTGTCTCAATCACTTGAACTTCGGCACCATCAATGATCTCTCCGAAAGGACTTAGTTGTAGGTTTACCTAGGCTAAAGTATGAAAAGGATCATCTTTGTTCAAGATGCCAATTGGGAAAAAGCAAAAGTATGCCCATAAACCCAAACCTACAAACTCAATTACGAAGTTCTTCATACAATTCACATGGATTTATGTGGACCCATGAGAGTGCGTAATATCTTTGGGAAGAAATATGTGTTAGTTGTGGTTGATGATTACTCTAGATTCACCGGGTCAAGTTCTTAAGGACAAAGGATGAAACTCCGATATCATAATCAAACTCATCAAACAATGCAGTTCGACTTAACAAAACCGCCGAATTATCCGAATGCACAATGGTACCGAGTTTGTTAACAAACAACTTAGTGAATTTTATGAAAGCATTGGAATCACCATCAAAGAAGTGTTCCACGAACTCCTCAATGTAACGGTGTAGTTGAAAGACAAAATCGAACTCTTGTGGAAGTCGCTAGAACAATGCCGATTTACTCAAAGGTTCCAATGTTTCTCGGGTCAAGCTATTGCCACCGCATGCTACACACAAAATCGCTCCCGATTCACACTGCTCATGGAAAAACTCCATATGAACCGGTCCACAACAAAAACCTAATCTCTTTTCCTTCGTGTGTTTGGTGCATTGTGTTATCCAACTAATGAGGGTCAAGACTTAGGCAAACCGAGAGCTAAAGCAGACATTGAGTTTTGTAGGTATGCACCAAACAAAAGGGATACCGAATCTACAACAAAAGAACCCGAAATATCATGGAAACAATTCACGTTACGCTTGATGAGTCGACCGGTCAAATGGCTCTGGACAATCCAGCCAGACCCGCACTTCAAAGCAGTCCCATTGGTTCATCCTTGTACCTTATTCTTCTCCAAAGAACTCCATATGTACCTCCATCCAAGATGATTTAAAGAAATTGTTTGATCCTATGTTTGATGAACTTTATGAGCCAAGTACTAATGAGGTGTCGATTTCTACAACAGAGGTCGCTCATATTCCCGTGAATGAAGTCAATCCTTCGCCTCAATATCATTAAGTCAAGAAGCGCTGCTCACGATCCTTCGCCTCATCAACAAATCATCATTCTTCAAATGTACATCATGGAACTGCTTCGCATCAATGATGAAGTTAATCCTTTGCTACTCCCGAAGATGCTCCATTTGAAAACATATTTGCTCCTCGAATCATCATCGAACCATCTTCTTCAGAGACATCGACTCTGCTACCTCGGTCCCTCAACAACCGCCACATGAACACCTTAGAAAATGGACTCACGATCATCCATTAGACAACATCATTGGAAATCCTCTCGTCCCTGTATCAACACGGAAACAACTTGCAACCGATGCCTTATGGTGCTTCTTCAACTCCGTACTCTCAAAGATCGAACCAAAGGATGTTAAACCGCCATGAATGAAGACAATGGTTCAATGCTATGCAAGATGAAATTCATGAGTTTGATCGACTTGATGTATGGGAGTTAGTACCGCTCCAGTGTGCTATGATTATTGCTCTAAAATGGATCTTCAAAGTGAAACTTGATGAGCATGGTGATGTGTTGAAGAACAAGGCTCGATTAGTTGCTAAAGGATACCGTCAAGAGGAGGGTATTGACTTTGAAGAATCTTTTGCTCCAGTTGCTCGAATCGAGGCAATCGTAATCTTTTGGCTAATGTCGCTAGTAAGAACATGGTAGTCTATCGATGGATGTAAAGACGGCATTTCGAACGGAGATCTTAAAGAAGTCGCTCACGCCACCAACCGAAGGATTTGTGAATCAAGAGCATCCTACTCACGCTTATCGTTTGAAGAAGGCTCTTTACGGTTTAAAGCAAGCTCCAAGGGCATGGTATGATACGCTATCAAAGTTCCTTCTATCTACCGGATTTAGCAAAGGAGCAATTGATCCAACATTGTTCACCGTGAAGTCGCAAACATTTAATTCATGTTCAAATTTATGTTGATGATATCATCTTTGCCTCGATCGACCCCAATGAGTGTGACCGTTTTCAAATGAAATGAGTTCAAAATTTCAAATGTCAATGATGGGACAAATGTCATTTTCTTGGGATTACAAATTTCACAAAGTCCCGGAGGCATTTTCATAAATCAATCTAAATATGCAACCGAGATCTTAAAGAAATTTGGATTTGATTCAAGTGACCATGTTGACACTCCCATGATTGATCGAACCAAACTAGATGAGGACCACTCGTGGATCATGATTGACCAAACGAAATATCGTAGTATGATTGGATCCCCGATGTACCTCACGCTAGTAGACCGTACATCTTGTTCATTGTTTGCATGTGTGCTAGATACCGTGCTAAGCCTACTAAAAAGCACCTTGAAGCGGTTAAACGGGTCTTCGGTATCTCCAAGGAACCATCAATATGGGACTTTGGTACCAAGGACACCGGTATGTCACTAACGACCTATGCGTATGCCGATCATGCAGATGTCAAGATACTCGTCAAGCACGCCCGAGGTGCTCGCTTTTGGGTGATAAGCTTGTGAGTGGTCTTCAAAGAAGCAAATGAGTACTTCTATTTCCTCTACAGAGGCGTAATACATAGCCATGTCATCTTGTTGTGCTCAAATTCTTTGGATGAGATCTCAATTAATCGACTATGGCTTTGTATTTAACAAAATCCTCTCAGATCGTGATAATAAAAGTGCTATTGCTCTTTCATGCAATAACGCTCAACACTCAAGAGCTAAGCATATCGACATTCGACATCATTTCATCGGGAACAAGTGGAAAAAGGTGTGGTGGAACTCTATTTTGTGAGGTCTCGAATATCGCTTAGCGACATCTTCACCAAAGCTCTTCCAAGAGAACGTTTTGAGTTCATACTTCCACGACTAGGCTTGAAAAGCCTTCAACCGTAACACTCAAACGCCTTCGTGAGGAAGACGAGGAGTAAAGGTCTATGCTCATCTATCTCTTGTATATATCTATTCGAAAAACAAAAATACAAAATTATAAAACCCTCAAAAATCAAATAGAAAAATATAAAACTTTCAAAATCCATAAAAATCAAAAATTCAAAAATCTTCAAAAATATTGTCAATTTGTCATGTTTTTCTCGGTTCGATAATATCTACGGTCTTTGTCTTTATATGTCTATGTTGTCATTCAAAGAATGACACGGACTTTAGATGTTGCTCGAATTTTTAAAAAAAAATATATAAAAAAATAAAAATCAAAAAATATATATATTAAAAATATATTGAGAGAAAGAGAAACACATGGTTTATTGTCATTTCAGCAAGAACCCGCTTTTTAAAGAAAGAACAGAGCCATTCTTTATCATGTTTTCAAAATTCCATGCTCGATTCTATAAACATTTATCTCATTGAAAACTAACTCGCTTTGAAAAATAACTCAGTCTCTATTTTTGATAATCATCTGGACTTATTTGTCAAAATATCAATCTCTCAATCAACAACCTATGTCATTGATTGAGGGGGAGAATGATTTCAATTAAATTAAAAAAAAGTTATTTGGCATTCAATTGTTTTCAAAAGATATACATGCATGTTTAATCAATGGAGTTTAAAGTCTCTAAATTCGATCCTTATCAGTTAAAACATATTCATAATCTAGTCACAATTCTCCTTAAAAGCTTTCAAAATCAATTTAAATCTACAGAGATCACAAATCTCAATGATTTGATAATTGTGATCGGGGAGAATTTGTGATTTAAATTGGACTTAAACCGAGGATTCGGTAAATGGTTTTACAAGGATGTACATGTTATCCTCCCGCATGTGACAAACGATTTCAAATTTTCCATTCACATGTTGAGGGGAGCATCTATCTTAAACCTATGATTTGAAACGTGATCACTTATCTCAATGTGCGGTTCCTCTAGTATGTGCAAAACTCTTTTCAAACCTTGAGGCACATATTGAGGGGAGCAAACTTATGAAAACCTCATCCTTCCCAAAAATACTTTATCTACTTGATTTGATCGTGAAGTGATGTTGATATCTTTTAGAAAATGGTAATCAAAGAAGTTAATTCTTCCTCTTGCCTCCGTGTGCAAAACGATTTCAAACATTTGATGCACATGTTGAGGGGAGCACTTGTTCTAAAAATATCAAAACAATTCAGTACAAAATGTTTTGATAATATATCACAAAGTATCCGGATTGATTTTCAAATGGTTTTCAATTGGTTCCAATGGCGGATGAACAATACCAAATAGACCGACCAACTTTACTTTATGTATGGTGATATAAGGATGATAAGGTTAGGTATGTGTTCCCATGATCCGCCGAACCGGAGGGATCTACCAGGACATTCCACTAGTTAGTGTAGAAGTCCTTAGGTATGACGATAAAAGGAGAAAATGAGATATGGGAAGAGTGCGGATCGAGACAGAGCAAGTACCGAATAAACCCAACAAGGTTCTTGCTATGAAGTCTCGGTAAGCAATCAAGGGGTTGAAGAATGAAAAGAATTGAATGAGAAAAGGGTGAAAAGAAATAGCCCTCCATTTATTCAACCATAGGGCGTAAACCGGTACAATTCATATGCTACCGATGGTAACATCGGTATTGAAGACAAGACGTCATGGACCCAAAGGACGCCTCGCACTACAACTTCCCAAACCACTCAAGTTCCTCTTAAAAGGGCTTGTTTCATTCTCACGGGAACCTACATTATCTATCGACTTTCTCTTAGAGATTGTTGATATTGAAGAAGGAGACCCTCCCTAGTCTCCGATACAGATCCAAATATGCACAAATTGAGTCTAGAGCCACGAGATCATCAATAAATCTCATTAGGACACTTTCAATGAAGACTCTCTGCTTCACACAATGTGGAAAGAGAGATTATATCTTGAGTCCCACGATTATCCTTGTGGTATTGCCGTAACATCCGAGTGATATAATAAAATATTCACAATGAAGATGGAAAGCCTTCGAGCCAACATCAAACAAGCTCTCGGTAGGTGGCATGTGAGATCTATTCAATAGATCAACCATGTGACAACCGAATGTAAACAATGGGGCGATTCAATCTTTTGAATCAATCTCGTTCAGTTATGGATTGACGGATACCTTTGAAAACCGGTCTTTGTGCTTAAAACTCTTTTCTTTAGCACTTCGACCGTGTACGAATACTTCAAATCAAAAGGTGTTTATGATTGATAATTGATTTTCATTAAAACCTTCGTTGTATTGCAAAACAATTTCTATTGTGCGATACACGATTGTTTTTCAAATCTCTTTTCATCAATCGCTGAATCTCTATTCACGTTCACTCACTCCGTGTTGTCTTCTTTGAGATGTTCGGTTTGAGAACAACTAGAGCAACCGCGAAACCCCGTCAAGGAAATTCTTCGAATTATACCGATCACAGTAAGATTTGTAATCGATCAACGGGAACCGTGGGCGTGTACCTCAATTCAACAAAAGTGATCAAAGACACTCTTGTGTGCTTTATTGCTAACTGCTTTATGCGGGAACACTCTACGCTTGCGGTGATCGTAATGGAGCGGTCAATCCATAGCCGCATGCTCACACAATACATTCATTTCTCAAGAAATCATGATAAGTGCATCAATGACTCGATATTTTCACCCCATGCTTCGCTACGCCCGCCAATATCATGAATCAACGAAAGCTTCCGCTACTCGATGAGAAGATATCATGATCCGAAATGTGAGCATGTCGGTCCGAAAGTCACAACATCACATAATACCAACACCACAATGGATGTCTCGAGATTTTTGTTAGCGATGATCTCAAAAGTCGGCTCAAAATTATTATCACGTGGATCAAGAAAGACCTCCACTTGGATTAACCAAACATGCAATGAGAAGAATCAATGACTACGAGCTTGAGCAAAGTACTACATCAAGAATGCAAGAACAATTGTTAATGTAATATCTGCTTGTATTCAATGTAATTTTAGTATATGTTTGAGGTGACCTCCTTAGGGAGATTGTTAGGAATTAGAAATTCCGGTATTAAAGAGTCGGTCACCTCAAGTATATGTAATCGTTAGAAAGCTCGTAGTCGTAGT
This sequence comes from Chrysanthemum lavandulifolium, assembly GCA_022545495.1. Taxonomy (NCBI): domain Eukaryota; kingdom Viridiplantae; phylum Streptophyta; class Magnoliopsida; order Asterales; family Asteraceae; genus Chrysanthemum; species Chrysanthemum lavandulifolium. The sequence continues at coordinate 116,400,531 of CM040238.1, forward strand.
TCTTTTATGTTAAGTAGTATTTAGTTAAGTAACACCGTGGAGGACGGACGGTCTTTACCCACCGTATGCCTCGATCCACACCCGTTGTGTGGCGCTTTTATTGTAAGACTATAAATACTCTCTACCTTCCAAGGTAGAGAGTTGGAGCTCATAATAATATCTTTCACTTTCTCTCACTAAGTTCCCTAAACCTCTAACTTTCTCTCTAAAACACTCTTGTACGCCTACTTGTATTAATGGTTTGATGTGTATGTGAAATCCAATATCTTTATACACTACAACGAATATAGTGTCACGCAAGCTTAACTATTACGAGGCTAAGTCATGAAACCATCACTAGATAGCATGGGCCGTGACTATCTCTAAACACACTAACAATCGACATGTTATACGTCCCCACATGAGCCATGTTGGTCGGACGGGTGGCCATTCCCAATAAATCTTTCCATAACATTCGCACCATCCCGAGCCGCCAGAGGTAGCAATACATTACAACGCTTGGGTTTCTAACCTTAACCTAGAACGTAATAGCTCACAAAACATTTTCAGACCAATCCAAAACTGCTCAAGCACTTGTGTCCACGTAAAACATATTCAAACCAAATCACGATTTCATCAAAATCATTTATCAATAGCGATTCAAATCAATCAATCATTTGCATTTAGTAAAAATGAGCATGTATTCTCCCCAAAACAGTTTGAAAGCAAGTAAAAGTAGGGGCCATGAACTCACCTCGAATGAAGTAACGCAAGAATCACAACGGCATTAGTGAGCAAAGCACAACAGCCTCACAAGAAGGCACAACGATATCCAAATAGTACAAGCACAACGGTACTACATCGGCACAACCTAATAAGAATTTTCTATCTCGAATCGTCTAGCAAGAAATTGAATTTCGAAAGACAACATGTCTTAGTTTTTGTGGAATACTCGTAACAAAGATTTCAAAATCCATTATCAATATCTCAAAAGTTTTAGTTTTAACATTTCGTGGTGGTAAGAAATCGAGGACTCGACATACAACTCACGCCAAAAGTATTTTATAGTTCCCAAGTGTGACTCGCACCAAGTAGAACTCGGCCAAAACATAATATATATATCCCAATATATTATGACGTATCAGTCAATAAAATCGACTCGGACTCAAGTCGAGAAGACTATGACCAAGAAGATGCTAAGACAATAACGACACATAATTTCTTTAGTAAATAAGGCAATTGGTAAGTTTCGACATTTACCCATAATCCCAAATAACTTGTATAAAACAAACATGTGTTATAAACAATGATAAGTTTGAAATTGGCAATTCAAACAATAAAGATTTTACGACTTAAAAGAATAGTTATTTCGATTCTTGTCGGGCTTTTAGCAATAAAGAGATTTAAAATATAAGTTTAGAATGTTTTTATAAATTTAGGCATAACTAATTCATTTATAAAATATTCCCAAGTCGTCGTGACTTTAGTAAAATAAATTTCTAAAAGCAAAATTTTCCGACAATTTAAAGAAAACCAAGAACTAATATTCATTGATTATTAGACAATTTTTTTATTTTTGTTGCTAACAAAATATATTAAATTCATAGTGAGTCTAATATACCGTATTCGTTTCAAGTCCAATAAATCCAATTATCCAATGTTAAATAATTATCGATCCAAAATTTTATCCAATAATATTTATTCCGCATATGTCCAATGTCAATTCATAATCCGATATCCAATATTACAATTTGTAAAATATATCCAAATACAAATCTCAATTCCATTAACGAGTACCAAGTATCACCACTTATCCGAAACTTACCAAGGATTTCCAATGACTAAATATGTCCAACCCATAAGTTATAAGTCACATGTTTCGTTAACCATAAAACTTAATTACATTTTATATTTAAATAAATTTTTACTCGACTCACCCCTTGTACCCGTTTTATATCCAACCCGATATGACCACAAGTTTGAATACCGAAGATAAACACTACACTTTTACTAAATTTTGAACCGCGAAAAACTAACATGACACAGCTACATAAGCCAAAACCGAACACTAACACAACACGCTTGGCAAGATTAAACCGCGGGTTCGAACCGAGACTACGCAACACAAGACCACACTCGTAGTCTTATTGGACGACTCCACATCGAAACGTACCCTAGTTGGGTTGTTGATGTACCAAGAAAATAAAAGACGGTGTGGTCGAGGATTTCTTTACAAACCCTAACCCTTGTGATACTTTTCTTTTATATAGGCACCAAGGACCAATATGAAATTAATGGGGACTATTTTGAAATTTCAAGAAAATAAAAGGAGGAGGGACAAATTACCAATTGCGGTAAACTTTTATGAATATACGGTTCGGGACACATTCGAATCGAGTAAACGTATGAATCTCGACACGCAAATTACGCCATTGCTTCATAATTATTTTTCCAATAACATCGGGTGTTCACACGACCAATTTCTCGCAAGTGAAACCAAAATTAAATCAAATTGATCATTGTGCTAGTACGTTGTGTCCAACTTTACGTTTCACGAGATAACTTGTCGTTTTCACCGAAAGAGCTCGTGAAAGTTCATGAATAAAACACGACTTAATATCTCGAAAATGAATATCCGAAAAGTGCGGGTTTTCACAGAGACCCACCGGTTTAGGCTTTTCGATGGGAAAGCCGTTGAAGGTTTAGGGGTTTGGTGGAGCTACAGTGTTGATCGACAAACTTTGCTCACTATTGGGGCTCTTTTGATGCTTTGCGTGATGGGATCACGGAGAAGGAGAGGCAAATTGGGTTGATGGAGGTGATGGTTAGTGTGATGACCAAGTAGCTTTTGTTGGTTCCTTTTTAAGCTACTTGGGTTAGGGATTGTTTGCGGTTGTGCTTTGTTGGCATAAGGTTGGTTGATAAGTATGATTATTAGTGTTTTTATGAAGTTATGTATAGTCGGTTGATGGATGTAGCCTCTAGTATGTTACCATTTTGTTTTATGTATGATAATTCATCTAATGTAAGGAAGATATAGTAATTTTATTGTGGTAATGGAAAATTAACATCTTTAGCCTATCTTTGTTTTGTCCTTTTATATGTTTTTTTGCTATCCCCATTTGAGATATTGTTCATGATTAGGATTCTGTGCAGTTTGTGTCTCCTGCATTATGCACGCGTATGAGGCTCTTGTCTATTTTGTTTGTGGTAAAGTGTTTGTAGTGGTTTAGCAAGTGTTGGCAGTGTTTCAATTTTGCTGTTCCATTGTGCACGCCTCTGCGCATTTAAACTTTTGTATATTCCTTTTTCGCATATGTGTTTGTAGTGGCTGCTGCACTGTTGGTAGTGGCCTGCCTTTTGTTCCTTTTTTTTATAAATGTTAGTTGTTGCATGTGTTTGTGGATATCTGGTTTTGTTTGATGATACATATTTTGTGCCGCTCATGTCGCGCCCAGGTTGTCTAGCTGAACTTGGTTTTACGTGTGATAGTGATGCTCTTCAGGATCAGATGTGTCTTTTTTTTAGAGGAAAGTTATCGGTGCTCGTGAGTGGGAGAGCATGGTACGTGCGCGTTGCTTTGAAATTGGGGCACGATCGGATATATGGATGACCTTATCCAGAGGTTCTTGAGAATGGCACAATTTGGTTGTGGCGAATTCCGTTTTTTCTCGAGCAGTGCGAGCACGTGAGCGTTCTAAACAGGCTACGTTCGAGCGATGCTACGTGAGGCGCATCTTTGCTCTTTGTGTTGCGTGGGTTACATCAACGATTCGTGCATTGTAATGATTTATTGTATGTGTGTAGTGTTTGTTTGTGTTGTTGCCTTGCTGCTTTGGTGGTTGGTTTGTGTGTGTTCTCTGTTAGTTTGTGCTTGTACTATGTAACGTAGAAGTTACATTTAATAAAAGTCGCGTTGTAACATTTGTTTCAATTTGTTGCTTTGTACTTCTATATAGTGGTGATGGCATTGTACGCATATGTAATAGTAAGATGTTGTAACGATTGTTTACATAGATGGAAAGTGGCATGTCTTAGCATGCCTGTACAACCTTAGGAGTGACATAGTTCGTCACGCATAATTCGGTACTTTAGAGGTTACCGATCCCGGTCATTCTCGTACATACCCTACGCTTCTGGCTTCTACATTGTCCTACTAACTTTAACTATCTTATATGAAGTTGAAAGATACCGGTCGATTATCGCATTATCATTCTTTTTGGACTTCTTAGTTTCGGTTCACCGCATGACCTTCTTCCTCTAGAAAGAGTTCTTTACGGATCCTCAGAGATATGCTTGATCCGTTTATTTCTTATTTTCATTGGCATTGTGTGTGTGGTGGTGGGGTCATGGTTTCAGTCAATATTACTGTGGCGGTTTCAGTAGTGGGGGTTGAAGAGGAACTGCCCTCTCCTTCCGTTTCTGGAATACCTGGAAGTGCTGGGACGTGGGCTACCGGTGGCGCCGGTTCTGGCTGGTGAAGCTCCGATGCACCGTCAAGGATAAATCTGGTGTTTCCACGTCGGCTTCCTGTTGCAAAATGCAGCTTGAATATGCGCCTTGTTTGCTGAAGGTCCCAAATGATTCTGGGTAGCTCATATGTTTCTGGGTCAGGTATGTAGCTAAGTATCTCGCTACACGGAGGCAATTGTGAGTTTGCGGCAGGACTAAAGCAAGTGATAGCCATCGTACCGGTCTTATCAGTTAGGGATGCTTTAAAGCAATAGTTGCATTATCGTAATTTGATGGATAGTTGATATTAGCTGTATGCGCAGTCATGTAAGTGTTTTCAAGAGTTAGTAAAGTATTTGTTGTGTATACCTGTAGTTCGGTTTTGGGCACGCCCATATTGTTGACAATGGAAGTGTGGCATCCTTCATTCATTTTTGTGTGGCATGTCGACACCGTTAAAATACCATCCTTTTCGTTCATCTATCCATGTTATGATAGCATCGATCGAGAACCGCTTGTCTTGTCATGAGTTTGAATGAGGGAAGGTCTATTAGTTTTTGTGAACCTTTTTTTATATGTCATTATATGGGTAGAATAGTTACCGGATGTGCTTGAGATTTAGTTCTAGTAATGCAAAGAATGGTTATTGGACGTTGTCCTTGTTGTCCTCGCCGATAGTGTTGGGTTTGGACCCGTGAATCATGAGCCCTACCATAACAGAAACGATAAGGTTATTTGATTATAGTTAAAGCTAGGGTCAAATACATTTTTCTTTGCCACTCACATTTCTCTTATTTGGTGCCTTGAGAATCGTTGGGTTTAGGTAGTAACCGGTAGCCGAGTTCTTGACGTTGAAGCCCTCCTGTTGATATGTGCTTTGTTACATATTGGTACCGACAACATAAAAAAATATTTGGGTTGGGCAATTGTTGTTTACCTGCAAATCGCTTGGCCCAACATGAGATCACAGCAATTATGATCGGTTGTTGCATTCCGGATAATAAGTTGACTTCAAATACCACAACCGCCTCATTCCAAAGGCTAAATACAATCTTTATTACCATTGCGAAAATTCGGAGGTGTTAGTTGGAGTTATTTATAGTTGCTTGTGGATCAATAAGGATCTGCTTAGGTGTACCTAAGGTTTTGTATTGTTATGTTTCGTGAGATATCTTGTTCGTGGTTGTGTCTCGAACTCCCTTATGTCGCCGACATTGCGTACAATCCTAATGTAGTCTCATATATTATGGTCGATATATGAAGTTATATGAATGAATTTTTTTGTATTCTCGGTCATTACACCGTAAGTCTGAGTCCCTTTTTACTGCTGCACCACTTCATTATAAGGAACTAAACCGAAATAGTGTTGTGGAAATCCGTCATCTTGAATTTCGATTACCTTCAGTATACTTGCCGAACAACAATGTTAGATCATATTAACAGTTTGTTTCGATTTACATTCTCTTGCACCGTAACCTTCTATGCGGAATCAATTGTTTATCTCAAGCTTTGTGTCAAATAGTTTCATATCCCATAACCGCACATTCGCTTTGAATTGCACCGCCTATAGTTGTTTTCAATATATTGTTAAAAACAGTTTTCTTATGTGGTTTTAGCTAGCTGTAAACAGGTAATGGAGTTGGTAAGTGAGAAATACCTTTTTGTCAAGTAACATGTAGCACAACTCGGTTGGGTTAGGATCTGGCACGTTCCTAGAAGTCCACCGGCGATAAACTCTTACACGAAGCGACTTTGCTATGTCCGCTGGTGTCAGGTTCATGAGGTCGGTCTCTTCTTCATCAACCATAATAGCTTTACCTTTGTCTTCTTGCTGGGATTCCATAGTCGTGGTCGGTGTTGGAGAAATTTCAGTGACCCTTGTCGGTTGAATGCCGATCCTCAACGGATGATTTGTAGATCTGCTTTCTCGGCAAGCGCCTTGCCCTTTCCTTTTGTTGTGCCTCTGTTCACGTGTTCATTGGTTTCATTTCTCCACTCGCTTCCGTAATGGGGTCTCAGGATTTTTTCAAACATATCTCGGACATACACTAGAACGTTAATACGCTTAGGAAATGTTTGTATAAAAGTATGTTATGTTAAAATGGTATCCGAAAGTGAAAAAATAATCTTGATGCAAGAATAATGATCGATATGTGAGTGTTCTCGGCTGTATGCATTGGTTAAGACGTAGTAACATTATATGCGCTAATGACGTTGAATAACATATGTAATGCACGTATGTGAGTGTTTTATAAAGGTAACGATTGGGTATGTGCGTGGCGTTGTAACTTTTCAAATGTATCTTTTCTTTAACCCTAGCCTTGCTAATGCTAAGGTAAACTGTTGTGTCTTGATCCTATTTAGGATGTCCTTGTAAACAATGTTCTTAGTAACGGTGTTGGATTGGCTTTACGTATGCTGATGATCATCTTCAAACCTGATGGCGACGTTGCTCTTGACAGTGCAACGTATAACTGACCGTGTCTGAATATTGGTTCCGGTAAATAGACGTCGATCTTCTTCAATGACTGTCCCTGGCTTTTATTGATCGTCATGGCATAGCACACTTTAACCGGGAACTGTTTCCTTTTGAATATGAACGGAAGTTTTTCATCTTTGATGCCGAGTACTATCCGGGGAAGAAAGTCTTTCTGATTTTTCCTTGTACCAAGAATTATCGTTACTTCTAGAAATTTTGTAGCGGTTGCATCACGGTCATGCGGGTACCATTGCAAAGTCCCCTACTGGTTTCAAGTTACGTAATAACATTACTGGGTGCCTATCTTCGCTTGGAGCTGGTGTGGCGGTAGTCTGTTGGATTGATAGTGTTCGATATATTACATAGATACTGAGTTCGAGTTGAACCTCCGTTGATCCCAAAGGGACCGCATGGTCTATAATTTTGTATGCGTGTGTTCTTCCGGGATCTTTTCTAAGATGGATGCGTTTATAAGATCGGCGGTTTCATTTTTGGGACAGACAATGGCTTTTTCTTGAAGGTTATCTGCAGTGGGGTGCTGCAGTGTTATGTTGTCGTAGATGAAACCTATGAGCTGCTCTTTCCCACGCTCGTTATCGGGTAAGCGAAGCATGTCTGGGATTTGGATCCATGACGCGTTCTCGGGGTTTGGAGAGTCAGGTGTCCCCGCATAGCCGTCACCTATATCAAGTAACCACTTGGAGAATCTGTTAACCTCATCCTTCTCCGGTTCAGTCATTCCGGGCCTCTCTAACCTCATATTTTTTTTGCAATACGAATACTCTAAAATGTTGCCATAGGTAAGATTCTGATATTGATGATGCTATAATTTCACTCTTAGGCGCACCTTTTTTAACTGGCAATGTCTGCCTAAAATCACCTCCAAACATTAACGATTTACCGCCAAATGGTTTTTCTGGGAGACCGAATTATTCCAAGGATCTGCCGTGATGTGACAAACTTGATTCACATGTAATAGATGTACCCCAAAGAGTTCGAGACAACTTCCTTGGAATGTCGCCGACATCTGCTTTTAGAACGTGTCCCACGTCCATGATCGGGTTGTTACGTCGCGGAAGAGTAGCATCTGTCACGAACAATGCACGATTTACGGCGTTCTTTGCAATAATCGCAGCCTCTTCTAGCGCTATAGACCATTCACGATCAACTTCTATTAAACCCATAGCCTCCGCCGCCTTGTTGGTTGGATACAGACACCAATAACCGTCCGTATATCGTGGAATGAAGTGCACCGCTTGATGGCACAGAGCGCCGTTGATAGAAAAGGTTACTGAACTTGGATGGACAAATTGATAACATCAAATTATCTTGAATATTAAGTGTCAATTTTCCCGATAATGCTTGTAATTTATATCATTTATATGGATTTACGCTTGTTTTCCATTATATTCCACTTTCGTGTAAATTACGAGCATTGGAGCTAAAGAGACGCGAATTGGAGAATTATTAAAGATTATCATTGTATGCTCACTTTGAAGAAGTTACGTGTAACTCATATCTCACATTACACCGTAACTAAAGCGTGACTCGTAAAGCCAACTTATCGAAGATTACGACGTAACTCTCTCAAAAGATTACGACGTAACTATATTAGGTCAAATGAGGTTCCGCGCGCTTATAATTACGCCGTAACTCGTGCTTAAACTACGGCGTAACCAAGAATTATTGAAGATACGGCGTAATCCCTTCTAAGTTTATGCCAGTAACCAGCAGATCTGGTGCAATTTACAAAGAATTAGATGATTACGGCATAACTACCTTATTAGTTACGCCATAACCAAGATCCGCCTATAAATACCCCACGATTTCCAACATTTCAAAGCATCCCATTTCACACACAACAATCGAAAACGTGGGAAGAAGCCAAAGGCATATCTAGAGGAGCATACGGAGCCATCTCCTAGGGAGAAATCACTCCCCGATAAGCATTAGCTTTTTATCTTTTCTTTACTTTCGATTCATGTATTTCGTAACATTAAACATTGAATTGATTTGTATGGTTAGTATGAGCGCTAAGCACCTCTTGGTTCGCCTAGTTATGATTCCTTAATTCTTTTGTTTGCGTTTACTTTACTTCCATATAATTATTTCTAAGTGTATGCATGCATAGTTTATTGGTAGCTACCCTTGTTTCGGTAGTTTTGAATGGAAGTAGAGGCTAGTTGCTTAGGAAATATGACCAATTGACCCTAAGTGAGTAGACTGAGACAGGAAGGGTAAGATATGACCAACCGACGACCCTTTCTACTTGTGCGATTGACCAACCGATCACCTACGCTTGATGAACTTAAGAATTAGGGGTGAGTGTCTAAGATGCTAGCGCCGGGCACTCACTATTATAAGTCTAGCATGTAGCGGGACTTAATGACTCGGGTTAGGGGACCAGAAAAACTGGACTTATGAGGGACACCGACTTCTCCAAAGGGTGGCATCTTTGTTGATAGGTTAGGACTAACCGACCAAATGATGTCCTCTCGACTTTGACCCCACCGAATTAATTGGAAGTAATTAGACGAAACGTTACTAGCTAGGATGAATAACTAGGTTAGCACCACTCTCCTTTATTGATCACATCCTTTGCTTTTATTTGTGTTAGTAGTTAATCGCTAATTAAATAAACCATCTTAAAATCTGTGACACCTAGACTTAGTATTAATCCAACACACATAGCTCTTGGGACAACCTCGGTTTTACCAAATACTACATTACACACGACTGTACACTTTGCTGTTAGTGCATTAGGGTAGACCATAGGTATTACGAGACATTATAAATATTAAAACACAGTCAAGAAACCCGCATCAAGTTTTTGGCGCCGCTCTGAGGAGTTATATTAGGATTGCTATTAAGTCTTTCATTTTGTTTTATTTTTAAAATTCTCAAGTTCTCACAATCTCTTTTCAAGTTTCATGTACCATGGAAGTTGTTAACATCGATGACCTCACTCTCGAGGAATATTTGGCGTTGACAAGAGCAGAACAAGGGCCGGGGCTCGTAAGACCGGCAATTGGAGCTGATGTCCGTTTCGAAATTAAAGACCAATTTATAAGGGAGCTTCATGCTAACCCTTTTTCCTGAAACAGGGACAAAGATGCGTATGAGCACGTTGAAAATGTCTTATACATCGCAAGCCTTTTCAACATTCCGGTGTATATCATGACGTGTTATGCTAAGGATGTTCCCATGACTCTTACTAGGGATGCAGAAGATGGATTGAAAGATTGCCAGCAGGGGCAATTAATACTGGGCTCTACTAAAGAAGCACTTCATCCGAGGTATTGCCTCGTCAAGATTTCTAACCGACTTTTGAAATCCATAATTTCAAACAAGAAGACGATGAAACGTTGTATCAAGCTTGGGATAGATACAATGATCTCCTTTACAAATGTCCTACACATGATCCGAACAACCAAAAAAAAAGTCAACATCTTCTATAAAGGAATCAACGTGACTACAAGACAGATGCTAGACTATCAAGGATCGATCCCGAACATGACTCCAACTTTAGCAATTGAAGCCATTCGAAAGATGGCTGATCATTCCCAAAAATGGCACGATGGGGGAGGCAAAAGAAACTAAGGCGAAAGTTTTGATGGAATTGCAACCATAACTAACAAGCTAGAGAATCTAGGTCGAGATATGCTAAAAATCAAAGAAACTGTTCATGCCATCCAAGTTGGTTGCGAAAGCTGTGGGGGAGGACATCTAACTAAAAATTGTCCTAACATCAACGAAGAAAACACGATCGAAGAAGCTAAATATGAAGAAAATCGACCATTTTATGGGATAATCGTAATGGCTATCGTGGCGCACCCCACCATATTATGAGCGTAGTGAAAGAAGAGCTAACTTGGAGGAAATGATTAACAAGTACCTTGTGGATTCGACTAAGAGACGAAAGAGCAAGAAGAATGGTGAAAAACTTCCAATATAATACAAACAAAAGCCTTTCTAGCCATGACATATCACTAAAGAACTTGGAAACTATGATTGGGAAGCTTGGCGACGAAGTACAAAAGAGAAATGCGGCACACAAGAACAAATCAATAGTATGTAAAGCCGTGTTTTTGAAAATGACAAGTCCTCCGATGAGTCTAATAGAAACAATGATACGAAGGCAAAATAGAGTTACGCCATAACCAAACATCGAGTTACTGGCGTAACCAGACACAAGAAATGACAAGTCTACCAAAGTTGACGACTCTAAAAGGAAGATTCATTGGTGTAAGGCTATTGCAATTGATGATGGAGAGTGTTACAACTTATGGGCCTCTTGTGACCCTCGGAAGGCCTGGGATGGAGGGGTTGATAAGGAGAGGGTTAATGATGATAGATACATGTGGACTACACTTAACGATGAAGAAAGATTAGCCAAGTTCTCGATTAACAAAGTGGAAGGACCACTTATCAAACATTACTGCAAACCCTTACTAATCACGGAAGATGAGTTCACACAAGCATAGCCGACTTGCAACCCCTTTCGTGAGTATTGTAACGGAGGGGGAAATGTGAAGAACGAAATTTCGATATGCCCACATGAATCGGGAAGACATGACGTCGATTTTGGGGACCTATCATTCAGAGATTGGTACTCAGTAAGGTTCGATGATGCAATAATTAATTCGGTCTTATTGAGAAATCTAGAGCTCAAATATGAAAACATATTCTTCAAGGAAAGACCATTAAGCCCCTCAACGATGTTCCTTCTGGCAACAACGATGACGCAGGAACTCGAAGTCATTGGTGTGACCAAATTAAAACCACTGACGGAAATGTTTAGGCTTCCTGCAATCCTTTTGATGTAACGGGGGAAGCAACATTGAGAGAGCTGGGGAAGACGAGTTCCTATGGACCTCGACTAATGACTCAGAAAGAACATAATTGCCTTGGCCAGACGATTTAGGATTCGACGATTGGGTCAGAATCAAATAAGGAAAAATAGACGCGCTAACTAGGGAGAAAATCTAGAATGGGTGTATGAGTAAAGATCAACCAAAAATGAAGTTCAATAGAGAATCGATAATGACACCGAGGATTCATCGAGGAAGGAAAAGAGGAATGCAAACAAATGCTCGTGGAAAATTTACTCAATGATAAACCTCTTAAAGATACCGATTCCGATGATGATGATTTTGATTACCTCGAACTACAAGGGAAGATGGATTCATTGACCCGATGATGAAGCACATGAGAAGAGAAGATGCAAGCTACTTGGGATTCCGTATAAGAGGCCACCCCGATTATTGCCGAAAAGTATGAGTTCACTCAGGAAAACTAGAAGGGGGGTTGAATAGTTTTACCAATTAAAATTTGTTTTAAAATATTTAGATCGACTTATGTCAATCTATTTGGATGTGTATTTTGGACATTGATTGATGGATATATAAATGTGTAATGAAAGATAAAGAGTAAGAAGCACATAACCACGACGATTATTTATAGTGGTTCGCCACAAGGACACCTTACTTGCCCTACTCCACTCCCCAAGTCACCTACTCGAGAGTTCGTAATCACTACACGACACCAACTCCTTATGGGGAAAGCCTTCACAATGTCGCCACTCTTTTCCCTGTATTAGGCTAACCACCGGTTCTTTCACCAAGGAGAACCACACCTACCACAACGTCGCTTACCCTTTATCTGGTACTAGGCTAAGTACCGAGTTCCATTGCAATGGAGGAACTACTACCCAACACTACACAACACCTAACCCCAAAGGAGACCTACTCCTTATTACAACACCATCAAGGATATCAATATCCTTGGAAACAAACTATCACTATTTGTATAACGATGCACCTCATCGATTATACGACCTTGGCAACCTTCACTAATGCCACTTGATTTGACTCCTAGGCATCTTTCACTAATGCCCTTGACACGAACGCTTGGCACCTTTCACTAATGCCTTCATCTTGACTCCTATAGCATTCTTCACTAATGCTTTAGACATGGACGTTAAGCACCTTTCACTAATGCTTTCATCTTGACTCTTTCGGCATCCTTCACTAATGCCTTGGACACAACACTACTATCGAGGAGGAAAGAAGTATCAACAAGAGAACCTCAGTAGTCTTGATGATGACGAAGCATGGCAACTCATGGACTTGAGCTTGCTCGACTTCAAGAAGTGGTGATCTCGCCTTTAATAGGAACCTAGAGAATCACACAAAACAAAAGACAAACTACATAGAAAGATCCTTAAGATCTGTGGTTAGAAGGTTACAATACTTGGGGAAAGTATGTGTGGAGTGGCAACCCAAAAGGAAGAAATGGCTCACTATTTATAGAAGAAAAACAACTCTCGCCCACGGATCCCACGGACTTGAGGATCCGTCGATGTATTATCGGGATCCGTGGGGCGCTCCCTTTGCCCATGGGTTTTGGGTCATGGTTCATGGGATATGGATCATGGGTATCCAAGTAGATACAATGTATCTATAAGATGCAATGCATCTAGTCCATGGTTCATGGATTAAAACTATGGGCCATGGATTAAAACCAAGGGTCATGGATATTATCTATATATGACATAAGCATGATGTCATGCAATGGGTTATGGGTCAAGCTCCATGGGTATGGGTCATGGACTTTGGGTTGTACCCAACTACATTCAATGTATTTGATCAATGGGTCAAATACATATGTTTCTACCTAATTGTATTACCCATTATAATACTTACTAGTTATGTATATATTTGCCTAATATGTAAACACTAGTTGTTGTACATATGTATTACTAAATCATAAAATCACTTATACTTGTTTTAGTGTTTTATGTGAAAACGTGAGTATGTTAGAAAACTATTGGCTCAAACCATTTACGTATTTTATTTGTTTCGTTAGAATGATTTTACGCTTGTTATCGACAAAACATTAGAAGATCGTAAAATATAAATAACCGCTTTTACGGCTTATTTGTATTAACAATCTCCCTTTTGTTGATGACAAACATAAAATTATTTTAAGGAAAACTAAAATTGTAAAAGTTCGAATTGAGTTTTACTCTCTTCTCCCCTTTTGTTGAAACAAAAGAGCGTCGAAAAGAAACTAACACAATGTTTTAAGAAAAACATGTAAAAAAAAAATCTAGAGAGCAAGTGACGGAAAAGTTATCGTCTTAACTCCCCTTGACGAGTCCATCCCATTGTGAGGCGTCAAGTAAATAAATACTACTAAGCTAATGCATTACAACTATGTTTGCAAGTGGTTTCGTCTTAGTGACGATAATGCTCCCCCTTGATGATTGCAACTTTGCAAGGGGACGTAACGAAATGTAATCCATATGAGGATTATATTGCAAATGGTTTTCCAAAGTATGGTTTAACACAAAGCTCCCCCTAGCTTAGGGTGTCAAAGTCTTCATGTGTATTTTGAAAATCTACAAAACAAAGGTTAGAAAACAAGTATATAGTGCATAATTTCCTGCAAATAAGACTCAAGTTAGTAGAAAATTGGTCTTACATTGCACGGATCCCATGGTTCCTCCTTGGAGGATCCGTCTAGGAAAAGTTTAGGGATCCGTCTATCTCATTAATAGATTTCAAAGAATGGTGATGTAACAAATAATGTTATCATCAAAGTGAGATATGTATTCAAGCAACAAACATATACTCAAAGCAATATGGCATATAAACTATCATTCAATAAAACATAAGAGATAATCAACAAATCTCTAAAAATAAGAGAATGACTTAGCCATGTAATACATATTCTACTAATACTAATAAGTGACTAAAACTTAAGAAGCAACAATGTGCTTGAGTCTAAGGATGAGTAGACTTGTTGCTTTGGTCCAATCTTTCAAGAAGATGATTAAACATGAAATGCAACTCATTTCGTACTTCTTGAACAAGTCCTTGGGTGATTAGAAAATTTGAGCAATTATTGTCTTGATTAGGAACCGAAGGAGATTGGATGTTTTGAGGAGGCTCTACAAATGATGGTGGGGTTTTATTGAGAGATGTAGGATGAGGTTCTACTAAAATGAGGGTGGTGGTAATGGAAATTCCTCCATATGATCAAGTCCTTGGTGGTTCCTTATTTCCAATGATGGACTAGTTGGTGTTGTAGGTGGTTCCTATTTAATGAGAAAGTTGGTGAATGGGAAGTTCTCGGTGGTGAATGCTCTAATGAATAGAGATTTGGGTGAGAGAGAGGCTCAACGAAAGAGTGTAGTCTATGCTCTATGAATGAAGGCTTAGACGCCTTGCTAGAACTAGCTACGCTTTGGTTTAGAGCTTGATAAACCCTTTTCTAGCCTAAAAGGTCTAATGCTAATTCTTGCGGTTCTCTTAGCAATTGTTGATTGGGTTTGTTGAGGTGGGATTCTAGCACTATTATCTCTTACGGGATGATTCGGTGGATGAAATCTCATGAATCATATGACCATTCCTTTTGGATGAACCTTTGGTTGAAGAGTTGTTGCTAAGTGCTTTAGTCATGGTGATGGTGAGGATGCAATATGAGCTTCTTACTACTGATTTTTGAGGACTAGGTAGGAGTGATGACTTAACCTCAAGAGTGTTTGGTTTATAAAGGATGAATTTGAATTAAGGAATTAAATTCATGACCACTAAAGGGATTAGGCATGCACTAAGGTCAACTAAGATGTTGTTCAGCTCTAGGAAATCATTAAATGGTAAAATAAAGTGTTTAGATTACCAAAGGTGGCTTAAATTTGAAGAAAAAACCTTAAAGTCTTTCTGTAGACACGGATCCCTCTCACCAGGGATCCGTCTGGTTATAAACCAGAGATCTGTCTGTCAGACAGATATGTGATGAAATGATTATGCTTTTTGTAAGGCCTAGTACCTATGAATCTTGAGGATTTGACTTTCCATAGATGTCTTGAGTGGTGGATGTCTTACATGCTCAACCATAAGGAGTGAGGATACTTAATGATGGTTTTGGGTAGGAAAGTAGACTTTGGAGAGTCTAACTAAGTTCTTGAGAAGGATACCATTTGATTTGAAATGGGAAAATGATGACAATTTGTCTTAGAAATCAGATGATGCCTCAAGAGAAATTTGAGAAAATCCTAAAAATAAAGAAAAGTGAAAACTAGTTTTAAGCCTATTCTTGAGGTAAGAGTGACTAAAATCAATTTGCTAAAATGATGGAAATACCAAACTAAGTGTTTTGAGATGTGAGGAGCAATGTGTGAGCGCTAGAGCGGAAAAATGGTGGATATTGGTGAGTTTGATAAATCAAAGGCACTTTGAATTTGATCCTAAGTTACCTACGGATGAATGTGAGACCTCTGTGCTTAAGGAAGCCTTAAGTGGTATTAAAGAATCATGTTTGGCCATCATGATGTGATTAAGGGATAACTAGGATGTATAGTGATCGTGGTTCGATATCCGCCTTCCGGATCCCACGGTTCCCTCTTGGGAGGATCCGCTAGTTATAATTCGGGATCCGCCATCGCAGATCGAAGGCTTTTGAAGAAATGTGCAATTCTTGCACCCTTAGAAAATGCTTCTCCTAGTTATTTCAACAATGATTAAATGCAAGAGTACAACGATAGCAAGTGTGGGGAACTAAAGGTAGCTAAAGATGAGTGACGATGACTACTCGAATGATTTCAAGATGTCGTAAAATCTCATCCTACTGCTCCTAAGTTAAATTGTTCAATGCCGTTATGGCAATTCCTACATTCTACATCCTACTCTACATAAGTATTGTTAGGATGTAACAAACCATTGTTTCATTATCTTACTTCCCCATCCCCTTCCATATCAATCCCCGTCTTCATCCTCCCCTCCACTCTTCATCCCACCATCTCTACTTCTTTTTCTTCAAGAAGTTGGCGAAGCACTTGAAGATCCCTTTGGTTTGTTGCCATTCTTGTGATGGGCTAGGAATGTCCGGAAATTGATTTATGTAATCCAAAGGGTCGAGATCGGTGTTGCCGAGGGGGTTGCTACTTCCTTCTCCTTCTCTTTATCTCTCTCGTTCATCCGATGAATCCGTTGGTGGGTGAGGTCTTTTGCCTTCCACCATAAACCTTGTAGTTCTTCCCTCGGTCAACGACACCATAACTTTGTTGCAAAAGATATGATCAAGGGAGTACGGAGAAGGATCTAAATCAAAGATGAAGTTTGCAAGACGGATAGGAGCATTGCATATGGGAGCACCATTTTGTCCATGCTTTTGACACTCGCCATTCTCTTAATCATGTAATATGCAAGGTTGAAGCGAGTCTCGGTCACAAGGCAATAGATCATAAAACTTAAGAATGCATTGGGGTGATCCTTGTTCCCTCCTAAGCAAAGTACATTCTCCCTCACCACGACTTCCCATTTCCTATATAACGCGTACATCTCGGAAAGCTCCATTTGAAAAGGGTCCCTATAGATCACTTTGGAATTTCTAGTGACCGTCGATGGGGATGCCCTTTGTATGAACACGGTATCCCTTACCGTGGTTGCTTCCGGGATTCTCGTGTGGTAAACTTCATGATGATCAACCATATCGTGTAGCTCCGCCAAAGACCATTCATTGGAAAACAAGCAAACTCCTTGATATGGAACACATAGTATTCTTCCAAATTCTACAAGTGAAAGGGTGTACTCATGCTCATTTATGATGAAGACAATTGAGATGGTCCTGTTATCATTCCTAACTATTCTCATTGTTTTGTAGAACTCGAGTACGAACACCGGGCAAATTTGCTCGTTTATGTCCAAAAGACAATCAAACCCAATCGTTTCAAAACTTGTCGGATGTCGGTGTTAGCAAGGAATGATGGTTCTACCACACGACCTTCATGAAAAGTCACTTTTGAGCAACTTGAAAGCTTTCCTATCCTCAGGGCTAAGTCCATCCTTCGATGGCACATTGGGATGTAGTGGGCGGTATCATGATAGTCTTGTTGTCGGTTACTAGGCATGATTGTTCCTATACAACAAGACCACAATATGGTGTTAATTGTGAATAGTAGCCCAAAGGGTTTGATCACAATTTTGCTCAAATCATCTTTATTGAATTCAATAAATAAGTTTAATTTATATTAACAATGTTAATTCTTTGATTTAGATTATCTTAGAAAACAATGTGGTAACAAATTATGACAAACCCATTTGAACCCAACTTCTAAAGATGAAAAATTGTAATCCTAGAAATCAAGGAATTAAATTAACAATGTAGTGAAGATTGTACTTACACAAGAGATTGTTTTGCTTGAAGGAAATGATCAATTTGCTCTCGTGAACAATGAATTGGGTTTTGTTCGTGAGTCTTTGAAGGGAAAGTGATAGTGGAACTTCCACAGTGATCATTTCTAACTTATGTTGTCTTCTGTTGCACGGATCCCTCTCACAAGGGATCCGACATGATAGCAAAAGTTCAGCTTAAGCATTCCTTGATAACTTTGGTTTGGGAGTTCTAAAATGCCTAGAGTTGATGTTTAAGCTCTATAACTTGTGGTTTGGGGTTTTGATGGTTTAATACTAATCCTATTTGACGAGGTTCCCCTTTTTATGAATAAGTCATAATTCATTGGGAGGTTTTTCAAAGATTATAATAAAATCCCATTTTATCATAATATAAGAAACTTCACATGGATATTCATTGACATAGATGAAATGTCAATAATCCTTTGTGATGAATAATGATCAAGGCTATCGAATAACCGAGATATCATTATCACAGGTTTGTAGTGTAGTCTATATAAATCAACGAAGAATACTATTCTTGATGATGATTTTAATATAGATAACTACTTAAGTAATTACTAATAAAGAGTAAACATACAACTAAGACTTTAATAATAATAACAAAATGTAATTTATTAAAGATCATACTTTGCTAAATATTCTTTTAAGGAAAGAAATATTTAGAGAAATTTTTAGATCTTCTTAGGATCTCCGGATCCATGTGAGGAATACAATGCTAAATATTCTTTTACTAAAAGAAATATTTAGAGAATTTCTTCATGATCTTCTTGGTATGCCCAAATCCAAGTATGGAGAGTTCTTAACAAGGAAAATATTAGAACGTTCTATCATTGTCCAACATTAAACACTATGATGATTTTTAAACATGACTTAAAGAATCCTTTTAGTAGTTTTCAAACATACACGGATCGTATCAAGTTTTTAAATTACAACATACTCTAAGAAACTTGGTAACTAAGCTCGATGCAAATTGTGGTAAACTAGAAGGGGTTGAATAGTTTTACCAATTAAAATTTGTTTTAAAATATTTAGATCGACTTATGTCAATCTAATTGGATGTGTATGTTGGACATTGATAGATGGATATATAAATGTGTAATGAAAGATAAAGAGTAAGAAGCACATAATCACGACACGAGTATTTATAGTGGTTCGCCACAAGGACACCTTCCTTGCCCTACTCCACCCCCGAGTCACCTACTCGAGAGTTCGTAATCGACACAACACCAACTCCTTATGGCGGAGAAGCCTTCACAACGTCGCCTACTCTTTTTCCCGACTAGGCTAACCACCGGGTTCTTTCACCAAGGACAACCACACCTACCACAATGTCGCTGCCCTTTATCCCAGACAATGCTAAGTACCGAGTTCCATTGCAATGGAGGAACTACTACCCAAAACTACACAACACCTAACCCCAAAGGAGACCTACCCTTATTACAACACCATCAAGGTTATCAATATCCTTGGAAATAAACTATCACTATTTGTATACGATGCACCGATCGATTATACGACCTTGGCATCCTTCACTAATGCCACTTGATTTGACTCCTAGGCATCTTTCACTAATGCCCTTGACACGAACGCTTGGCACCTTTCACTAATGCCTTCGTCTTGACTCCTTTAACATTCTTCACTAATGCTTTAGACATGGACGTTAAGCACCTTTCACTAATGCTTTCATCTTGACTCTTTCGGCATCCTTCACTAATGCCTTGGACACAACACTTCTATGGAGGAAGAAAGAAGTATCAACAAGAGAACCTCAGTAGTCTTGATGATGACGAAGCATGGCAACTCATGGACTTGAGCTTGCTCGATTTCAAGAAGTGGTGATCTTGCCTTTAAGAGGAACCTAGAGAATCACACAAAAACAAAAGACAAACTACATAGAAAGATCCTTAAGATCTGTGGTTAGAAGGTTACAATACTTGGGGAAAGTATGTGTGGGAGTGGCAACCCAAAAGGAAGAAATGGCTCACTATTTATAGAAGAAAACAACTATCGCTCCACGGATCCCACGGATCCGTCCAGCACATTGGGGATCCGTGGGACGCCCCTTTGCCCATGGGTTTTGGGTCATGGTTCATGGGATATGGATCATGGGTATCCAAGTAGATACAATGTATCTATAAGATGCAATGCATCTAGTCCATGGTTCATCGATTAAAACTATGGGCCATGGATTAAAACCAAGGGTCATGGATATTATCTATATATGACATAAGCATGATGTCATGCAATGGGTTATGGGTCAAGCTCCATGGGTATGGGTCATGGACTTTGGGTTGTACCCAACTACATTCAATGTATTTGATCAATGGGTCAAATACATATGTTTCTACCTAATTGTATTACCCATTATAATACTTACTAGTTATGTATATATTTGCCCAATATGTAAACACTAGTTGTTGTACATATGTATTACTAAATCATAAAATCACTTATACTTGTTTTAGTGTTTTATGTGAAACGTGAGTATGTTAGAAAACTATTGGCTCAAACCATTTACGTATTTTATTTGTTTCAAGAATGATTTTACGCTTGTTATCGACAAAACATTAGAAGATCGTAAAATATAAATAACCGCTTTTACGGCTTATTTGTATTAACACACTCGATACCACTTGGGGCCGGAGGAAAAAATTTCAAAATTCGAAGATCGAGACTAAAGAATACCTCCATGACCGCCACAATTGTTTCTTGGGTCGACACAACTTAATGAAGGACATGGAGGAAGTTGGCCAAGTCCAAAGGCCACCATAAAGCCCCGAGGCTCGAGTCTAACTTAAAGACTCAGAATAAAGAAAAGTGCTCTTTGGGAGACAACCCAATTATCCCTTTCTTTTGTTTTATTTCCATTTATGTTGGGTTTTGTGTTTTAACCATTTTTGCGTGAAACGAAGAGAAATTGTCTGCAAAGATGTCGATTCGACTATAGTTACAACAGAACTCATCTCGGTTACGCCATAACAAACCTCTTGCAGTAATTTCGGATGCATTACTAATTACGGCGTAATTCCATCTCGATGGTTACGCCGTAGCTATACTCTTGCAACAGATGCTGTTTTTGCCTAGTTACTGCGAACTCCTTCTAAGAGTTATGACGAACTATCCTCTCAGATTACTTCTTTCATTTTAAACACAATAACCTTGTATTAGTATTTTAAATGAACTTTGTGGTGTGTTCCTTGTAAACCCTCACGAGACTTCACTTGTCTACTTGGGACACCAAGTGGTTTAAAAGGCTTGTGGCATATTCTAAATGCAACCGTGATTCCTACGAAAGTGAGTTAGCTTTATTTTTCATTTTTCTTTTTCTTTTTAGAATTATGCTTGTCGGTAGTGTGATTTCGTGGATTGAAGTTTGCTCGTGGATGCTTATACGAAGGCACGACTCTTTTTCGTGGGCCTTCTTTCTTTTGGAGCAAATTTCGTGGAAGTTCTCGCCTAATTCTACTTTTCTTCACCTTTATTTAACGCTTAGTACAAAAGGGACTTTGTACAATTCAAGTAGGGTGAGATTAGCCTTATCCGTGAGATTAGCCTTATCCGAGCATATACAACCCTTGATATTATATGGTGAGATTAGCCTTATCCGCTTTCCAATATTTTACCCAAAATCCACCAAATTATGAGTGTGCTTTAGCTTGTAAACTTTAGAACTTGGCCTTTGAATCATTTCGAGACCATAGACGAGGTATGTTGAGTTAGCTCGATGTATTTGGACTTTTCGCTTTTAAGAAGGAAATATTATAGGATTATCACAAAATAGCCTACCATTGTGTGTCTATCGATTAGTCACTTAGACTTCTCGACCCCATGTGAAACCCTTTGTTGCACTCACCTTTAGTGCAAGATACCCTAGATACACCCATCTGAGCCATTCATTTCATTTTGTTAACCCAATATATTGTTTCGATACACTTATACACCTTAGCCTACCCCGTAGTCTTTATTTGTGATCGGGAAGTCATCATTTGCCTAAGTTCAAGGTTCAAGTGAGAGGTTCGAATCACGCTTTAAATCGATGACATATTCTTAAAGATCATTGAAGACCCCGAATTCCCATTGTTCATCTCAAGTGGGGGATGTTATGTTTAGTTGTTATGTTTTGTTGAAAAAAAGTTATGTTATTTAGTTTATTGTAAAGTGCGATGTTATAAGCACTATGTTATGAGCTTTATATAGATTTAGTATCGAGGAAGCCACCTCGGTCACATGTGAAGCTTAGAGTTGGTAATTGCGCCAACAATTGAAGAAAAGTTAGTGTGCCCATCACGTGTCCTCTAATGACACATCTACCTAGTATTTCATGATCCGTTTCTTAACTTCAAAGCTTGAACTTTGGGCGGACGGTAAGTGGTGATGACTTGGTTATAGATCTAGGCTATCCGCTTGTTTTTATTTTACACCATTTATATATCCCATGTCTTATCCTACCCTTTAGTCATGAAGCGTGTTTAGGTGATGCAATGAGAAATCTTTGGTGTCTTGGCCATGGATTTGGTCATGTATGTCCACTTCGCCGTGACATGTTAGTAATGACGAGTCTCCTTAACCTTTGTCGTGTCTACCCATATTGCCTTCAAAATTGTTTAGCCCTTAACTCTAGTGGTGGAGATTTGTGTAACCGCCAAGCTTATGATAGAATACATGCTATGACTTTTCGATTGAGTGATCACCCGATATTGACACTTAGAATAGTTGAGAGATTTGAGTGTTTTGTTCCCATTTCATGAGGTGTTCACTTTGTTTTATTCTAGCATAAGGGATTTGTAAACTTATATTTTCCGTAATGGGAGATATCTTTTAGGAATCTATCTAATAAGGTCTACTTGAGAGCAAGTAGAGTTCAAGTGGGGATATTTGATAACATCAAATTATCCCGAATATTAAGTGTCAATTTTCCTCGATAATGCTTGTAATTTATATCATTTATATAAGGTCTCACTTTGAAGAAGTTACGCGTAACTCATCTCTCACATTACGCCGTAACTAAAGCGTGACTCGAAAAGCCAACTTATCGAAGACTACGGTAACTCTCTCAAAAGATTACGACGTAACTATATTATGTCAAATGAGGTTCCGCGTCGATAATTACGCCAGTAACTCGTGCTTAAACTACGGCGTAACCAAGAACTATTGAAGATACGGTGTAACCCTTCTAAGGTTACCAGTAACCAACAGATCTAGTGCATTTTACGAAGAATTAGATGATTACGGCTTAACTACTTTATTAGTTACGTTGTAACCAAGATC
This sequence comes from Chrysanthemum lavandulifolium, assembly GCA_022545495.1. NCBI lineage: Eukaryota > Viridiplantae > Streptophyta > Magnoliopsida > Asterales > Asteraceae > Chrysanthemum > Chrysanthemum lavandulifolium. The sequence continues at coordinate 116,423,910 of CM040238.1, forward strand.
CGCCCTATAAATACCCCACGATTTCCAAAGATTTCAAAGCATCTCATTTCACACACAACAATCGAGAACGGGAAGAAGCCAAAGGCGGATCTAGAGGAGCATACGGAGCCATCACCAAGGGATAAATCACTCCCCACGATAAGCATTAGCTTTTTATCTTTTCTTTACTTTCGATTCATGTATTTCGTAACATTAAATATTGAATTGATTTGTATGGTTAATATGAACGGCTAAGCACCTCTTGATGCGGCCTAGTTATGATTCCTTAATTGTTTTGTTTGCATTTACTTTACTCCGTATAATTATTTCTAAGTGTATGCATGCATAGTTTATTGGTAGCTACCCTTGTTTGGTAGTTTTGAATGGTGGTAGAGGCTAGTTGCTTAGGAGATATGACCAATCGCCCTAAGTGAGTAGATCGAGACGGAAGGGTAAGATATGACCAACCGACGACCCTTTCTACTTGTGCGATCTAACCAACCGATCACCTACCGTTTGGATGAACTTAAGAATTAGGGGTGAGTGTCTAAGATGATAGCGCCGGGCACTCACTATTATAAGTCTAACATGTAGCGGAACTTTGTGACTCGGCTTAGGGACCAGAACAACTCGGACTTATGAGGGACACCGACTTCTCCAAGGGTGGCATCTTTGCCGATAGGTTAGGTGAACCGACCAAATGTCGTCCTCTCGACTTTGACCCCACCAAGTAATTGGAAGTAATTAGACGAAAATTACTAGCTAGGATGAATAACTAGGTTAGCACCACTCTCCTCTATTGATCACATCCTTTGCTTTTATTTGCTAGTAGTTAATCGCTTAATTAATTAAACCATCTTAAAATCATGACACCTAGACTTAGTATTAATCCAACACACATAGCTCTTGGGACAACCTCGCTTTTACCAAATACTACACTACACACGACCGGTACACTGCCTGTTAGTGCATTAGGATAGACCATAGGTATAACGAGACATTATAAATATTAAAACACAGTCAAGAAAAGTCGCATCACATATGTCAGCATGCCGATGGACGGTTTATTAAGATAGGCTCTTGGAAACCATTCCTATCTTTCTTTGACCGTAAAAATTCAGATGGGAATTATAAGTATGTTAAATGCCTACCTACAACAGATGAAGCATTGAAATCTAACCACCACGTGAGCGTTGTTTTCCGGGAATTAGGGTTATCGAGCATCGATCGGATCCTATGGTCGGCCTTGAATGTAACACGCTGCATGTTTTCCAAATGCACCGCAAGAATCGCACCGCAGTTCTCTAAAATGAATGTCAAAACCAAAATACGCCAAAGATGCTTCGTGGGCCTATGTACCGGGCATCAACAAAGTTCTTTATCTCGTCTATAACCTTTGGCACACCGGCTGGAGGTTGTTGATGTGCTTCGAATGAGGTTCCTAAACCTGCCAACGGTCTATTTTTCTTGGTTATTCGTGCAACGATTTTGTCGATTCCTTCAAGATGTATTTGAACAGTATTTTATGAGAAGAGTCCAACTACACCCTCGATATTGATATGGGCATAAAACCGCATACATAACAAGAGATTGTAAGGCACTACATAACAATTGTCCGCTTGCATATTTTGGCACGTTGCCTCGAATTCCCTATCCCTCCGACGGTAATAAACATAGCCGAGTCATCTATATATGTGTGGCACGGTATTCTTTAGGAAAGTGTTTTGCACGCTTGCCGATCACGCATACATAGAGCATTTGGAAATGGCAGACCACATGAGCCTTGCATCATGAGTTCCACCACCACTCTAAATGCTTCGGGTCTCAGATGTTCGTCGTAGCTCCATAGAAATGAACCTATCAACATCCGTTGGGTTTGTTACTTTTGAACAAAGGCCGCTCCAAAACAAAGAAATGACAATGACGAAGGCCTCGTTTACGAAACTCGATTGTGTACAATATTGCAAAAAAAAGGTTTGCATTACTACGATAGTATTAAATGTACTCAAAAAGGGAAGATGGTCATATATACACTGATAGAAAAGGGAAAAGACCAATTTATTGAATGATATCCGCCACCACTAACCTGCTGCAATATCGCCCAGGGTTTTTTTCTCACGTACAAATTTGACTAATCGTTGGACCTTTCGTTCGAACACACGATCAACGACATTCGGCCTATCAGCGGCAGTCAGATGCGAAAACTAGGCCATGTATTCTTCGATCTCAGGCCATTTAACATTGCACGTGAAGGTGACAAAAAATGTGGGATTGCCATGGACTCTGCATATGGCTAATGCATCGAGATAGTGGCTATACATATACCTTGGAACCCCGGTGAATGACGCAGGCAGTATAATCCTAGAGCCTACATAAAAACCATCATGGTCCCCCTTGCTACAGCATCATATAGACCACTCAAGTAGTCACCCCGTATATCTGCTTGATTTTTTCTGACAAAGTCCATCCGATATTGTTCAATAGCACAATAAGCGGTGACAACATATTCTTTGGAACAGAGGCCCCTCGTATGCGTAACGTGTAACGGTTATAATGGTCATGTAATAAATATGAATATTAGGCATTCATAGACATGCGCTTCGCTTTCATTGTCCACACCGCAACATTGCGAAGTCTTAGGCCCGTGTGATACCCTCTTCACCATATACAAACAACAATGGGAACTACAAGGACATGTAGCAAGGATGGAGCTTGTTGATGCTTGTTGAGGTTCCCGGAATGCGGCTCGATAATGACATCAAAGTCGGTTAATGTTTCAGGCCCGATTCAAAACTATAGCTCAATGTTATCCGGCGTCGGCAATTCATTCCTTCCTGAACCAACAACCCCGAAAAGGGATACTTTGAAGTCGTGGACTGCCGCATCCTACGCTTTATCGCACCGCCCCGAGCAGTTGGACTAAAGCATTGTTGTGATCGAGGAAATGTATAAGCCCTTCAACAATATTGCGATCAAACACCGCTTATGCATCTCTGCCAAAATTAGCCAATCATTATCAACTTCATGGTCCATGTCATAAATATATACCAAGAAACCTAGGATCATCACCTCGATCGGGCACATACGACCAATCACGGGATATATGTGATCGAACTTTGAAAACATACGCCCTCTTCCACTATTGATCGTGACATCAATGGACGCCCTAAAGATGTCATTGCGAACATTTGATTGTACCAACGGATATTGGCCAAAAATCGTGGGTCTTCAAATAAACCTTGTAGGTATCTGCGGATAATCACGTGGTATGAACAAACGGACTTGACCTCCCATACAACACCTATGGTACAATGGACCGATGAACGGGTAGAGTGAGTGAGCCGTTCTTTATACCAAAATGCGCATGACATTTTCTCGCATATGCATCCACATGGCCCAAACCTCTCATATTGCGATGGTGCACCTATGATTTATCAATTGTTATACAATGTAGGTGACCAACAAAAAGCATCACGATAAGTTAACATTAAATGGTCGAAACTACGACCGAACCAATACCTCTTGCTAAAGGGGACCTTGTGTATGCACCGGATGCGATATGCGTACACCGTAGCCACATTATCCGCAGAGGTGCTAGGTAACCCGCTTGAAGTTCTGCGTCAAGAAAGGTCAAATATTGTTAACCAACAATATCAATATAGGATTCCAATGACAGAACCTATAAATCCATAGGCTGGAAACATTAAATGTTATCGTACCTCTCCCACGATACACTGTCCGCGAAGCTCTGGCAGCTGAACTGCCCATAGTGAAAGGCCCACGACGGCCATCCTCTGTTGGAGGTTGTCCCCCTCATGCCTAGGAAACGACACAAGGACAAAGGCAGCTGCATTGATGTAAAAGGCATATGATAATTTGGAATCAACGGGCAACATATGACGCACCTAACAACCAAAATCACAAAGCCAACCCAACCGACTTACGCTTGTCAAGGGATGTTGTCGTGTCATCGGTGGATCGTGGCCCAAGGAAGGTGTCACGGCCGGCGTTGAAGGGCTGCATTGTTTGATAGTGTTCGATGACGTGTTGACATCGGCATCACACCGCCATATGGAAACCTAAGTATGTAACCATGAACATATGTAAACCGAAACGCCTAAGAACAACAATCAATCAATAATATACATTGCACATACGCTGACGAACCGATGACCATGTAAAGGGAGAAGAAGGTGACCGCCATACCGAGCCCTTCATTGGACATAGCACATGTAAGAAACAAATATCATGTATAACCCGACGTTAACATGTCCACAAACGTGTGTTACATAATAGCAAACTTATAACTCATTGAAACAAACCTTGGGCCGTGGTTGTTCTTCGCCTTTTCCTATTTGATGCACCACCACCGACACACATTGAGACACGATATTGGCTTTAGAAACATCATCCATTATGAGCGGGTAATTGTTGTAGCTTCAAAATCAAAGTTCAACGAGCCGAGCCTACACAAGTACAACAACAGATAACGATTTGACCAATGGCATAAAAACACAAAATTACATATACCATTACAAATAAAACATACCTAGAATCGGCAAGCCAATGGAAGGACTTTGGGCGCCCACCAATCTTGTCACAAAAGAAATAAATAACTAAACACCGAAAACACTAAAGTAGCAAAACGTAACATAAAACGAAGAAAAATGAATAGAGCACAACACAACTTCCACGAAAGGAACCCTTACCATCGCCGCCGACGCACGCTTTTTGGCGGTGTTCGCTATCTTCACATGAGGCTCACGAAAGGTTCTTTTACTACCGAGAAACTAGTCACTTGAAGCACATGGTCATCGCCCACTTCGAGGCAAACGATTGTCGAACACCGTGTTTGCAACAACGCCTCCAACAGGACATGCATTAGACTGAACTACAACGTGGACCTCATCACTCGTAGCATGACCAACTGTAGCTCGCACGCCACCCCCCAAAACCGATATCCATACTATTACCAATTACACCGATACTTATTCCTAAACAATCTTTCCTAGGAATAGCTTTTCTTTTCATTTTCATGCTTAGGAAAACAATGCAAATGAAAATGCAACAAAATGAAAACGCACAAACGAAACACAGAATGGATATCCGTTTTACAACTTTTGGAGGATGATCAAAAAAGCACCATAAAAACGTCAGTAAGAACTTAAACAAACGAACAAAAACTGGAAACAAACACACCACATACATGAACACAAACAATAACAACAAAGAACCACATCATGAAGACGTGACAACACGTAAAAATTCCATAAGCTAAGCGCTAACAAAGAGGCTACAAAGAGAAACAAAAAAACATGCTAAACCTAAAACCAACACCCCATGCAACATCCACATGTAATATCAAACAAACATGAAGCACAAAGAACATGCAGCAGATATAAAGTAACGAAAAGAAACGGCAACAATCAAGATCTGCATGACTTACCTAACACAGGAAAGTAAGGTTTCTTCTCTGGGAAGAAAGTATACTAAGCGTCAAGCCAAATGCCACTATAACTGAGATATCAAAGAAGCAAGCGGGTAAAAGAACGGGCTAACGTATGGCCCAATAGCTTACACGGCCCAAAACGAAACCAATAAAATATGATAGTTTTTGATACCGCTCTCCCATTAGGTTTTATATAAATACTGTGAGGTATTATTAGTATATAAATATGATACTAAGCTATTTTAGTTGGCATTTGTTCATGAAAAAAGCTACTATTGTACAGTAGTTGGCATGTTCTTTCCTATATGAGGGGCCAATTTTGTATGCTCGGTGCTCCTTCACCGATTTGTGAAGTGAGAAGTTCTAATACATATTGTTGTTTAGAAAAATATCTGAAATGAATCCTAGAAAAAAATAGTCTATATGATGCCATGTATCCCCAAGTTCGATAGATTTTCATATTAATGCATAAAGATCTTGTTGTAATTCATCGCTTCTTTGAATATAAGTGTTAGATAATAATTATTTATAACTATTATATCAGAGATTTTTGGTTGAGTATTGTATATTTGAAATGGGTTTTGCTAAACATAATCTATGGCTTTTGTGTAAGCATTTTATAATTATATAATTAACATTTAATGAACAACAAACATTTCTTAATTAACATCACTTACCACTTTTATAATGATTAAATATATATAATTATAGAATATGTGAGTTTATTAATTGACATTTTTATAAATTTGAAATGTTTAAACAAAACCCATTGAGTTGTATTTAGCAAAACCCATTTGAAATAAATTTAACAAAATGAGTAAATACTTAAGAGAACATATGTTTAAAGAGGAATTTTCATTTGTTTACCTTTATTTTGGTGCTTACTAAGGACAAATCCTCACCATCCATCTAGTTTAATCTAATGGTGAGGATTAACTTAAGATTTATTAGATAAACCTAACTCCATGTTTTTTCTTGTCTTTTGTCTTTTTTTTATTCATTTTTTTTAGTCTTTTCCTTTTAATTCACGCTTTTTTAAAATTCACAAGTCCTTTTTTTTTTTTTTTAATTCGCTTTTTTTAATTCACGTTATTCACCTTTTTTAATTCGCGTTTTTCTTCGCTTTCACACGTCATCCGCTTTCATACGCCGCCCGCTTTCTTACGCTGCTCATTATTCATACGTTTCGTCCGCTTTCATACTTGTTTTTACGCTTTCATACGTCATCCGCTTTCATACATATTCGCCCATTTTCACGTTTCGTCCATTTTCATACGCCGCCTCTGCTTTCTTACGCTGCTCATTATTCATATGTTTTCGTCCATTTTCGTCCGTTTCCATACGTTTTTGTCCATTTTCATACTTGTGTTTACGCTTTCATACGTTTTCGTCCGTTTTCATACATTTTCGTCCATTTTCCTACGTTTTCGTCCGTTTTCATACGTTTTCGCCCGTTTTTAAATGTTTTCGGCCGTTTTCAGATGTTTCTGAATATCACAAGTGATATTATGTGATATTCATATGATCACACGTGATATTCTGTGATATTATGAATATAACTTTTGATATTCTAAATATCACAAGTGATTTTCATCTAATGTTTTGTAACATGAAAATCACAATTGATATTCGTATATCACAAATGATATCCAAAATCACAAGTGATATTCGAGAATATCACAAAGTGATATTCGAAAATCACAAAGTGATATTCGATTATCACAAATATATAATTTGAATAGTCGCTACATAGTTTGGGGTATTTGTTTAACCTTATTTTATTTGCTTATGAGCTTATGTGATTTTGGTTTATGTTTCACAAGCTTAATTTGCTTATTTTGAAACTTATACAAATATGTAAGTTTATATTTACCACGATAAAGAGAAAGTGGTCAAATTTTGGTTTAGAGTTCATACATATTCGTCCGTTGCTCTGCTTATAAATGTTTTCGGCCGCTTTCATATGTTTCGACTATCACAAGTGATTTTCGTGATATTCGTAATATCGTGATATTCGTGATATCACTTTGTGATATTCGTGATATCACTTTGTGATATTCTCAATATCACTTGTGATTTTCTCGAGTATCACAAGATATATTCGTTATATTCGGATAATCACAAGTGATATTCGCGATATTCTATTCGTAATATTACAAGTGATTTTCCAATATTACAAGCGATTTTCAACCAATGTTTTGTAAAATGAAATCATAAGTGATATTCGAATACCACAAAGTGATATCCAGAAAATCACAAGTGATATTCATAATATCACAAAGTGATATTAAGAATATCACAAAGTGATATTTAGAAAATCACAAGTGATATTCAGAATATCACAAAGTGATATCACTTGTGATAGTCAGAAGCATATGAAAACGGCCGAAAACGTAAGAAAATGGACGAATACGTATGAAAACGAACAAAAACGTATGAAAGCGTAAAAACACGTTTGAAAATGAATGAAAACGTATGAAAATTTGAAGAAAACGAAGAAAACCGATGAAAACGTATGAAACAAACAAAACGGACGAAAACGTATGAAAACGGACGAAACATATGAAAACGGCGAAAACGATGAAACGGATGAAAGCGATGAAACGGACGAAAACGTATGAAAACGATTTAAACGTATGGGCGAAGAAAAACGCGAATTAAAAAACGTGAATTAATAAAAAACGCGAATTAAAAAAAAATCGTGAATAAAATAAAAACGTGAATTTAAAAGAAAAAAAAAGACAAAAAATATGTGAATAAAAAGAAAGACAAAAGAAAAGAAAAAACATGGACTTAAGTTTTCTTTAAATCTCGTGTTAATCCCTATCATTAGATCAACTAGATGGATGATGGAGATTTATCATTTAGTAAGTATGGATTTATGAGTAAGTAAAATAAAGTGACTCTATGTTTAAATGTTTGAAGAATCTGACTTAAATCATGTTTTTGACAACACTGGTTTATAATAAAACATAGTAAAATAAAAAATCATTAAGGGTTATCAAAATCATGTAGCTTTTTCTCTACCAATTTTATACACCATTAATCTTTACTACCTTATAATGCATTTAGAACATTCCCTAATAGCAAGGATTAAAATTCAGACTTTGTAACTTACTTATTATGGAAATATAATGTCTCTTGCTAAATTAATACATACACATGCTAGCTTAAAAGTTAAGCTAACAGCATCCACTATGGTGGTTTATGAAAAGGTTTATAAAGTTATGAAGAGATCTAAAAATTTGTAAACCATAGTGAACATCTATTTCAAGTTTTACGTGGCATGAAGAGGTCAGTGATATCGAACCTTTCATAATTTAATGCATTTGAATTATGTGAGATGTTTATAAAACTTGAAAAGGTTTATACATAGTGAGATAGGTTTATAAAACTTGAATAGGTATATATTTAACTTGAACACTTTTTATAAAATCGTAATTTCGTCAAAAGTATATCAAATTTGAACTCGTTTTGTTCGTAATCCATAGGCTTTTCATCGGTATATTTTTATTAAAGAGATAGCTAGATAATTGATAAATAAAGTTTGTTATAGAAAAAAATCGTAAATAGTATAAAGTTCGGGTAGTTTTCATAACTTGTTACATAGTTTATGAGACTGTTTTAGAAATATTTCTTTTATTAAACAAAATCAACGCATAACAACGTTTCAGCTAGGCTAAACCTTTTATAACCATCAAACAGAAGATGTCAAGAGGGTTATTTCAAACGTAATGAATACAATTATATATGAAGATCTAAGTAGATGGTGATAGTTAAATGATGTGAATAAGCTAGAAAATCGGTCTAATATTATTTATGAAAATAGGGAGCGTTTGTGTATGATATAATGGGAGAAAAAAAACTTTAAAAAAAATTGACTTTTAATGTAGTTCTAATGACGCACAAAAGTGTCATTAAATCCAACATTTAGTAACACTTTTTAAACTGTGAGTGTAAGATCAAAATTTTGAGATTTAATGACACTTTTGTGAAAATATGTGTCATAAAAGCAAACAAATTATCTTTACATATTTTTGTGTCATTATAATTAGCTTTTACTTACTTCACTTCTACTTAAACTTTCTAAGTGTAAGAAAAACATTCAAAAAATCTAATGACATCTTTTTCCAACTTTTGTTATCATTTATATACTTTTTTTTGAATGACGGTTTCTTTTGAGTTCACCAAAGGACAAACTTTTTAGTGCAATAACAAGAATAAGGCTTCGCATAGTATTTTTGAAAGAATTGTAATATTTCAAAGGAATTATAACGTAATCTGAATAAATTGTAATGTGAATGAATTGTATTTGTTAAAAGAATTATAATTGTAATATAAATTAGTTGTAATGGAAACGGTTTCTCTCACTGTAGGGGCGAAATATGGCGATTCATTTTCTTATCCTGGTATCATCATGATCGACCTTTCCTCATGATTCCAATGCGCATGGATCTTCTTCAGGTATTGGTTTGTCCTCGGTTATGAATTCTAGGTTCGCTTTTCCTACTCCGCATGCTTTACTTTTTAGGGTTTCGCCGAGACTCGATTCCGCTTGGTTGTTGCCGTGATTGTTTTGTTTCTTCAAAACAGTTTGGTTGTGGTTATCTCCTTCCGGTGGATCCTACAACTTCGGGTTTTCAACTTTGTATTCGATCCGCTTTAGGGTTTCGTGTGGAGATCCGCTTTGCCCGCGCGAGTGGGAGTTTTATCAATTCTCGTTGCTTAATCTCTCCACTCTTGTCTCGCTTGGATAACATGGTGGTTTCAAGCATTGGTTGGTGGTTTCATGCGCTTTCGGTTTCAGTAGCTTTGTAGCGGTTTGATCTTTGATAATTGTACCGTCACACATTGGAGTGGTGGGTTTAGTAACGCTTTGTGGTCTCGTTCGTGATTAGGTTATGGTGGGTATTCTATAAATGCATTGTTGGTCTTCATTATCGCTTTCGGTTTGAAGGTTCGGGTTATTTGGCGTTTCGACAACAAGAACGCCATACGCTTTGTTGGTGGGGTTGTGGTCTCATTATAGTGATTGGGTAACAATGGTGGGTATTCTATAAATGCATTGTTGGTCTTCATAACCGCTTTCGGTTTGGAAGGTTCAAGTCGTTTGGTGTTTCGACAACAAGAACGCCATACATTTTGTTGGCGGGTTGGTAATCGTTGTTGGCGGTTTGAAGGGTTTTGATTATGTGTTGATAGCCTTCCTATGCCTATTGTGAGATTCCATTGTCCCTTCGTGGGTCTTAGTGGGTGTCGTGATGGTGGCGGAAATGGGCTTACCAAGACTTCGTTGATCACACATCTTCGTGACCGACATTGCAATGGTGAGGCACAAGCTATCACTAAACACTCTCTTGTCTCTGATTTGGTTGTTTTTGAAAGGGCCGAGGTTACTTTTAAGCGTATGGGACTTTGGTTATGTGGTATTTGTTTCAAAACGCATACTTACCGGGCTAAGTGTCGTCATGGTGCGGGTTCTGACTTCGTGTCACCCCCTGATTGTGGTGATGGGGTTGTTAAGTTTGTGTTGTATGATCTCACCAAACCGCAAGTTCCTTCTTTTGTTGCCCAGGTTGAAGATTTGGTTTTAGACGAGCATGTTGGTTTCGATTTGTCTCCTTGACACCATGCTTTCTAAAGGGTCATGATCACAAATCCATCCTCCCAAATGTCGCTTGGAGTTCTCTCGTATTTTGAAAAGAGCTCTTGATAAGGTGATCTGCACGCCTGATGACATTTCTTGTTAGGTTGGTTTGTTAGTCTTGCCTCTTTGTCTCCTTAAAATTTTTTTCCCGAGGAGCAATCAAGAGTGTAGGTCGGCTACTAAGCGTCAACGCCAGGAAGAATATATTGTTAATGCCATGCATGCATGGGGTACCCCTGGTGGTAGTTTGCAGGTTGTGCGTGAGGTTTTAGCCGAACCAGCCCCACTATGGTCTAATATTGATGAGGATAGTTTGGATTTGGGTGACCGCAATGTCAAGCAATGTAAAAGGAAGATTTGTGATGTTCATTATACTTCTTGCGGTCGAGTCCTTTTGTCTTCTGGTATTGCACCTTATGATGTTTCTACTCTTGAGGACTTAAAAGCTAAGCACCCTTTCCAATCTGCTCCTCTTTTACCTGATATACCTATTGATCATCATCACCTTACCGTATCCCCTGCTACGGTTCTTGACATGATCAAGAGTTTTCCCCGTGGCACGTCATGTGGACAGGATGGGTTGCGTGCCCAACACCTTTTGGATTGTTTAAATGGTGCAGCTGTGGCTATTTCGATGAGTTGGTCGCTTATCACCCAGTGGTGAACCTTTTTCTTCTTGGTAAGTGCCCGGGCGTTGGGTGAGTACATTGCTAGTGCTCCTCTCACACCCCTAGTCAAACCAGGAGGGGTATCCGCCCTATTCTTTGGGGACTGTTTGGGCGGTTAGTTTCAAGGTTTGTGCATCCATGATTGGCCATTCTTCCGATGGTTATTTAGATGATTTACAATTTGGTGTGGGTGTATCGGGTGGAGGGAGGCTATTCTTCATGCCGTGAATCATTTAATTGAGGATCGTGGGGTGATGTTGGTCTTTCTATGTTGATGGTTGACTTTAAAACGCTTTCAACATGGTGGATCGAGTTGTTATGTTGCGTGAGGTTCGACTTCATTTCCGGCTATTTCACAAGGGTGGAATTCACATTACTCGATCTGCCAGATTATATTATGGTGAGCATACTCTTTGGTCTCATCAAGGTGTGCAACAAGGTGCCGCTTGGGCCTTTTCTCTTTGCTTTAGTGTTACATCCTCTGGCACGTAAGATTAGAGACTCTTTTGACCTTTCTTTTCAAGCATGGTATCTGGACGATGGCACTATTATTGGCGATACTTTGGTTGTGGGTAAGGTTTTGGAGTTGATTATGATGGATGGACCTTGTCGGGGCTTACACCTCAATGTTGATAAAACTGAAGTTTTTTGCCAAAGGAAGATCCCGATGGTATATGGGTGTTTTTCCCCAATATTTCTCGTCCCTTACACGGTGTTAAATTATTGGGTGGACCCATTAGTGTTGATTTTGAGTTTGGTAGTAAGCTTGTTTCGAAAGGGTGGCTAAAACTATTGAACTTATGGATGTTTGTTGCAAACTTAATGACCCTCAATGCGAGTTGTTGTTACTCCGTGCATGTCTTTGGTATTTCAAGTTGTATTTTTCTATCGCATGTTCCCCGGGTCTTTGAGCGTGCTCAAGTTTCTTTTGATCTGCTCTTCGTTCTTCCTTGAGCGTATTGTCACCGCTCGGGCCTGGTTTTGGCGATTGGCAATGGAGACTTGCGACCTTACCCTTTGCTTTTGGGGCTTGGTGTATATTCTGCAGTGATGTCTTGAACTATGCTTTCCTTGCTTCTTGACTTCAATCGCTAGCCTCTGAACTAAGCTTCTCCATAGTTCGGTATTGTTACCGCTGGCCCTCTTTTGATGATGCTTTACGTACTTTTAATGTGAATATGGATATGGACCTTTAAGTAACCACACGAGGTCGCCCCCAAACTTATGAAGAAATTGGCGATATATATTTCGATCGGGTTACCCAAACTGTTGAATCTATTTTCCATCTATCTCCTCGGCGATGGCGCATGGAGCTCACTAAAGGAGGATCATACTTGATTGGCTTAGGGTGGCTCCGATATTCGGGTGGGACAAACGATGAATGCCGGACTTATCGTTGTGTGTTGTGCTATCGGTTGGGTGTTCATCTTTTCACCGCTTAGGTACCGTGTTCAAAGATGTTCTAGGGTTTTACCGGAGATATTTATGGGGACCATGCCGTTTAGTGTCGGGTATTGTTGGCATTAAACATCGGCATAACATTGTGCGTGATGTTCTTGTTGATATTTGTTCTCGGTCCGAATTTCATTCGTAAGGAGGTGGATATTGGTGTGTGTGAGATAGAGACAGATCCTTACGACCGGTGATATATTACTTTATTCTTGGGATGGTGGACGTGATGTATGTGTTGATCTTACGGGTCGCCGCCTGGACGCAACCGGGATGATTGATTTTATGCCGTATGTGCGGTTATTGATGCCGCACAACGTAAACGCGTCAAGTATGATGCTAAATGTGTGGAAATTGGATATGGGTTCCTCCCCTTCTCATTCTCTTCGTTTGGAGAACTTGAGAAGGATGTAGTAACCCTACTAAAACGTATTCGACGATTTTCTATGACTCAAGACATTGGGGCACGTGCTGCAGTTCATATTTTTAATAGGATTGGTTTTGCTATAGCTAGAGGTGTGGGGGCCCAGTTGGTTTCTCGGCTCCCCACTAATTTCTTGTAAATCCTTTGAGTTTTTAATAAAGTGATGTTTTTATAATAAAAAAAAATAAAAAAAAAATAATAATAATAATAATAAAGAGTCAAATTTGATAAAAATAAATAAATAATTATAGTAATAGTAATAACGAGGAGAGACGTTGCATGGCGTTGCGGAGATTTCAGATATTTTGTGATTTAATTTTGAACTGTTTGTGTTATTGCTATAAAAAAAAAGTTGTCCTTTGTTGTGAACCTTACTGGAAAATCAATGGATAAGCTGAATATCGGGATGACCTTCATGTTTAATCAAAATAATAAAATTAAGAGTAATTGAAAAAAGCAATGAAAGCAAATAAAAACATCACCGCCAATAAGCAAATGGATCTAGACACACACCTTGTGTCAATGATATTTTGTATAATATTATTAAGCACGCTTTTAATTTACTTAGTAATACTTAGAAGATGGATTGTATGATGTATTGTAAACGAACACATATTAAACACAAAACTTAAGCTCCAATATTATTGATGAATAATACGAGTGATCTTAGCTTATCACTAGGGTTACACCTTGAAGTCGTAATTTACTTAGTAATACTTAGAAGATGGACGTAGATAATTAACTTCGTACATAAGACAATGACCTAGGACCTCCTTTTATAGCACAAGGAGTCCTTTACAAGATAAGAATAAACCTATCAATATAGAATATACACACAATCTATTCTATACTTATCATTATACTAATACTAAACAATTATCCAATAGCGTGGTAATAATTGTACTGGCAAGGGAATAAGTTTCCACCGCTAGTGTTTTCTTCAAAGAAGTCAACCACAATACTATCCGTGGTAATCGTTAGTATTATTCCCAACAATCCTCCCTAAACTTATGATTTCTCCGCAAATCAATAAGTTTCTTCAATCTGCATTATCTTCAAGGATTTGGGAATTCAATCAAACACTTTACTTCTTCCTTAGCATCCGAATAGCTCTCGAACATTGATCTTGAAGCCTATGTAACAATGCTCGACTTTCTCACTATCTTCATGAACTCTTATATTAGAACATAGCATCACCGTGAGAGTTCCACTCGAGTGGATATTCTTTCTCAAGAAGCATGAATGCATCTACTCCATTTGTCAGAGAAACATGATGAACTTCACATGAATCATAGTAAAACCATTTAGTACCAGGACATGAACATGAGAATTTCCATAAATCATCATTAACATCTGGTTCATAGAGCCTTCTAAGATTAATCCATAACTGCATCTCCTTCATATCTTTGAGACCTTGAGCATCAAACCTTTCTTGAACTAATTTCCATAATTTGTCAAGATCATCTCTGTCAAAAGCTTTGATGAGATCTTCAAATTGAATGAATGAGGAAGTTTCACCTCCTAGCCTTGTGATCTTCCATGTTGGAGCAAAATTGCTAGCAGTGTAAACCTCCCAGTCAATGATAGGATGTCTGACTTGCAGTGGTTCTGGATAAAAATCTTCTTCTTCTATCACAATCATTCCAATCGATTGTTCATCGAATGAATTTCTCAGTAGGAACTTCTTGTTCTTCAATAATCTTTGTCTTCTTAACAGCTTGAGAATCACTTTCTTTGGCCTTTCTCTTCAATCCAGAAACCTTCTTGCTTCTTCTTCGTAACCCATTGAAACAAAATCTTTATCTTTTCTTTGAACTCGTAGTAGATACCTTCAACTTGATTATCGTGCATTCCTTTGAATTGATGCTTTTTCCAACCACCAACATTGCAACAAGAAGTCTTCATGTATGAGATAATTTGTGCCTTGGTTGGTTGCCTTGGTTTCTTTTGACCCTTTCTGGACGGTACTAACCACATCTTAAAGTGCTTGATTATTCTTCATTTGGATAAAATCCTTCAACTGAGCAGTTCTTTGATCTTCAGTTAAGGACATATCAGCAAGTAGGTCAATTGCCTTCTTCTTGACTTCTGGATTGTTAGCAATCAAGAACTCAATATCTTCTTCAGTAGGCACATAGCTGAACTCTGGAGTCTTCTCTCTGAATATTGTAGGTTGAACAGTGGAAAGAGAATCTTCTATTTGATCTTCCATTCTATCCAATCTTTTAGCCTCCATAAAGCTTACAACTTCAAATTCTTCAAGCTTTTTCTTTTCAGCAACTTGTTCTTCAGTAATCTTCCTTGCAACTTCTTCATCAAGAGCAATCAACATGTTCTTTCTTTGAAATCTTTCTTCTTGTTTGCTCCTTGCTTTGCATAACAACTTTACCTTTATCTTTCTTCCTGCTTATCAATTTCTTCACTTGCAGTGACAACATTATGTTCATCGCTGGTAATATTTGGCTCTGCAGTGAAAATTGGATCAATGGTAAAATCATTGCAAGATCGAAAATATCTTGCTCTAGTTGCTCTTCTTGAGTATCGCTTCCTCTGCACCTTTACTAGAAACACCTTCATCTTCAAAATCAATTTTCCTCCCCGAGTTTCAAAGATCTGTTTTCCTCCCTGCTTGGGAGAATTACCCAAATCTTGATCAAAATCACCGAATCACCATTATTAGGTGAGGATGAAGATGAGATCACCAACTTTGCGCTTTTCCTTTGCTTTTTCAACCCCGCAATTCTTCCTTCAAGGTCCGAATCTCCTCTTTAAGTATTTAATATCCTTGGCATGTCGCTTCTTGACATGTGCCGGGTCCTTCAGAGATTCAACCTTTTGGCTAATTTGGTACACAAAACCATCAATTCCATTTGTTGCCCATCGCCTCATCACTTCCAACCGTGTGACTGTTGGGAGAGGTGAATCATGGGGCAAAGGCTCGATTCCTCCCTAGTTGGACTAGGTTGAAGTCTAGAACCACCACTACTTGTTCCTAGACCAAAAGGTTCGTAAACATGTTGTGTTGTCATGAAAGAAGGTGGTTGTTTGCTCCTCCTCTCATAGGTGTGAGAAACAGTGGAGTATAATCAATGTTTGGAACAGAGATTATGGGTGTGTTTTGTTCGCTTGTAATCTTTGCAAGCATTTGAGGAAAGAGAGGTGTAAAAATCATGTTGCCATCTTTGTTCATGTTTTGAAAACTTTAGGCTTGAGGCAACCGATTTTATAAACATTAGTATGGGGTTGCGCTTGAAACTCATTTAGCATCGCTTGCACAAACCTTGGATACATTAAAATTTTGTTGAACTCTTTACATTGCCACCATACTTGTAAAAATATATTTTGACCGCTTAAAATCTTATCGCTGGCTAGACAAACCAAAGGGTAAGCCATGGTTGAACTAAATTGCTCATAAGATGTTTTCTTTGGACTAAGACAATGTAAAGAGTATGTATCAAAAATCTCCATTGGGGACAAAACCACTCTTTTGAAAGTAGCCTTTTATCGGTGGTATCATACCCCATGGATGATAAAGTATCATGTATTTCGGCATAGGTAATGTGATGATACCATTGAGATCATCCAATTGGAGAACTCTCCTCAAGGATGCCTCAAGAACATCAATAGTTACCCCATCCACAGTGGCTCTTAGAGCATCCATAGTTTCATGTGTATCTCTATTCTCAAGTGTTATGGACCGAGCGTAAGTCCAAAACTGCTTGATTTGAGAGATATAGATTGTGGGTTTTAAAAGCAAAGCATACCTTATATGGGTAGTATTGAGAAAGTCCACAACTCGATGAAAAATAGGCCACTCTTCTCGCTTGACTTTTGTAGGTAGGCCACTTGGTTGTGCTCATCTACAAATTTTAATGGTGCCATAGAAACTTTTGATGAAAAACGATATTATGTCAAGAATAATTGAAGGAATAACTAGCCAATTGAGATAAAAGATATATAGAGGTAGGGTTTAAGAGTATAGCGCAAGAAAAATTATCTAAAGAAAGTATTTATCTTTAGAAGATAAATATCAAATAGGAAAGTAGATAATTTTCTAAAAGTTACCCTATATATATGGAAAGTGTTTTCAAACGGCTAGTAAAAATTTTTATCGACACAACGGCTTGTAACGAGAACAACAAAGGTAAAATAACACCGTCGATGGAAACTGTGAACTAGCAAAGGTAATTTTTCACAAAAATTTCAAAGAGCAGTAAAGTAAAATATATGAAAACTAGATCGCTCTTATCATAGTTTTTAGCAAACTACCACTATCAACGGATTTGATATGTCTTTACCATGAGCCGCTTGCTATGGACTAGCCAACTCTTAATCATAAAGAATATGGTGAGTTGATAACCATATAGTTTTGGTAAACTATCAACCATAAACGGATTTGTCAAGTCTTTACCAAGAGTCGTTTGCTCGGACTAGTTGATTCTTATGTGGATTAGACATGGTGAATCAATAACCATTTGTTGTGTATCTCGCTTATACACCTTTAAGATCAACTCCCATCTTTGCCGCATAAATGTGAAGCAACAAAACAACCAAAATATACAAACTTATACAACAATATTAGTACCCGAAACTTCCACTCAACACCAAAGACAAATTGGCACAAAAGTTTATGGATTCAAGATTCCAATACTTGTTACCAAGTACTCAAATCTACCCACATCAAGTCCTTTTGTTAATAAATCAAGATAGTTGTCATCAAGATGAATTTTGACAACTTGAATTAGTCCTTTTCATAACAATCTCTTATGAAATGGTGTCTAATTTCAATATGTTTAGTCTTTGTGTGTTGAATCGATTCTTGATAATGCAAATGGTACTACTATTGTCAATATGAATGATGGTATTCATGAAATTGTACCCATAGTCCAAAAGTTGATTCTCAAGCCATAGAACTTGAGCACAACAACTTGCGCAGCCACATATTCGCCTCGCTTGATGAATTAGCCACCATTGTTTGTTTCTTGCACCGCCATGACACTAATCTGTTGCCAAGAAATTGGCATCCACCGTTGTAGATTTTCTATCCAAACTAGCTCCAAGATAGTCACTATCTCGAGTAAGTAACCAAATCTAGAGGAGAATCTCTAGTACCACAATCCCAGTGGGAAATGCTTTAAGATATCTGAAAATCTTCTTCACAGCAGTCAAGTGAGAGAACTTGGGAGTGACTTGAAACCTTGCACAGGCACACACTGCAAACATGATGTCTTGTCTAGATGATGTAAGATACATCAAAGAACCAATCATAGACCTGTACATGTGCACATCAACTGCTTCACCACTATTTTCCTTCAAGAGTAGATGTGTAGTCTTGTCTGCAGGGTGCTGGATGACTTAGCATCAGTGAACTTGAACTTCCTTAGTATCTCAGCCACATATTTATCTTGATTGATGAAAATACCATCTGGCCTTTGTTGTACTTGAAGTCCCAAGAAGAATGTGAGTTCACCCATAGAACTCATCTTGAATTCTTCCTTCATTAGCTTCTCAAATTCTTTCCACATCTCTGTCTTTGTAGATCCAAAAATGATATCATCAACATACACTTGAACTAACAAGATATCATTCTTGTATTTCTTGATGAACAAAGCTTGATCCACTCTGCCTCTATGAAACCTATTATCAAGAAGATAAGTAGTCAAGGTCTCATACCATTTTCTTGGTGCTTGATGCAAGCCATACAAAGCTTTAACCACCCCACACACTTTGTCGGGATAGTCGTGGTCTTCAAAGCCCGGAGGTTGTGAAACATAAACCTCCTCATCAATCGCCCATAAAGAAAGGCACTCTTTACATCCATTTGATAAACTTTAAAGCCCATAAAGGATGCATAGGCTAAGAACAGCCTAATTGCCTCAATTCTTGCAACTGGGCAAACACTTCTTCATAGTCAATACCTCCTCCCGAGTGTATCCTTGAGCCACAAGCCTAGCTTTGTTTCGATAACAATTCCTCTTTCATCTTTCTTGTTTCGAACACCCATTTAGTACCTATTACCTTCTTACCGTAAGGCAAATCACAAAGCACCCAAACCTTTTGAAGCTTAAATTGGAGCAACTCTTCTTGCATTGCTTCCACCCAACTTTCATCTTCAAGTTCCTTGTAAACATTCTTTGGCTCCATTTGTGACATAAAACACATAAAGAGACATTCATTCTTGCCTTCATGAGTCTTAGATTCATATATTTTACTAATAAATCCATGAATATCGTGCAGCTTTGTTTGTCTTCTAGTCTTCACAGTGAGTAGACATCCCCAATCACATTGTCAAGAGGATGTGATTTATGAATAAAAGTATGGGAGTCCGAGGAACCGCAATTTCACTTGGCATATTTGAAATTTCAACATCATTGGCTTGAGCTTCCTCAGAATCGAGTTGTATTTTCCACTTGGTGTTGCGGTGGAAACTTCGGACTAGCAAAGGAATCGAATTTTCACCGCTTTTAGGATCTTCGTGTTCATGTTGCTACCTCCTTCCTTTCCGAAATCATTAGAAGGATGAGCATCTCCGCCTTTGGAATATCACCAAGATCTCGCATAGTCCCACGAGGCAAACCGAATTCATCTTGATCATCTACATGATCCTTGCTTGGTTCATCATCATCAAGAAACTCTTCTCAACTCGCAAAATCAAAAGAAGATGTACCAGAGAGATAGGCACATAGTTCATAGTATTGGTTAGAGTATCAAGATCAAACAGCCTTTCTCGGACCGGCCTTTGACATTCACTTTGTTTTCTAGAAACTCAACATGCGATTCTCTTCAATCTTTTGGGTTCTTAAGTTGAATACTCAAAGCTTTATCGACCATTGAATACCCAACAAAATACCCTTCATCGCCTTTTTCATCAAATTTGCCCGGATAATCAATGGTATTGAGAATTGTAACATGACATCCAAATGGTCTCATGAAATCTAGAATAGGAGGTCTTCCTCTAAAAACTCATAAGGTGTCTTGTTCTTTGTTTTCACCACCAAAACCCTGTTTTGCACATAACATGCAAGTGTTAATCGCTTAAATTAAAAAGTGATTGGCAATTTTGAATCGCCAACATGGTTCTAGCACCTCAATAAGTGTCCTGTTTCTCCTCTCAAAGACACCATTTTGTTGAGGAGTTCTAGCAACACTAAATTCTCTTTAATACCTTTATCTCTCAATAATCATCCATAACTCTATTCTTAAACTCGTCCCATTGTCACACCCGATGATTTTCACTTTCAAATCATATTGGTTTTCTACTACGTGATAAAGGTCTTAAGGATGCCGCTTGTTTCATCCTTTGTATTAAGAAAGAAAACCCATGTAAACCTCTAAAATCATCATCACTACAAGACAATATTTCTTGAGATTTAAGTTGCTCACAGATGTAGGACCAAATAAGTCCATGTGTAACATTTGAAGTGGGTAAGCAATAGAGTTAACCAGCTTTGACCTGCAAGAAGCTCTGTGTTGTTTGCCTTTTATACAAGCCACACAGGTTTGATCATTTTCAAATCTTTTCTGAGGTAAACCTCTCACCAAACCATCTTTGACAATCTTATTAATGGTTTTGAAGTTAACATGACCAAGTCTTCTATGCCATAACATGGATTCATCCAATGTGGCCTTTGCAACCAAGCAAGCATAATCATCTTTAGCAACAATGTTGTTCATATCAAAGCTATATAGATTGCCTTTTCTAGGAATTTTAAGAAGAATCTGACTTTCATCAGGCATTTTAAAATCCTTAGAGAGAACAAAGCACATATCTTTGGTAAAAAGAACATTGTTCATCTTGTCACACATTTGTGACACACTAAAAAGATTATACTTAAGCTCTTTTACATAGTACATGTGTTCAAAGTCCAAGTTACCGCTTTGATAACTCCTTTACCAAAGAACTTTTCCATTAACTCCACCTCCAAAGTCGACATATCGTCCATCATAATGTTCAAAATCGAAAGATAGGACTTGTTGCCACCATGTGCCTTGAACACCCACTATCTCGTATATCCTTGATCCGATCTTTTGATCTTGGATGTTCCCGCACATAAAAGTAAATAGTTAGTTTTTTTGGGGACCCAAGCCATGATTGACTTGGATCCGCCTCGTATCAATATAGTTAAATCTATCAAAGGTCATTGATACACCATTGGGATTGGTTGTAGAGGTAGTTCCTTTAGGTTTCCATTCCCAACGTGTCGAGGCCTTCACAAGATTGCCCATGTCCCCCTTTTCTTGTTTACAACCCTTGCAGTGGTAACTTTTGAATGAGCAAAGGAAACCGGGTTTGGTTTTAGGTACCCACCGTTGGTTATAATGAACCTTTTAGCTTGAAAAGTTCCTTTTCCTGCTTGTGCAGATTTTGCAAAAGTTGTTTTGGACTTTGCACTTTTAACAGTGACTTAGGGTGAGCAAGTGTTAACAGCTTTTGCAAGTGGCAAAAGTTTTGAGGCCACTTAGTTGAACGCTCTTGGGACCATTTTGCAATGAGAATTAGGGTGCACATTATTTTGAAACCCGTTAGACTCCACCCTTTTATTCCCATGGACTTCCTTCTCCCAAAATGATAGTCACATTTAGCATGCAAATGATCAAACTACCACATATATAGCATGCCTTATTGTACATCACAAAGTCACTACCTAGTTGTTGAGATTTAACATGATTCCAACTCCTCTGGTTACCCCTAGGAGTCAGAGGCTTGTTCCTATACATCTCAAAGATACCTTACAGCTGATCTAGGTTTATTAACTGGTTTCCTAGGTTCCTCTGTAATAAGATTAACAACTTTTGGGATAGAAGTCTCTACATTCTTTTAACATTCTCATCTACAATGATGAGTCACTAGCACTCTCAAAACATCATTATCATGCTTAACCCTTCCTCACCTTTCACCATAGTGTCCTTTAAAGGACCATATTCACGCTCAAGATCCCGAAACTCTTCTAAGCCTGTATGAGCTAAATCTATACCGGAGGTGATGGAACACCTCTTAGTGGTGGAGGCACTAGATTATAACCCATACCGCACTTAACTTTACTATGTATTTGAGCATTCCAAATTTTATCAATTGACTTAGACCGATGATAACATGTGTCTAAAGTTAAATTGACATTTTCATTTTTCTTTTGAAGTTTTTCAAACTCTTTTGGTATGCTTCATTCACAGTTGTTGTATGTTCTACTTCTTCTAAGAAGAATCATATCATCATTATATTTTGACTCATTTTCTATAGTGCTCTAGTTGGTTTTCTAATACATTTATAGCTCTCCTAAGGTTAGACACAAGATAATTAGCAGATACAACTCTTGTCTTTCATTAGAATATAAATCATTAAGCCTTTCAACTTCTCTAGCAGCCCTACATGTTTTAGAACAACTTTCAAAGTTTTGTACCTCGAGTCGAGAAAGCCATGAGAGCAAATTCAAGAGAAATAAGAGCAAGATCTCAATGTTCTTCTTCTTGATCATCAGCCATGAAACTCCAATCATAGCTCACACCATCAATAGCCAACATTGCCTTTGGTTCTTCCACAGTTGGTTCCTTCTTTTGCTTGTACCAAGTAGACCTGTTGTCCTTGGTCTTTGGTCTTCTACATTCTCTAGCAAAGTGTCCCAACTTGTGGCAGTTAAAACACTCCACTTTCTTCTTATCAAAGCCTGCAGTTTCACTACCATTGATGTGAATAGGCTTGCCAGTCTTCTTGTAGAATTTCCTAGCTCTCATGCTAAGAAGAGCTATTTGCCATTTTATGTCCATCTCCTCCAAGTCATCTTCATCAATTTGCTCTATGTCTTCATGAGTTAAAATAGAGCCATTGACTTGAGTGGAGATAAAAGCATAAAAGGTAGGATCTCCAATACCAGCAACCTTCTTCTTTGAACCTGCAGTGGTAACACTAACATTACCAGTGGAAATCAGAGAACCATCGTGGCAATATCATCATCACCGCATCTTCAGAATCATCACCGCCAACAGAGGTTGACATCAAAGCCAAGTCGCTTGAGCTTGTACTAAGTTTCCCACCTTCTTCGCCTTTGTTCAATGAGTTTAAAGTTGTTGTAAAGATCATTGAGCTTCATTGTTTCAATATCCGCTTTGTTTTCCCGCACAAGAACATTAGTTTGAAACTCTAAAGGCAAACTTCTTAGAAACTTCAAATTGAGGTCTTCCTTTTCTACCTCAATGCCAAACACAGTCAATTGTGTAACAATCTTCCGAAGTTTGGTGAAGATGCTATCAAGTGAGTCATTGCTTGAAGCGTAGAAGTTTTCATAACTTTGCTTTAACAATGTCTTTGTGTCTTCTTTGTAGCATCATTACCACCAAACACCGAGCAAATCTCTTCAAAGAGTTCTTTAGCGACTTGAACTTGCTAAATGCTATGATCTCGATCTCTAGGAAGAGTCATCAAGAACAAACTTCTAGCCTTAAGATCATTCTTTCTTAGTGCTTTTCAATACTAGATTCAGCACGTAAACTTTCACAACATCCGTGTCACCAACCTTCGAGTACTAGTCACGGATTGAAAGAATCACCAATTTGAATGATCTCCATAGAGCATAGTCCCGAATGAGAAAGTATTGCTCAATCAAGATCTCCACATCTCAAACTCATTAAGTTTGAGCTTAGGTAGCCTTGGTGTAGAAGAGTTGACTCCATTGGTTGTTTTCCATCTCCATTGAATTGAGTGAGTAGGTTGCTTATTCTTTGATCTTCTAAAACAAAATATCGTAACCTTCGCCTTCAATACCACTTGATGGATCTAGACACACACCTTGTAAGTCATGTCAAGTGCATTATCGACACGGACATGGAACCCCATGACTAGTTAATAATTGGCTCGGGTGTCAAACTATCTTAGGTCAAATAAGAATGTCATAAGCGACATAGATCATATTTTATCAAATGTTTAGTCATGTTTCAAAATCAAAGTCTTATATCATATAGTTCAAAATCAATGTTTTATGATTCAAAATCAAAGTTCGGATAAACATACTCAAATAGACACATTAGGGTTCATAGCAAAGGCTTAGGAAATCCTAATATGAAAGCTAACGAAAAGAAAAGCGTTATAGAAACCTTTTATGAAAAGGTCGAATATCATGCCTTATTCCAAAGCAAATGATCGAAAAGAAGACACGTGGAAAGCAAAGAATTACTCCTTCTTCACGTAACCTATACACATTAATGGTCGTATATATTATTAATGATTCCATAATCGTCGAAATGATCTTTTAATATTTTAGGGTTTTATAATTTAAATGAGACTTAAATGTTTTATAATTAATATCGTAGATTAGGGTTCATATGTCATTTATTAAAGTTTAGGGTTAAATGTGAAAATAGTTAAAACGTCATAACTCACACATGAAATAACGAAATACTATATTTAGTTTCAAAACCCTAATCGACTCTCATTTATATTATAGGGTTTTCTCATCTTTAATATCTCATTAATATGCATTTACTTACATGTTACGTCTTTTAATGACTCGTTACTTAACCTAACACGTCACAAAATAATCCTTCCTTTTTATGTTTCACCATACACGTTTATGATTTTATGTGACATACAAGTTACTTATTACTCGAATTAATTCACAAACCATTAGGGTTTGGCATACCTTATTCGATTAACATATCAAACTAGGGTTTACGTTTTCATGACCTTTACCCGCTTAATATACTTTTAAAACTCATATGTGGTTCGGTTCAACTTAGGGTTTCAATTAATAAGTTATTACATGAGTCTTAACTCATCTACATACTTAACTCATTCAAGTTAACATGTTTTATACCTTAGTCGAATGATATGCATGGTTCGGTCCTTATTCATATGGTTCGGTTTTAATATAACTCGACACAACCATGACCCGATTCAATAATACATATTACGTACATAACTCTTTAATACTTGTAAGGTTTAATCATTAGGGTTTTCCTTGTTTTGATTCCATTCGCTCGGTCACAAAACAAAACAACAAACTCGACTAAAACAAAACATATTACAATATATTAGCATAAGGTACATCAAAGGAAGGCGAGAATAGGTTATACCTTGACTTGGTTGAGCAAAATCTCGACACCAAGGGTGTTTGATATTCGACCGAGCAAGAGAGAAAAGAAAAAGAGGCAACAACAAAACTAGGGTTTCACTTTTGTGATTATGTGTTGTATATATAGTAGTAGTATTTGATTTAGGCTTAGGAGGGATTGGGTTTGGTTTGGCCCAACCGAACACACCAAACACACGCACACCATATGGGCTTAGATCCTATGGTCCATCGAACAAAACAAACACGACCCAATTTATTTACTAAACGTTAAATCTTCGATCGTACCAAAATCGATCACGTAATATATTTTAGTTAGGTTTTAATTATTCACAAGTTAAGCTTTAAAATATATAAATGTTATAAATATATTTTACGTATTTTATAAATTTCGATTCCAAGGGTATTTTAGTCTTTAATCAGATTTTAGATTTTCAGGTTTTACACACCTTGTGTCAATGATATTTTGTATAATATTATTAAGCACGCGGAATTTACTTAGTAATACTTAGAAGATGGATTGTATGATGTATTGTAAACGAACACAGATTAAACACAAAACTTAAGCTCCAATATTATTAATGAATAATACGAGTGATCTTGCTTATCACTAGTGTTACACTTTGAAGCTCTAAGTACGTAGATAATTAACTAAGTACCTAAGACAATGACCTAGGACCTCCTTTTATAGCACAAGGAGTCCTTTACAAGATAAGAATAAACCTATCAATATAGAATATACACATAATCTATTCTATACTTATCATTATACGAATACTAAACAATTATCCAATAGCAGTGGTAATATTTGTACTGGCAGTGGGAATAAGTTTCCACTGCTAGTGTTTTCGTCAGCAGTGTCAACCACAATACTATCCGTGGTAACTGTTAGTATTATTCCCAACACACTCATCTTAGTAAGGAAAACACCGTGACAGCTAATTCAATCCAAATTTACGGAAAAAAAAACTTACACCATATATTTTGAAGAAAGGAGTTGAGCTTATGCGGTTTGCAATAATTCAGTAAGCCTATAAGCCAACAAAATAAGCTTAAACAAACACCCCTACAGAGATACTTTAAAATAAGGAGCTCATTTTTGGGACTCCTAATCAGAAACTAACCATATCGGACTCGTCAATTCAATGAGTACTAATGATGATTAATATATATATATATATATATATATATATATATATATATATATATATATATATATATATATATATATATATATACCTTTCCTACTGTGGCGAGGAGCACACATCCTTGGATGAAATCCAAGGGAACCATGTCTCTGGTGCTCAAACTTCGAGTGCGATAATCTTCCACTACTTTACCTTAATACATACAGCAAAAGCCTAAATCAGCACATTAAAAATGACATATATCATACTGAAAAGTAGGAAAATAAGCTAATCCAAACATCCCTAACAGAACAACAAAACCCATACCATAAAAGTCTAAATTAAGATTAATATATAGGCTTAATTTCTTTTGAACAATAATGGAAAATCATCATGGCAAAATTGTTTTAAATATTTCTTACCTGTCTTGTGTCACATGTAAATAATGACCGAAAATCTGCCATTTCATTGTCATGATCACCTGTTAAAAAGAAAGTACATGGACGCACATTAGTTAACGAAGTTACTTTAAATACAATTAGGAACAAAGCCTTCAATACCTTCAAAAATTCATGTCGCGTTGGTTCCCCCTCGAAGTCTCTCCTCCTCTTTGCTTCTACTTGAGCTTGCCTTACAGCATTTTCTCCTGCCTCTGCTGCTGCTGTTTGCAAATGGGCCTCATTTCCACCTTTTTTTTGTTGGGTTTTGGCCGTACAATAGCAACGTACTTTGCCAAGTGTACCGATCTAGTATCGTACTTTTTTGTTCCACTTAATGTAACGAACTTTCTGCTTTTTGTTCCATTCTACCCAGATGACCGGCTAACGGGAAAAAAGTTTGAAACCAAGCTATGCATCATACGACATTTTTATTAAAGGTTTTGGTTGTATAATAGCAACGTACTTTTCAAATGTCTTGATCTAATGCTGCGTACTATTTTTATCCCACTTAATATAACGTACTTTCATTTCACACGCTTTTGTCGTTTTGCCGTTTCGTGCGTTTTGCACATTTCACACGTTTAGCATGTTTTCATCCGTTCTCACGTTTTGATCGTTTTACACATTTTCATTCGTTTTTACATGCTTACGCTTTGGTTTTGCATATTTTCGTCCATTTTGCGTTTTCATCCGTCTTTGCATGTTTTGCGTTTTGCGTTTTAAATCATTATCGCACGTTTTGAGCGTTTTACCTTTTTGCATGTTTTCATCCGTTTCGTCTATTTTGCATGTTTCGCACATTTCGGATGTTTCGCACGTTTGAGCGTTTTCGCGTTATCGTCCATTTTGCGTTTTCGTCCGTTTTGCTCGTTTCGCCCGTTTTACGTTTTGTTCGTTTTACGCATTTTATTCATTTTACATGTTTCGCTGTGTTTTGCACATGTTTGTCCGTTTGTGCAAAGCGCAAAATAGATGAAAGCGGGCAAAATGGACGAAACATGCAAAACAGAAAAAACGTGTAAAACGGACGGCGTGCAAAATAGATAAGCGTCCGGCTACATAAAAAAATAGGCAAACGGACTAATATATGCAAAAATGGCGGCGTGCAAAGACGCGAAAATGTGTAAAACATGCGGCGAACAAAAGCGTGCAAAATGAGTAAAACACACGCAACGTGCAAAATCGGAAAAGTGTGCAAACATAGGTGAAAACATGTAAAGCGAACAAAACGTGTAAACGGATGAAATCATGCAAAAGCGCGTGAAAATGTGCAAAAGCGGATTTAAACGGGCAAAAGCGGATGAAACATGCAAAAGGGCAAAACGTTCAAAAACATGCAGCAGAGCAAACGAGCAGCGGGCAAAAGCGGATGAAACATGCAAAAGGGCAAAACGTTCAAAAACATGCAACGGCCGGCGTGCGAAACGAGAGCAAACGGGCAAAAAGCGGATGAAAGCGTGTGATAACGTGCGGCGTGCAAAAACATTTAAAAGCGGCGAAAATGTGTAAAAGCGGATAAAAGCGTGCAAAGCGGACAAAAGCGTGCAAAAATGGGCAAAAATTTTTTTGCTGGGTTAAACAAGTTTCATGGGGTAGATTGGTACAAAAGCAAAGTTCGTTACATTAAGTGGAACAAAAAATACAGCGTCTAGATCGGTACACTTGGCAAAGTATGTTCTATTGTACGGCCAAAACCCTTTTTTGTTACAATAGCAATATACACAATTAGTCAACATAAAATCAAAAATCATGTTAAGTCTTCAAAATCTATAATTCAACATTAACAAATACCATTTTGGACCGCCTTGACATCAACCACTGTTTTTGCATTAGCCCCGTCATTACCTAAAGTCACGACTCCGTTCATGAAGAAAAAAAATACCCAGTAAATAAAAAACATCATATATTAAAGCAATACCTGTATGAAAAAACAACAATAAACACCTGAGTTGGATGTGAGTTTTGAATTAAAAAAAATGAAATCTTGTGGATCGTGTGAAGCGGCTTGTAGAGATTGTTAAGGTGGTGAAGAAGCCTAATAGATGAAATTTATGTTGGACACAAAGTTGTCTATGGAAGGTGCTTGACGTGTATTTTATTAACACAAAGTTATCTTGGATGAGACTTCCCTAATAGATGAAAGTGGGCTTAAACATTAAGCTAAGTTATTTTCAAATATTTTATTAAGGAATCTTTGAATATACTTTGGTTGAATACATTTAGAAGTCTTGATAGCGTAATAACATGTTTTGTGCGTGCACAGGCAAACTAAAAAAGCGGCAAAAAGCATTGATCATATAAAAGGAAATTACTTTAATCCAAGAATGCTACTTACCTATTTGAGCAACTCCGTTTATTATACCATTACTTTTCAGCTGACAAACCGCATATCATACAGCTCTAACTTTAGTCCTTGGAAGTCGGTTGACGAATTTGAGTTGTGGGTGTTTGTTTTTTTTACAGCAACTACAATGTAAAATGATAATTTTAGTCAGGATTAAGTCCTAGAATTGTGGTTTATTAGTTAGATTAATAACAGACCAAATGTCATTTATGACATCAATTGTGATATCGCATACCACAACATGATATTAGATCAACACAACCATTTGCCAACCCTTTTTAACTAAATCTCTAACCAGACCCGTTTTGCCACAATGTTGCTTATGAGTTATGCTTACCTTTTTAATGGGTGTGCTTACTGGACTCTGCAAAAATCAATACGCATTCCTTGTATTTGAGGTTTTCCTGGCTCTTACGCTTCTTGCAGGCTGAAAGCTGTAACACATTATAAAAGGAATTAGTTTGATGAAAATTGTTAGGCATGAGTCATGAATTCTGGTTGACTATATACTACAGTACTTCCTTACCTGAGACACAAAATAAGTGAAAAATGAGCCACCATAGGGGTCCTAAAACCGAAAGAAATGTCAACATATAAATGTTTGTTAACTAAGACTTTAACTTACTAAAAGAATATGAGTCACGAAAAAAGAAAGGTTACAAAAACTTAAGTAATATATAAAACCAATAGGGTTACAAAATTCGTAGCAAGTGATATATCCATTCAGCAATTTAAGTATAATGGCTATCATTTTTCAGCTTTTGTATTTTCTTTTCTGCTAGTACTGATGTTCGGCCCGTCACCTACCATGTACAATTAAGAAGAAATAAACCATATTAGGAGCCATAACCTAACAAAACCAACTTTAATGAAAACATAAAAAAACCAAATCCAATTGCACCTTTTCCTAGTATACCCCTTTGAGATTTTTGGATCAAAGTCTATGCACTTCTCTACATAATTGGACCTACGCCATAGCCCCAAGTTTTGTATAGGAAGAAGCTCTATTATTCTATTGCTACAAAAAGAAAACCCAAAACCGTCATTAAGGTGCGTTCGTGCGAGAAGGCATAATATATGCACATAGCTAAAATAGGTAGTAGGCAATCATAAAATATTCACTCTTGTGTAACTTTTAAAAATAAGTAAAACCGAAACTTTTCACAACCCCATAGTTCTAATTACAACAATTTTTTAAAAGTAAAAACAAACCTATGTGTGTGCTTCTTCTTGTTCTAATCGTAATCTGTTTTGGATATAGGGTATGTCGGTGTCGATGAACATTGGGGTTGGGTGTAGATAAATGCGGAAGTGTCGAAGTGATGGAATGAGGTTATCGTTATACATTTAGGTAGCGGATGAGGTCTAAAGGCTATGAGTTCATCATATGATGGACTCGAGGGCGAGTAGCGTTAGCCTACTAATGGGCTGTTTATTTTTCGAATATTATATTTCAAGGCGTTATTAAAAAAAGAAAGCAACATAGCGTTTTAGTATATATATATATATATATATATATATATATATATATATATATATATATATATATATATATATATATATATATATATATATATATATATCTATACTACTATATAAAACATTTGGGACATGCTATTAATAGAAGGCTTAATTTTAAGATTCAACACATTACTTATAATAGAAAGATTTATGTTACATTTGCAATAAAATTAATACATACACATTATAAAACTTACAATAAATAAAATTAAATGTATTCAATTATTTAGACTTGTATGACCATTTAACATTAAAGCCCATTCACGTTCCATTTATCTCTTAATGTGACCTATGTCCTTTAAAAGCCCATACACACTCTCTCTCGAAAAGAAAAACACACCGACTCTACTTTCATACACCGTCAACTCCTCATCCGCCACCACCTAATGCTCCGTCGCCCGCGTTTGTTGGAACCTCTGCTTTTCTTTGGTTTCATCTCATCCTCCTCTACACCATTACTATAACAACAACGGACACTACAAAAAGCGGCCACCATTAAAGCACCATTACCTTGAAGCTCATTGCCAGCGAAACCCATCCCGCGGAAACCACGCAGCGAGAACACTACCTTCAAGACTCGCATATCATCCACTACCACCGGTAGACCATGTGATATCTGATGGGGAGGAAGGCCCCAATAAAGCATTAGTAGAAGGGCTAAATTAGTGAGAAAATTTGGTAGATTGATGAAATGTGAGTGCCCTCACCATATAATGTTGAGTGCCCTCCACTAAACAATTGAATGCTTAACTTTGAGTGAATCTTTGCTAAATAAAAATTAAAAAAAAAAAGAAAAAAAAGGGAAAGAGATAAGATGTTGAAGACGAAGAGATAAGATTGGTATTGAAAACTGTGGAGTGATAGCAAATATTACTATCATTAAGTATGTTACTCATGTGAATATGACAAAGGAATAAGTTTTTTCTTTTTATTAATAAAATAAACTTTTTTTTTTTTTTTTTTTTTTTTTTTTGAAACTTTTTGGATTATATCTATTTTGATATATTGCTTCTAAAAAGTAAATTAAATTTTAGCCTCGGTGATATGTTACGAAATACATTTTAGCCTCTACAATGTATGATATATATCTACTCGGCTCAATGTAAATTAAGTTTTAATCTCCAGTGAAGTTTGTTAATTAAGTTTTTAGCCTCCAGTGAAGTTCGTTTTCTTCAAATATTTTATGCTAGCCATTTTCATATAATAGTATTTAGTTCAAGAGAAGTTGTACGTCATTATTAAGATTAACTTGCTCGGGTTATATTTTTAACTTCTCCAATAGCAAATTACATTTTTTTTTAAAACAGCACCTCATTTGAAATCCAACCCCAAGTTAAACCATCCAAATGGGCAAGCCCCGGGACCCGAACCACTAGGAGAGACCCCAAAAGAAAACCCCTAGAACTCACGGCTTCGCACTAAGAGAAAAATCCAGATTTTCTTTTTCACTTGCGAGACTCGAACCCGGGTAAAACCCCTCCCAAAACCCTAAAAGAAACTCAGGTGGCCAACTGAGCTAAGTCAGTTAGTTAAATTACACTTGTTTATGTATAAGCACAAACACCCTATTTAGTGTTATATTTTGTAAAGTTTATTATAATTTGTTTGTAAGTTAGTATATAGTTTGTTATAAAGCTTGTGTAAATTTTGTTATAATGTTATGTAAATTTTGTTTTTTTCTTTTCTTTTTAATTTCTTGCTAAAATTTTATCATATAAATTGGAAGTACGTTATGTACGCAAGTTTGGTTGATTATTAATGTTGGTATGTATCATATATCTTGAAAATTGTTTTTTTCACAATTATGGTTTTGGTGTTTCTATATTAACCGATTCTGGTTTGAACTGATTTTAGTTTTGAATGTGAATTTTGGAATGTGTTGATTTGCAATAATGTTAGACGTAGATCTACTTTTGAAAAGTAAAATTGAGAAAATGGCGTGGTTGATAGTATTGTATTTTGATGGTGTTAGAATCTTGAAAATGCAACAAAAAGTAAAAGGCTAGCACAAGAAAACTAGCTAACATTGATATTCATTTAAAAATCTCACTTATTTAGGTGACTGCAAAATAGGTACAAATATAGCATGTCAAGAACTTTAAAGCGAATAGATTTCTAAATATATCAAGTTTGTATTATAAGAATCCAAAGTGAATAGCTCAAACTAGAAAAACACATAAGCTGTTAATACTTCAAGTTTTCAAAATCCAATATGGTGCAAATATTTAGTTATTAAAGGGTGTAAATGTGTATTTTTATTCCGTATAAATTGTAATTAAAAATTTCATGATGTCTCCTATTTATGTTCGACCACAAAGTCACTATCACTTTGACTTTCTATCATCATATTAACGAGTATCGACTTTATATTTCTGTAACATTGCGCATACACCTTGCTATTTTATATGAAATAGCTTGATTTCATATAGTTATTCTTATCTAAAATCATCTCTAACGCTATAATCACGAAAAACATAAAAACCAGAAAATTAGTCGCTGAAACTTTTAGTTACAGGGTACTCGCCGCCGCAACGCGCGGGTACCCTGCTAGTATATATATATATATATAATGCTCAACATTACACCCAGGGATCAATTCATTTGACAACAGCAAAATTCTATGAAAACAGCGCTAGCAATTACCTATAGCTATATGAACAGAGGCAGAGAAGCTACTGAAGCTTATCTACAAATTTAAGGCGGTAACGTTCCTTCGTTTGGGCTAAAACACAGGCCGGACTTCCACCATTGGGCTAGGAAACCGAGCTCCAAAAAATTAATTTTTTACAACATAAACCTTTTTTCGAGTAATCAAAGTACAGTCCTTTTTGTTCTATGAAATCAGATTACTAATTCATTTTTCAATGAGTGATAGAGATATATTTATACCAAAACTACACAACCTACACCATCCTAACAACACAAAACATCACAATTTCAACGACAAACCTAAAATCGCTATTGAATTCCATAATTCTCAAAATTAGGGTTTCAATTAAACTAAAAATTTTAAACAAATCAGCATATAAATAGATGATCAATTATATAATTATATCGTGATCAATCTACAATTAAATATAATTACCTTAATAGATCAGTTTATAAAGTTTGTTATCATAAAATTAACCATATATCAATATCTTAATTACGGATTTATATTTATATCATAAAAACTGTAAATACATAACTTTTACCTTAATGGATCAGTTTGCGAGGTTTATTAGATCGTAACTGAATAACTGTTAACACCTTCTTCCCGGTTGAGTCGACCCGATCTCAGATCATACGTTTTTCTGGAAAGTGTCAAGAGGCGGTGGATTTATCTGTGGATAAATCGCTTTCCGACATCATCATGACATATAATAATGAGGGTGCGAGTAGGAGTAACTCATGGGCTTGGGCTAGCGGCAAATCTAGGGAAAACACTAAAAATTGCAAGCGGCGTTTAAAAATCCACGACCATGGAGCAAGCGTTTAAAAACTCTGCTCTTTAATATATATATATATATATATATATATATATATATATATATAAAATATTTAAAATAAATAATAAATAAAATCAATAATAAGAAGAAAAAAATTAATAATCATTTTAAGTTTTAATAACTATAAAAGTATAAATAGAATATCAACATTTATTATTTTTATATTATTTAATTATAAGATAGTAATAACAATAATAATAATAATAATAATAATAATAATAATGATAATGATAAAAAGTGATGTTTATAATAAAAATAAATAATAATAATAATAATAATAATAATAATAATAATAATAATAATAATAAAGAGTTAAATTTGATAAAAGTGGCCTACAAACAACCTCTTTCACAATTGGCCTTGGTCGCTTTGGTCTGTGCACACTAAAAGAAACACTCAGCGAAATAAAAAAGAGTGGCGAAATGTGTCACACCACGCCTAAGCGGCCTTGAGGCATGACGGAGAGGATCGTCACAACACATTGACATAAAAGAAATAAAGAATAACTAGAATGTAAACACATTAATCAGTGTCATGGCGACTCCGACACGGTGAAAACACATATCGTGGCTAGTCGAACCGCAACAAACACATGTAACAAAGTAATAAGCGAAATACCCACAATCGGGTAAAATACCATCAAATCCAACATAAATAAATGAAATTCAAAATCAACTCAAAGAAAATAAAGTGTTTATTAGTCGCCAAAGTCTCTTTGGGCTTGATATGATGCATAAAGCTCCTTAGGCTTTGTTAATCGATTACACGAAAATAATACTCGGCGTTAACATATTGTTGGTGAGCTCGTAGGTTTAATGTAAATATGACTTATATTTGTTGTGCATGATAATACAAGTAGGAAAATGTGTGAATTATATATATGCAAGCACTTAATGAAAATCAAACAATCCCAACAACTGAAACTCATGACACAAACCACACATTAAAGATCCAAACATATTGCACTAGCGATTTAATATCTATAAGTCTCGTCTCCCTAAGGTCTACCTATTGCACTAACGAGCAGTGAACCCGATCGTGCGTAATATAGAAGGTGGTAAAGCCGAGGTCATTCCCAAGAGCTATGTAGATGAGGATCCTATTAAGTCTAAATGTCACGGTTTTTAAGAGATTAATTGTTGAGATATTAATTATACTAAAAGAAAAGAAATGAAATGCGTAAATTAAATTGAGGTTGTAAATAATAGTGAGAAGGTGTGCTAACCTAATTATTCATCATGTCATGTCATGTCTATGTTTTCTAATTACTTCCTATTGATTCAGTAGGGGTTCAAGTCTCATGCGATGTTTGGTCAATTAAATCATAACCTATCAACAAAGGTTCCTACCACCTTCAAAGGCCTACCCTTTGGGGAGTCGAGGTCTTAAGCAACCTAAGCCAATTCATTAAGTACCCTACATGCAAGATTGAAACAATGTGTGCCGGGCGCTAGCATCATAAACACACATCCACAACTTTTAGTTCATCCTTAGAAACGGTGATCCTTTGGTCGATTAGCACAGAGGTTTGATAGTCTTTTGGTCAATTTTACCAAGCCTCTCTACCTACTTACTTAGGGTCTTTTGGTCAATTCTCCTAAGCAAATAAATCGACCGCAACTCAAAACTACAGAAGCTGGGGTGACCACCAATGAACTATGCATGCATACACTAGAAACAATTATAGAAGCATACAAACATAAACAATACAATCAAGGAATCATGACTAGGCTAGCACGAAGGTGCTTGCGATCATATTAAAAGACACAAACAATTCAATGTATAATAATATAATATGATTAATGAAGACATGAATTAAAGTGTAAAGTAGTAGTAATGGCTAAAAGCTTATCGATATGGTGTGATTCCCACTTTGGAGATGGCTCAGTATACTCGTATGATCGCCCTTGGAACCTCTTCACGTTCTCGACTTTGTGTTGTGAGTGAATGATGTCAAATCTGATTGTGGGTTTTGTATTTATAGGCCCGATCATAGTTCTGGCGTAACTTAAGTTGAGAGTTCTGTTGTAACAAATTATCCTCTAAGCAGAACTCTCGTAGTGGTGATTACGGCGTAACCTAAGGAATAGTTACACCGTAGTTATAGCTTCGCCGTAATTTTGATGAGAGTTACGCCGTAACTTAAATACCCTCCAAACCCAAGTCTCGTAGTGCTCGTTACGTCGTAATGCATGTAAGGAGGTTACGGCGTAGTTGACGGAGGCGCGAAATTATCTATGACCTAGATGGTTACGGCGTAACTTAAGTTGAGAGTTACGCTGTAACTGTAGTTGACTTGGTCTTTGTAACGAAATCCCAGCTACGACGTAATTGAGAATATGAGTTACGCCATAGCTTCTTCAATGATAGCATACTAAGGTAAAATCGTTGAGAAAATCTCAAATCCGTGTCTAGCTCGATGTTCATATATTACACGAAAGCGAAATATAAAGGAATAAGTATATATCCATAAAATGACATAAAATATAAGCATAAGCGATAGAAATTGACACTTAAAAGCGGGGATTATTTGATGTTATCGAACCCATACCAATCTTTAAAAGACATGCAGCAGTTAAACAAACAAAAACATAATTACACTAAAATCTTAAAATGGCGAACAGTTAACACAATACTTATGGCCACTTATCAAACTTTAAAAACACGGATCTATGACAAACCTCAAACAAATAAAAACATATAACCCCAAATAAAAACTAAAAAAAAGCGAAGTATCATACATTTCAGATGATAATTGCATGTTTACTAATACCATGTAGATCTAAGAACAAATACTCCACACCGTTGCGGTAAGAAAACAAAACCTCTGTGTGTTTCATGGTAGATGATAAGATAAAGAAACGCGTGTGAGGAGTAATTTGAGAAAGAGAGTGATTGTAAAACCGTGTGTGTGCAATTGTGTGCTCGGTGGTAGATATGAGCATTATCTAGAACATAAAAGATAGACCAAAATATCGTCTTTTTCATTCAAAGTTAATTGAAAGCGTGAAGCGGCGTTGTTGACGACCAACAAAAGAGTAAAATAAAACTCAAACGATGTCGTTTTGATGTCCTCTAGCGACGTTGTTTTCACGGTAAATGTATAATAGAGTAAAGTTCAAATAGTATCACTTTTAATGCATTTAAAAGACATAAGAGGAGAAGGTGTCATAACAAACCCGTCGGTCTGGCTGTATGTAGCGTCATTGTCAAAACCTGCCACCAACCCCACATTTCATATGACGCCAGCCTCTTCGTTTAGGCGCCATGCTCTGGCTTTATTTTTTATTGATTTTAAATAAACTAAATTCGTTTTATTAAAATAAAATACAATCTGATATCTTAAAGAAAATATATATATATCTTCTTCCCAAAGTCTCACACAACAAACACACCTCAGTTCACATATTACACACACATATATTACATGTGTCTGTGATATAAACCTTTCCAACATCTCTTGGGTCACTTTGCGGGTTTTTAACTTCCCGTCTTCTGGGCGATGGAAGCCAGCGTGAGCACGGTGTGTGTGTGGCTGTGATCTTGCTTACTTAGGGCTCGCGTGTGACAGTGATCTTACCATACCTTCCATTTCAGAATAAGCGATTCATAATATTTAAAAGATACAGTATTTGTTTATTTACTAACTAGGATTATAATACAAACATATCTTTCGTCATTTTAATAATTAATAATAAAGACATAATAATAATTGATTCACTCAGTAATGATAAAGATAAAGCTAGTTAGATCTAGTGAGAAAAGATGTTTCGAGATGATTAACTCAATCTTCATGACTCACAAAGTAGCCTTTGATATTAATACGATTATTTTGTGCTAAGTGATTTTTCCTCGCTGTCACAAGCAATTAACTACTGACATCTCATCAATATTACTACCTATCATCACTAATTTTTCCTCCTATTATGTTGTCACATTGCTGAACATGCTATCAATAGTCGTTACTTAAAGGACTCGTATTACCGATAAGTAGTCTAATACACATATGTAGAGAATAAACCCAGCATAAGTTTAGTAAGATAATAGGGAGAATGTTTAATACACATATATTGGTAACCAAAATATGCAAATAAAAGAAGCTAGTATAAATTATGGTCACAGCAGGTGATTCAAATATTTGAGTATATATTCTGATGTCAATGTTTGGTCCTAACATGTAATTAGGTCAGTTTCTTGGTATTATAAGGTTAGATACTTAGATTCAGTGTAGTCGATAAAATAATGATATGAGTGCATGTAATTTTAGCATGTTGTTGTTTTATTTATAAAATACTAGCAGGGTATCCGCGCGTTGTAGCGGCGGTTACCCTGAAATAAAATTTTTCGATTAATAATGTATTTTAGTTTATTATGTTTTTTAACATAAATTCACGGATATTAAATATTTCAGATAGCCGTCTTGGTTAACTCGAGCCGTTAGCCCGTGTCCGCTTGGGCTCGAACCGTTTTGGTCCGTGGCGGATTCGGACTCAGCCCGTTTGGCATGTTGCCGTTCGAACTGAATATTTAATATAATGTCTTTATTATTTGTAGTAGTGAAATTTAATGCGAGAATTGTGTTTAATTTAATTGTCTGATATGGTTGATAAATTGTATTTTTATGTAAGGATGTTTTAATAATTGTATTAATTGTATTTATTGATCGGGTAAATAATTGGTAAATTAAATAAGCGTTAATGTCTTTGTTTTGTTGTCTGTTATGTTTCTTTATCTTGCGTCGAAAATTATGTGCGTTAAAGTGTTGTACATTATGTTTCTTTTCTTGTAAGTAGTAGTCGTTATAGTCATTAATAACATTGATCGACTTTAA
The DNA here is from genome assembly GCA_022545495.1 of Chrysanthemum lavandulifolium. Taxonomy (NCBI): domain Eukaryota; kingdom Viridiplantae; phylum Streptophyta; class Magnoliopsida; order Asterales; family Asteraceae; genus Chrysanthemum; species Chrysanthemum lavandulifolium. The sequence goes on from CM040238.1 coordinate 116,463,336, forward strand.
TAGCGTTAATCGTAAGTCGAAAATTACGTCGTCTTATTTTGTTGTACACTATCTTATTTTGTTGTAAATCGAAAATGGGTTCTGTATTTATACATCGCGTTGTCTTAAATGGTTGTAATTTTTGGTGAAGGAGTGTTTTAATAGCGTTAATGTTGTTTGATAGAATTTTGGTATTAAAATGACACTTCTGCTTTATTTTGTTGTACAATATGTTTCTTTGTTGTAATTAGAAAATTAGGTGCATTAAAGTGTTGTAAACCATGCTTATTGTCTTGTCGTCTTAAAATTAAGAGTGAGGTCTTGGTGCGTTATATGTAGTATAGATATACTTAGTTATTAAAAAAAATGAGAGTAAGGTTGGATCAGTGGTTACACACTGCATCCCAGAGCGTAAGCGAGAGTTCGATCCTCACCATTTGTAATCTTGGGAAGTTCTTTTCTACGCTGGTAGAACCCCAACAGCCTCTCTACCTGGGTAGGGGTAAAAATTGTCTACGTCTCAACCTTCCCATCTGTAGTATTGGACCATAAATCGTGAAAAGCGGTATTGAGGATTCTGTGCCCTATATTTAGTTATTAGAAAATATGATGATGATGATGATGATGATGAGGGCTAATTCAGTAATTTAGTACTCCAGATAACAAAACATAAATTGTTTTCTTAGAGATCCAAAATAGCTAGAAAAATGTATGTGCTAAACTTGGCAATAAATAGAAAAAACGTAATTGTTGTTAGTTAACCTTTGATAATGACCATTATTGGTTTCACAATGTCGAAGTAAATAGAAAATGGCGTATATACTACACGATGTCACGTAATTGTTGTTAGTTAACCTTTGATAATGACCATTATTGGTTTCACAACAACCATGCAAATGGTTGATTAATATTCTCAGTAAAACAAAAAGAAATTTATGGCAACAGATAAGTTGGAACCACTTTGCCCAATATGGACCACTTTTTATACTTTACGAACCTAGGTTTTCATCCCCGTCAAAATAGAAAAGGAAAACGCGGAACCATATGTCTTTCAAAATGATTTAATGCATGTTTAGCTAGTGTATGAATACTTTGTGTTCTTAAAATGGAAAGTCTAATTGGAGTTGCCACCATTAAAGTTTGACTTGGTTCTTACATTGTGACTTTTGGAAGAGGAAGCGGGTTCGGAGCCTGGCCGGGTGCAGCAGTAGAAGGCTGGAGCAGGTGAGGCGGTGGCGGTGTTCATGGTTGTCGCCAATAGCGCACCTTCGTCGGAGGTACCTTACATTGCCTTTGCTTGCCGGAGGTTTCTTCTTACACCCTGCAGAGTTTGTCTTCGCTTTTGCGGGTGGGTTTGGCGAGATGGGTTGACGAGGCCGTTCATTCTGGTGGAGCTTGCCGCTTAACACCGCCTTGATAGCTACGGTCTCTTGGGATATGATGAGTAACTGGCCCTCCTTTTATTTTAGGCGAACAGAGGATTTGGCGTGATGGGGCGCCTTGTATAGAGGATGGTTCGAGTTATGTCATGGGACTATGGCTATTACTGACGTGTTCAAGAGGTTGAGCTTGAATCATCATTATCACGGATCTCTACAAAGCTCATTCCACTGTACAGTAGCGTCGACTCTCGACTTTCCGAGCTCAAAGCAGTCTCAGGGCTCAAGCGGAGGTTAATCAAAACTTGCTCAAGACAATCAAGCCTCCAGACACAACAACCATGCAAATGGTTGATTAATATTCTCACTAAAACAAAAAGAGAAATTTATGGCAACAGATAAGTTGGAGACCACTTTGCCCAATATAGACCACTTTTTTATACTTTACGAACCTAGAGTTTTCATCCGCGTCAAAATAGAAAAGGAAAACGCGGAACCATATGTGTCTTTCAAAAATGATTTAATGCATGTTTAGCTAGTGTATGAATACTTTGTGTTCTTAAAATGGAAAGTCTAATTGGAGGTTGCCACCATTAAAGTTTGACTTGGTTCTTCTATGCCTATATTTACGTTATGAATATATGTCGTTTGTTTTTCGAAGGTTTTATATTTTCATCTGCAAATTATGTATATAGGCGGTGGTATCGCGCGCAGCCTTCGCCGCGCTGACCGTGGTAGGAATGCATCCGCAGCTCATGTGAATCTCTCTTATAACGTGGTTTGCTTGTAGAGGGGCCAGCACCTCATCATGGGTACCAAATAAACTTTCTTGTAGAGTATACCCTCTTCTATGACATATTGGTGATTTTCGAAAGAAAAAAGTTTTGTTAATAGCAGTTTTAAGGGTTGTTAAAGTTTGATCTTATTATATTTATACTATTTATAAATTATTTAGCACTTTCTTTTTAATTTTTTAAAATGTCGTGTTTTTAAATTCTGATTTTAATGTATAATGTCTGTGATCATACTTTTCTTAATTTATATTCCACAATATTTTAATCTTTCATTTATTATTTCTTTTTGAATTAGTATAATTTTAATGCAAAATGCACATATAAATGAATGTGATCTTAAAATAAATCTGGCTACAAAGTTCAAAACTATTATTATATCGTAAGAGTGTTTGAGAACCAATTTAAATAAATTTTGAATTATTTTAAATAAAATTAACTACAAAATTAAAAAGCGGTCTTTGTAAAAATCGGACAATTTTTTAAGACAAATGATGTAAAGATGTAAATTCACAAATGATAATTTATTTGATTTTAAACATATTACACATATCTATGCTACTTATAAAGCGTTTAGCACTTTCTCACCTAAATTTTTAAGATATCATTAATGTGTTTTTAAAAATTACAATTTTAATGCCTAATGAACACAATACATAACTTATACTAATTTATCTTCCATAATATTTTGATGCTTTATTTTTTTTATTTTTTTTAATTAGTATAGTTTTAATGCAATAATGAACATATAAATGAATATGATTTTAAAATGCATGCAAAACTACAAAGTTCCAAAACTATTATTATATCGTAAGAGTGTTTCGAGAACCAATCAAAATAAATTTTGAATTATTTTAAATAAAATTAACCAAAAAAGTAAAAAATGGTTTTTTGTAAAAATCGGGACAATTTTTTTGAAGACAAATGATGCAAAGATGTAAATTCACAACTGATAATTTATTTGATTTTATACATATTACACATATCTATACTACTTATAAAGTATTTAACACCCACTCTTCTAAATTTTTTACGATGTCATTAATTTGTTTTTTAAGCATTATAATTTTTATTGCGTAATGTACATAATACATAGCTTCTACTAATTTATCTTTTACAACATTTTAATACTTCATTATTATTTCTTTTGAATTAGTATATTTTTAATGCAAAATGCACATATAAATGAATATGATTTTAAAATGCATGCAAACTACAAAATTCCAAAACTATTATTATATCGTAAGAGTGTTTGAGAACCAATCTAAATAAATTTTGAGCTATTTTAAATAAAATTAACCAAAAAGTAAAAAGCAGTTTTTGTAAAAATTAGGACAATTTTTTGAAGATAAATGATGCAAAGATGTAAATTCACAAGTGCTAATTACAAATATTAATGATACAAACATGATACAAAACCATGCTAATTACAAATATTTATATCTTTTATCTATATGAGACAAGTGTAATTACAAATATTAATGATACAAACATGTTCAAAAATATATTTTATTTACTTATTACGAGGTGTTGATTATTACATATATATTTAATAAAAAATATTTCTACTTACTTGTATTCTGAGACAATTATCAACTAATTTGACAATAACCCATAACATTATTATTCTGCGACCTAAAATCACGCCACTTTCAATTGTTTTTATATGAATTAGTTTGATATTATCCATCACATTTTTAAAGTTCTTCAAACTCATTATGTTTTATTATTGGTAAAGTTATTGTAAAAAAACATAAAATTGAAAACATTTTTGCGAAAATTTTATTACTTGATGCCCGCCAGCGCAACGCGTGGTGCCTCTACTATAATATTCTAAAGAGTTGAAATCGCGACATGAAACTTTTGGCGTCCGCAAATTTATTTTCGCGTAAAGCGTTTGATTATAAAGCGTAGTTCATTGAAATTTTTATTTTAGGGTCTAAAATCGCCGCATCGCGCATGTACTCTTCTAGCATGAACAAATGAATAATTCTTGTTGGATGATATTTCCGATAAAGTGGATGAAATCCTAAAATATGAATACACAACAAATACTTCATTCTCATGAGGTGAATTAGTTTCTTACAACAAATTGTAATAAAATTATCATACTAATGACAAACCTAAGGGTTGTCGTTAGCAAAACCTTAGAAAAAAATATATATATTTAAAGTTTTCGTATGTAAAGAAAAAGCGTTTGTTTTTGTCTTTCACGAAAGAAAAGAATGAAAAAGAAATAAATAGGGTTTGTGTTTAAGAAGTGAGAATAAGTGAAAATTTATTTCTAATTTTGAAAAAAAATAACGAGTTAAAAAAGCACTTATTTTGCCAAAAAACCTAACAAATATTTCCGAGCCCGGCGAAAAAAAGGTAAAAGAAAGAAAAAAAAAAACTTCTTTCAAAAAGACATTGACATAAAAGTCCATATTTGTGAATTGTAAACCCACAAAAACTTGGTGGAACCGTGCAACATCACTTGAAAGATGTCTTGTGCCATAAATTTCTGTAAAAGAAAAGTGCAAAGCAAATCCCTTGATGGGATTACAAAGCAAAGCATGTTTATTGGGTAAAAAATGTGGGCAAGGAATAATTAATGGGTATCCTTTAAGCAAAAGAGAGCCCACCACATCACAAAATGGCTATTATTCATATTAATGATCCTCATGAATCATGATAGAGTCCACATTTTATTTCGTAAGTACACGTATCTAGCTGAAAAATCATTAGATAGTTGAATTTACTAAAATATTTTATAATCGCGTAATTAGTAAGCATCCTAATCATTTACTCAAAGTCAAATTGAGCACTATTACTATATATATACTAAAGGCAGGAGCCTTTTTAGTATATATAAGCTTGTTAATCTGAGTTTGTTAAATTGGCGAAAACAATATTCGAGGTTCAGTGTCGTTCAGAAATAAATCTTTAGCGTTAATAATCTTTCGCAACTTGGCAAAAACAATGGCGAAGTTTAAGTGTCGTTTGCAAAGCGTCGCTGCAATCCATTGCGTCGCGGGTTTTCAAATATCTCTATATACTAAAACTCGTACAAGAGTTTTGCACAAAATCTTGTAAGCCGATTAAGTGCATTAAATGCACACACAAATTAAGTGCATTAAATGCACACTTTTCAAATTAAGCGGCAAATTTCGAGGTTCAGTGTCGTCGCAAGTAAGTCCTTTAGCATTAATAATCTTTCGCAACTTGGCAAAAACAGCCCCTGAGGTTTAATTGTCGTTGCAAAGCATGTCCTTTAAGCAATCCCGCTGCATCGCGCGGGTTTTCCAAAACTCGTTACTCCTAAAACTTGGGATCTAGACTTTATTCGTGCTTAATCGAGCTTCAAATTATAAGCTCGGGTTGGCGCTCTCTCTCGTCCTCTAAAACTTCTCGATTTGGCTTACATTTCAAGCTTGGGTTTGATATATAATTATTATATCAAGCTTCACTTGACTCGATTCATATGAATATTATTTTATATATTACTAGTAAAATTACATCTCTACTACATAAAAAAAATAAATAAATAAATAAAAAATAAAAATAAAAAAACCCTTTGTTTTAAAGCTAAACATTTGCCAAACATTGCAAACAATCATGTTTGCAAAACCACGATTGCAAAAAGTAAGTCCATATCTCCAGCTGCAAAACTGCATTTTCAGTAGCAAATCACGATTTCAGAAATATTTATCAAACATTTAAAAATGATTATTTACGTTTTTCATTCGCAATAATCAGATAATCCACCTTCAAACGCAATCCCAAACACTCCCTAAACAATAGTTCAATAAACATATTTGCTAAACATTGCCCAGTGAGCAATGTTTAGCAAAGCTCATAAAATAATTAATGTGATATTACTTTATTATCCTTACTCCTCAACTATTCATTTAAATTACTTAAACCAAGTTCTACTAAATCCATACAAAATTGACAATCACAATTTTCATGCATGCACGAATTCAATATAAACAAAATTAATGTTCCAGCCAGTAATGGCAATGGAGCGGAGTTTGGGCGGGGTGACCATCCTCATTCCTACAACCCGATTAAAAATTATCCTAAACCGTCTAATTTCCATCATGAATCTTATCGGGCGCCTGTTTGGGTGAGATGCTCCCCAAACCCGCCCCGTTCTCCATGAGGCATTATCGAGTTGTCTTTTTGGACTCGATCTCCATCATACTCGTGTCATTTCCATTTATTCTTATTTTAAATCATTAATAATATGATTTTATGAAATAACTTGAAAAATCGAGAACTCATTAATAATATATTACTACTATTTTAGAATATTATGACATAGAAAAATTCTATACAATATGAAATATTACTAAGATAAAACTAACAAAATTAGAGTATATTTAGTATGTAAATACTAACACAATATTTTATGTATATAGACATGTATATGTATATGTATATATATGTTTTAGGCGAGGCGGCGCGGATGATATGCCTTCCGCTTCCAAACCGATAAGAATCCCGTTAAGGCCAATAACCCACCTTAAAACCCGATAAACATACCCCACCCTACTCCAAAAATTCGTATTTTAAGTTTCCCATCAAGTCCGGCTTTTTGCCATCCTAGTTCCAGCTAATATACATGCCATTCTAGTATTGAATATAGACGAATTTGATGTTTTGTTCTTGCATTTCAAGTTTGGATTTAATTTTATTGCTTTACAAGCTTAAACACATTAAAATATATGTATCTTTAGTATCTTATAATGTACTTAGGACATTTCCTAAATAGTAAGGCTTAAAATTTAGACTTTGTAACTTACTTATTATAAAAATATAATATCTTTTCTAAATTAATACATACACATGCTAGCTTAAAAGTTAAGCCAATACTTGTAACATTAATAGTCATTGAATACAAAATTTAAAGTCCTCCAATATTTTTAAAACCTACTTTTATGACTTTAAAACCATGTATTATATGAGTTCAATTCTTGCATTAAATTTAACAACCCATTAAATGTATTGATTAGTACAAAGCGGGTATAAAACCCACAAATAAACACACACGAAAGACCAATCATATCTCACACTCTCTAAAAGCGTAAATTGCCACTCTTGTGCTAAATAGCAACCGCGCCACCAACTAAATCGTACCACATGCTAACGTGTATGTCGACATCACCACCCAGCGTGGTCTAGATGGCCTTCACTAGCCAAAACTTTTAGTATAATCGAAAAACATTGCACGCCAAAAATTTAGTTTCGATTCTGCATTATGACCACGATGATACCTTGCTAGTTGCTATTATATGTAAAATGAATATTAGTAATTCGATTTATACAAGTTGAGTTCCAGCTCGAGTTCATTCTTTGTCCATTTTCGAGTTTCAAAATACCCGGTGCACAGGGCTTGCGAGCTTATCAAGTTATTTCAAACTATACTTTTACTTTTATATATATACACACTAGGCGATTAATTGTGCATAGTAACACCTCCGACCCAAGCCGCGACAAATCGGTCTCTGGACCAACAGACTTCTTTTTGTTTATTTTTGAATGTATAAGTGTACGTATTGTGTGATATTGTGGTATTTTTTCACGATAAAGTTGGTGGTGCTTACTACACTATATATGTTGGTGGTGGCGATAAAAGCTGACATGGCTATAAATTGACAGCAATTATGTTAGTGATCACAACTCACCTAGTTTAATAGAACAAAACAACAGATCCATAAACACACTAATTGCGCTACTCCCACTCACTTGATCACTTCACTTTACACTTTAATTTCCACTCCAACACAAATATAAAAACACACTTCGGTTACATTAAACACATCAACCCCTTAAACACAAAACACAAAAACAACCTTAAAGCAAACAAACATGAGCATGTACGTACGTAATCCATGGGGTGGCCCCTTAGAAATAAACACAACAACAACAGACTCCATAAACACAAACAACGACATGGACAGAAGCCAAGATTTAGACAAAGCAGCATTGTCGTCTCGTAGGTCATTAGATGAGACAGAGCAAAGCTGGTTGTTGGGGCCTAATGAAAAAAAGAAGAAAAAATATGTAGATATTGGCTGTCTTTTTGTTAGTAGGAAGTTGTTTGTTTCGTGTGTTGGAATGCTTTTTGCTGCTGGTTTTCTTGTTGGGTTTACTGTGTTGATTGTTAAGACTGTTCCTAGACATCATAAGCGTGAGAATGCTGTCAACGAGTATACGGTTGCGTTGCAGAAGGCGCTTTTGTTTTTCAATGCTCAGGAATGTAAGTTTTTGTTTTTGGTTTACTTCGTAAATTTTTACTGTATTATATTTGCATGCAAAGGGAGGAAAGGGTCATGCATGGCCTCCGATCCCCATAATTATCTGTTATTAGTGTCAATTTTCTACTATAGTTATAAAAAAATATCTATATTATTCATTCTATTTTTAGCCCCGCCTAATAACTTGGATACAAATTTTATTAGCAAATATGACATCAGACGACCCTTTACAAAAAAAAATAATTAATAAAAGATTTCACATGGATTGGTCTAAACTACTATAGTTATAGTATTTTACATAACACCTTTAGTTAGTTTGTTTAAATCCTTTATAACTAAATCATTGTTCTTCACTTATTCTTTTCCTCCTTAATTAGAGTCAAATATGATTTTTAGATATAGTATTTTACATAACGACATTAAACTTATGTCTTTCACTTGGATTTCTTCTAGATATAGAAAAGCATGTCTAAATTGGTTAGAATGGTTGTAACGCTATTTCCTTATCTTGTAACTTTTCTAACGCCTTTGCTTTCTTTCTTTTAATCAAATCGCTGTTCAAAAAAAAATGTATATATATATATATATGATTTTTGATAACCCAATCTATTGAGTATATGTTCTGAATGTGCTAACTTATACATGTTGATTTTTTGTATACAATAATAAAATATGGAGCAATTCGTATCATGGATGCTCTACATATACAAAAATCCCCGCCCCTCAGTTTTTGTTTAAGCTCTATCCTTGTTTGCACAGATGTATATAACCTAGCTGGGGATCCATTATGGACCCGATGACCATTCTGACACACCGCCCACTTAGGTAATTTTAAGCTTTTTTTTGCGAACCAGGAGGAGTTGGGATCGAACCTTAGACTTATTTCACAAAAGTCCTATCGTTTCCGGCTCACAAAGTTTGCATTAGGGGAATAATGTTTATATTGGTTATGTCAAAATGTTTTAATTTTATGTTTATACTATATTTTGCTTCTAGGTTTTTTTTGAGCGGTGATTAGATTAAAAAGAAACCTAGCAATTTAGCATTCTGAAAAATTTTAACCAATCATTCCAACTACAATATAAACTACCTCTATGCTTAAGCCAAGAAAAGGAAAACATCTGAATCAATCAAAGATATCACTCTTTCTCAAGGATGAGAATTAAAAGTGATTAGTTGTCTGTTATTGTATTAAGAGGGTATTTGGATTTGTAAATTTTTAGAAATGGTTAATTATGGATAGACTAATTATTTAAGACAAGATAATCGGTTTTCGGATGATAGGTTTTGTTCTAGTTTTACACCATCAATTTGGCCTAGTGTTAGGCACCTTGACCTGTTCACAAGAGGTCCGAGGTTCATGGCTCACTACTCGTTACATCACGATTTAGGAAACTGAGTCTATAGTTAAAATATAAGTAGCTTAATTAACTGTATTATTTCTATTACATCTAGTGTTTTGGACTTGAAACATTTTGTAAAATATAAGGACGCCTAACTACTACCCGTACGTGTTGGTGGTTTCTTTTACATACAACTATAATTGTCATTTTTTCCATTATCGACATAATCTTACTTGTGTCTTCTTCTATATCTGGATAGAACTCGTGTCTATATTTTTCATTCTTGCTATTGGAACAAAGGGTCGAAAATCTTTGATCATCAAGAAAAAATCAACAGTCGACATAGTGATAGATAATGGTGAGACCCAACAAGGCACATCACTCACCGATAAGTCGATAACAAAACCAAACATCAACATCTCATTACACTTAAACAAATCCTAGCCATTAAAAAACATAACAATAATTTCACTTATATCCTAATAGTACATCTGTTATTTGAACTTCTTATTCTGCACTAATATGTTTAATTTAATATATCATAATGTAATATTTAAGAAAATTTGACTTATCATAATGAGATTTCAAAAAGTACATGTATATTAATATCCAAGAAAAAGCGTATAAAGGCTTGTTATTATTAGGATTAAAATGTGAGAGGTCTCAATTTGATTTTATCGTGAAGAACAATCTTGAAGTGGTCGTCTTGACTTTCTAAAATGAAGGTTTTATTTAGTGCAGTATGTGTGGCGATGAGTCTAAACTTCGTTAATTAATCGATTAAAGATTGGAAATTATAGTTACCTAAAAGCATATTAATACAAACTAACAAATTCGATATCACATGAGTAATAATGTAGACATGTACGATTTAAGAACTTTTGAAAAAATAAATGTCTATTATTCTTTTATTCTCAAAACACGTATGTATTTTGAAAGGAATTTCATATCTTCTCATATTATATATACATATTATATATACCCATTGTACACCACCACTCACTCTTCACTTCATTTTACACTTTCCACTAACACAAAAATAAAAACACAATTCCGTTACATTAAACACATCAAACCCTTAAACACAAAAAGAACCTTAAAACAAATAAACATGAGCACGTACGGACGTAATCCATGGGGTGGTCCGTTAGAAATATACCCAACTACAACAGATTCGATAAACACAGACAACGGCCTGGACAGAAGCCGAGATTTCGACAAATCATCATTGTCATCTCGTAGGTTAGATGAGACACAGCAAAGCTGGTTGTTGGGGCCTAATGAAAAAAAGAAGAAAAAATATGTTGATATTGGATGTCTTTTTGTTAGTAGGAAGTTTTTTGTTTGGTGTGTTGGAATGCTTTTTGCTGTTGGTTTTCTTGTTGGGTTTGCGGTGTTGATTGTTAAGACTGTTCCTAGAAATCATAAGCGTGAGAATGCTGTCAACGAGTATACGGTTGCGTTGCAGAAGGCGCTTTTGTTTTTTGATGCTCAAAAATGTGAGTTTTTGTTTTTGAATTAATTTAATTTTTATTATATTTGCATGCAAGAGCAGGAAAGGGTCATGCATGGCCTCCCCAACATTACGCACATCTGTGTAGAAATTCAAATAATTTATCGTTTTTGATATTAAAAAATTGCACATCCTTACCTTTAAACCATCAATCACACATAATTTTGGAACATTTAAATTTATACATTTTATTCATAAAAGTCGAAGAAATTAGAGTTAGGAAGGGGTGGTGGTGGTGCCCCCTTCTAAAATTTGGGTTATAGTTAGCTAATTTTATGGATATAAGGGTTTAAGTATCAAATTTAATGTTTTGGCCTCCTAAAATTGTGGTAACAAGCTAGACGTGAGTAATAACAAGTCAATATTTAAAACAAAAAGGAACTTAGCAAAGATGTAACCACTTCCTCTTCATATTTGATTTTTTCCTCCTAGTAGAAACTACTTTCATTTATAATAATTTGAGTAGATATGAATGTATTAAGCTTTCAAGAGTTCAAAGAATAGTTATCGGTTGGCACTTTTGTGTGATCAGTAATAATTGTTACTAGTTTTTACGTTTATTTCTTATCTTTGTTATCTATATATACGTATAGCTCTAAGGATATACGAGTCTTTAATAGTAGGTTGTTACTTCTCGTAAATTTTACTATTAAAGACTATATCCTAGAGCTATACGATATATAGATAACAAAGATAAAAATAAACGTAAAACTAGTAACAATGTTATCGATCACACAAAAGTGCCAACCGATAACTATTAAAGTAGGTTGTTACTTCTCATAAAATTTTGCCCCCTTTTTCCAAAACAAGGCGCTCAAGCTCCGCCATTGATCACATGTGATATAACATTATTCTATAAGTTCGAACACTCAGCGTGATGTTCGTGAAATGAAACATAATTGTTTGTTTAAACTTCAAATGATTAATCATTTTTTGCATTAAAAAATACACATTCTTATATTTCCAACAATATATCAAACATGATTTGTGAACATCCAAATAACTATAGTTTATTCATAGAAGTTGGAGGAAATATAAGATTTTTTTGAAAGTCAAACTCGCTCTACTTATCACATGTGATATAATACCAATATGTAAGTTCAAACACTTGACATGCCTTCGTAAAATGAGCATAAGTAGTAGTATAGGACTTCAAAAGATTCACTATTTTTTGCATTCATAAACACACATTTAAGCTTTTCAACCATATATGACAAATTATATTTGAACATCTAAATCAACATGGTTAATTCATAGAACTTAGTTCGTTTGATATATCACATGTGATATAAAACTAATATGTAAGTTCGAACACTAAACGTATTGTTGCAAAATGGATATAAGTATTTGTATACAACTTCAAAAAATTCATCAATTTTTGCACCGAAAAATAATACTTATGTCAATATTTTCTGTATTTGAATCTAAAAACAATTGTTATATGTAATATAAAAAAAAGCGTATATTTTTTCCAACTTTTATGAATAAACTGTAACGATTTGAAAGTTTTTATATTGTTATAAGGCTAAGAATTTGAATTTTTAAATACGAAAAATGATGAATTATTTGGAGTTGTACACATACTAATGACAAATTTATAACAACATGTTGAGTATTTGAGCTTACAAATTAGTGTTATATAACATATGATATATATCATACAAACTCCTGTACCAAAAAAATCCAAAACAAACAAGAAAAGGTTTTTTGAAGTAATTAAATAATAGTCATAATCGTGTAATTTGTTTTGACTAACGATTAAAAGTTTTTGAAATATATTATTTTTCAATGAATAAGATTGAAATTGAGTTTTGATTAAAAAAAATAGAGTAAAAAGTATGAAAGTGAATGTTTTTTAATGTATGGTATGATTTACAAGATAAATGTAAGAGAATAATCGTTTTAAAAGAGAATAAAAGAATGTGAACTAACTCGCCTCATTAGTTCTATCAACTAAAGTCTCTCTCATGGTAAAAATTGAAATCTGAAAGTATACTTATATTAAAAAATTTAAATACACTAAAATAAATATGTAAAAACACGATTTTAGAATATATATATATATATACTCTATTTAATTCATAAAAAATATAATACGCTTATTTTCTCTTATTATTTTTCATCAACCATTTTTTTATTTTTTTAAATGCAGTGATCAAATAATTAAATCTAAATATTTAGGTCAAATAATATTTTCATTTTAGAATATAAAAAACCAAAAACATAAAGGAATAAAACAGCAAATCCACAACACCGCTTGTCCACTTGTCAGTCTTCACTTCACTTTAACACTTTTCCAGTCCAACAAAAAAAAAAAAAAAAACATCCATTGCTTCACACACACTTCCTTCCTTCCGTTACTTTAAACACATCAAACCCTTCCTTCAAAACCCAAGAAACCAAACATGAGTATGTTCGGACGTGATCCATGGGGTGGCCCTTTAGAAATAAACACAACAACAACAGACTCCGTAAACACAGACAATGACTTCGACAGGAGCCGAGATTTCGACAAGGCAGCATTGTCCTCTCGTAGGTTAGACGAGACACAACAAAGCTGGTTGTTGGGTCCTAATGAAAAAAAGAAGAAGAAATATGTTGATCTTGGTTGTCTTGTTGTTAGTAGGAAGTTGTTTGTTTGGACTGTGGGGATGCTTCTTGCTGTTGGTTTTTTAGTTGGGTTTGTAGTGTTGCTTGTTAAGATTGTCCCAAGACATCATAAGCATGTCGTGGTTAAGGATGATTATGCGGTTGCGTTGCACAAGGCACTGCAGTTTTTTAATGCTCAGAAATGTGAGTTTTTGGTTTTTGTTTTGATAATATTTGCTTAGATGTTTATGATGTGGTACGGTTCCCCAAGGAATTGAGGATAGCGCGCCAAGGCAATGTTCAGTTTTTTGATCATGTTCTTAGAATAATCGGAATTTGTAGTAGTCTCATTATTACAACTCCAAACTAGAGAAGCTCATCCAAATAGTATCGTTTACAGTCCGTTTTGTTAGAACTGATTATCTAGATATATAGTTTTTCGATATTATATAATGACTTTCAAAATGCACATCCAAACATCCCTAAATTCACTAGTCAGAGTATTGTAAAATGCATTTCTTTTGGATCAAATTACAGAACAAAAATATAAACTTTGTTGGTTAACGAATTAGTATTTGTGCAGCTGGGAAACTTCGAAGCATAATAATGTGTCATGGAGGGTAACTCGTGTTTGAATGATGGAAAGGCAGACAAGTCGGTGCGGTTTTGAAAGATCTAGTGGGCGGTTATTATGACGCTGGGGATACCATAAAGTTCCATTTTCCTAAAGCTTTTGCCATGACCATGTTGAGTTGGAGTGTGATTGAATATAGTGCTAAATATGAAGCTGCGGGAGAGCTTAATCATGTTAAAGAGATTATTAAATGGGGAAGTGATTACTTTCTCAAGACCTTCAATTCCACTGCTGATGACATAAGCCAAATTGTTGCTCAGGTAAATAAGTGCACGTGTTATTTCAACTCTTTATGAATTTTTGAAGAGGTATTAAGGGAATGTATAATAATACTATAGTATAGTTTAGGGCGTGTTTGGATTCTGGTTTTGAAACTGATGGACTGCTTCTATTTTTTTAAATATTAAAAGGGTCAAATTTTCATTTTTGGATAATCAGTTTCATGTCGTTGTCTTTTAATTGATTATTTAATGTATTATGCAAACATCTGATTAAAGTTATCTCATAATGGTCCTTAATGAAAAGTTACAGTTTGACAAGTCATATGAATCGACAGTACTCAAAAAACAGAAGATTACCATGTTAATCCATTGGACATCCTTTTTCGATGGCAGGTTGGGAAAGGCGACACATCAGGTGGGACAAGTGATCCGAACGATCATACTTGTTGGATGCGACCAGAAGACATTGATTACCCTCGACCAGTGACAGAATGCTCCAGTTGCTCTGACCTTGCTGCAGAAATGGCTGCTGCTTTAGCTTCTGCATCAATTGTTTTCAAGGACAATAAGGTCTATTCAAAGAAACTTGTGCACGGGGCTGCAACTCTTTGGAAGTTTGCTAGGGATAAGCGTGGTATTTATAGTGCCGGTGGTTCAGATGCTGCAGCTTTTTACAATTCCAGTATGTACTGGGATGAGTTTGTTTGGGGTGGAGCGTGGATGTATTATGCAACTGGAAATCAGTCTTATCTTTACCTTGCTAGTCACCCTAAACTTGCTAAGCATGCTGGTGCTTTCTATGGTGGACCAGATTACGGTGTTCTTAGCTGGGACAATAAGCTTACTGGAGCTCAAGTAAGGCGGTCAACTGTCCTTTAATATGGAAAAAAGATTGATATTACTATGTATAGTTTTGACAGTCTCTAGTATCATATGGTTTCATTAATTATGTCATTCTCTTTCAGGTACTACTTACTAGATTGAGATTGTTTCTTAGCCCTGGTTATCCATATGAAGAAGCGTTGAAGACATTTCACAACCAAACGAGCATAATCATGTGCTCGTACCTTCCATACTTCAATAGTTTTAACAGAACAAGAGGTAACAAATGCTTCTATTGTTACAAACACCCCAACGCAGACCCCTTTTGCTTTTGGAGTGAATGTATAATGCAAGTCATCTATTTTGCAGGAGGATTGATTCAGTTAAACCATGGTAGACCTCAGCCTCTGCAGTATGTAGTCAATGCGGCCTTCTTGGCTACCTTATACAGTGACTATCTTGATGCTGCTGATACTCCGGGATGGTATTGTGGTCCCAATTTCTACTCAACCAATGAGCTGCGTAAATTTGCCAAGACTCAGGTATAACCTTGCTAATGGTGGCAATTTCGACCTATTTATGGGTTTATTTGGGCTATGTTTTCATTTCAAAGTCGTCAGCTTAAAAGTTGACTGCAAGGGAACAGGTCAAATGCTTTGGGAGTCCCTTAAATCTAAATTTAATGCAAGGATATTTTATACTACTGTAGTAATATCGTTTTAGTAAACAATATTCTTCATAAAACTTGATGGAAGTTCATGAATAATGGAGAAAGAAGGTTTTTGGGGTCAACCCATTCCATTGTGAACCCGTTTTGACCCGCCCATTTTGTGACATCTTGATTGCTCTAGAGATCAGCTATTATATAGTGTGTTTATTTATTGTACAGATTGACTACATTCTTGGCAAGAACCCTAGAAAGATGAGTTATGTTGTGGGTTATGGCGATCACTACCCAAAGCACGTTCACCATAGAGGTGCATCGATCCCCAAGAACAAAGTCAAGTATAACTGTAAAGGAGGATATAAGTGGAGAGACTCCAAAAAGCCAAACCCCCACGCTATCATTGGGGCAATGGTTGCAGGGCCAGACAAACACGATGGTTTCCATGATGTGCGTACAAACTACAACTACACAGAGCCAACTATCGCTGGAAATGCTGGTTTAGTTGCAGCCCTGGTGGCCCTCTCAGGTGACAGAAGAACTACTAATATTGATAAAAACACTATGTTTTCAGCAGTTCCGCCAATGTTTCCGACCCCACCACCACCTCCAGCTCCCTGGAAACCTTAAGAGTTTATATGGTCATTATATTTATGAAGATTTTGCTATGCTAAAGGGTAAAAGGGTAACTTAAACACAAATACGGATACTATTGATGAATGAAGATTCTGGGATAGAAATGAGTAGCAGAAATAGAAGCTGTTATCTATACATGATATTGAGGTGTCTTAATTTTGTATGTAAACTGAAACAATTAATATATATATTGAAACTTTTAATTGATTTTTTGTTTTTATGGATTAAGATACTCTCACCACAAAATATTACAAAACATGAGACACAAACATAGCAGGATCTTAAGTTTAAAAAAATAGCAGGATCTCATTTTTTTTATTTTTTATTATTATTATTTTTTTTAATTCTTTTGTATACCAGTAAAATGTTATCTTACAAAGAACTAAGAAGTATGCTTTTATGCCCGGGTCAATAACTAGTCTTAGGATTCAATGTTAGGTTTATGTTTTTGTTATGATTTTGGAGTTAAAGATTTAGGATCCCCTTGATGATTTTATTCTTATGTCGTCTTTCTAAGTTTGTTTCGATAGATTTGTTATGTTAAATTTTTTAGGGCTTTTTAGAAGTCATAGTTTAGTTTTTATTTGTTCGGTGGGTGTTAATCTAGCTTTGCACGAAGGTTTTTAGTTCTGAAGTCAAAGTTTGAAGATAGTCGGATGCTGGATGTTTGGTTTTTCAAGAACTTCTTGAGGATTGATTGAAAGTTTTCATGATCGAGCTCTTTGGTAGCCTTTAGTCTTTTGCAGTCATTTATTTATATTCTCGGTCTAGTTTCTTTTTTCGTTAGGATATGTGTTTATCTCAATGTATTGTGTAATAGTGAGAGTTTCTATCCTTTCAATTTAATTGGCATTTTGCAGCCAATAGTTATCTTGTATTTCAAGCTTTTTAATATAATTTTTCGCTGTTTCAAAAACGTTCCACATAAACCACTATGTGTAAAATATTCGGTTGGTTTTGTTATATTTTAGTTATTCGCTAGCTCCATCTAATTATTCTCCATCAATGTTAACAAGTAATCATCTTTTTCATTTGATATTACGTTTTATTTGTTATAATGCTTGTAGTTATGATTATAAAATTGGGTATAAATGCTAATGAAGGAGTGATGATATAACATGTTTCTTAGTATTTGCAGAATAGATGTAAGAGAGGGGAACAACAATGGAAAACTGCGCTCATGCCGAACACTCAGTGTTATTTTCTCTGGCACACCAACATATATTACACAGGTAGTGATTGTCTGAAACTTCTACAATCATGACAGATGATAATAGCGTGCAACAATGATTTGGATCCTTTGGCATCAGTTTACGGAGAAAATTTTGGTAGCCTGATTTGACGAAGAGTTGTCAAAATAGCCAAACTTTAAAATGTGTTATGAATGGTGGTGTTCATGTTTACAAGCCAACCTTGTGCAGACTGCAGATCCTTTATCAAACGTAATTGTCACTATAAATTACTACAAACTTTGGTACTATAATAAGCACCATCATAATTCAAGACTCATAAAAATTGGAATTTTAGCTCTACAAAAGTTTATAGGTTAGAGTATATATAAGTTCATAGTTCGGAATCGGCCAATGAGGACAATATTTTACATGTTAATCAATATATAGCATATAGTTTCATGATAAATTACAAGAAAGATCAATCCACATAAGTTATACTTGAGTTGAACATATCATGACATCAAAAATGCTGCTAACATACTGGGTAAATATGCTGCTGCCTAAAAGCTATCTAAAGACAATACATTCAGCTTCCTTTAGTATCCAATACAAAATGCCATTATCGTTTCTTTTGGTTTCTTTACCCAAGTTCAGCAGCTGGCAGCCTCCGTACCTCTTTTAAACAGACCAGAGATGGCTATAACAGATCTATGAGCGTGTGGGCTCTAAGTAAAAATGAGGGGCAAACTAGTAACCTCGCTTCTGGGGACATTCTGATGATCTGTGCCCAGACTGTCCACAGTTGAAGCACGCACCATCAAAGTTTCTATTTTTTCACAAAATGATTTGATGTTAGTATTTCATGAAGTAACAGAGGAAAATAAAAGAGAGAAGTTAGTTCAAGATTCAGATAACAGATATGTAACGATAACTGCACACAAAACCTTAGGCTGATCATGTTCGCGTGTCCACATTAATCTAATACTGGGAATCGCCAAATGGTTTTCTTTTTCGAAACGGCGAATATTTTGTTAACAAGCAAAATGTGCCAAATGGTTCAAGCAAAAAGATTTAGCTAAAAGTAAAATGAGTCAAAGGGGTTATAAGTCATCCCACAAGGATTCAATTGTACGAAACCTTCTAATATGCTTTGTTAAAAAATAAAGCTTGAATTATTTGTGTAAGCATATTTCAGCACATTAACTATATAAGCTACAAAAAGAATAAAAATGTGCTTGTGGTCAGCTAAAACAAACCCATACTAAAAAAATGCCCAATTTAAGTTTTGACCCATTTGACAGCCCGACCAGCCAATTTTGCCACCACTGGTCACGAGGGATTCATTTGACAGAAATAAAGTTAGAAGAAAATATCTTAACACGAACTAACAAACATATTCATAATACCTGTCCCTAGTCCGAGATGACGAGCCAGAGCCCCTAGTCCCAAAAGATGGAGAGCGTGAAGATCGTCTTTCACCAATTAGCCAATCACTTCCACCAGTTCTCGATCCCCCTGAGCCCCCTCTAGACCAGCTACTGCCCCCACTTCTACCACCGCGTCTGTAACTATCCCCGTCATCATCTGATGAGTATCGGCTACCACCACCACCCCAACCACTGCGTGACCCACTTGAACCTCCCCTTCTTGAACCAGCTCCTCTTGAACTTCTCTCCCTGTTAGAAAACTTTCCATAAAAGTCACCTGCTGGACCATCATCTTGCAACATGGGTAACTCTGCAAACAACACCCACCACTAATTAGCGATGCAATAAATCAGTATACAATAATAATACTGTCTATAAAAGCAAACTGAGTTTACCTTTGTAATTTTTGTAATTGTATTGCCAGGTGGCATTTCCATAGTTAGTAATTTTTTGGCAATCTCTTCTGGAAGATCAAAAACTGCTCCCTGAACCTGATTACAACACATGTCACAAAATAAAGATTCAGGGAATGTCATAATAGAGGTCGCGATTTTGACCCATGTACTTGAGAAAGATTGATTCAGGTTATATGTTATCACTAACTGGCCAAGCGAGAAAACCTAAAATAGCATTAGCTAAAAGGAAGCGGTTTAAAGTTGGTATTTTTAATGCATAACACCTCTTACTTTATTGAAAAAGTTGATTTGCATATTGAAAACATATAACATTTGTAATCAAATTTGACACACTAATAGCTTGTTAATAGAATAGCAGAAAGTGTTTGAGGTCAACCCAAACACTCATTTTGACTTGAAAGATTCGTTACACTGCCCGCCCGACCCCATTTGTCGCCTCCCAGTATATCAGGTCAAATGGATACACACCTCTTCATCAGCAATTATATGTATTTTTCCCAGTTCATCAGCAGCAGTTGCATAGACATCAGCCAAGAATCCAGTAACGGTTCTAGCTGACATAAATCCTCTTGTTAAAGATGGATCCCTAGTCAGTTGCAATGTAGTCCAACCCTGCATACAAAATGAGTTAATAGTCAAAAGAAATATAAAGATACATATACCCTTTTAAATATCGTATAAATGCCTGCAAAAAGATTAAGAATTATATGTTAATCTAATTCACCTGCTCGTGTGAGATAAGCGAGCGTGATGATGGAGGCTTTGAGAATCCACTTAATTGAGCAAGGGCAGCAGCAAGAGCACTTGCACCTTGCTCTTCAATCAGTTTTCAGCAGTTGGAGTAAAGAACTGAACAGACTCTGATGAACACCAGCGAGTGTAGCAACAACTTGCTGAGCAGAAGACTCCAATACATCTTCAACAGCTGGAGGACTTGCAAATTCAAATTTGCATCCCACGTCCCGTTCAAGAGATCTAATTGTTCTCCTTTGACTATTTGTGAACATCAATATAGCCCTACCTTCCTTTCCTGCACGTCCAGTTCTACCAGATCGGTGTACAAAAGTCTCTGCATCGTTTGGCAATTCATAGTGGATAACCTACAAAATGACAACAAAAAAGCAGGCCATGTCAGAATCACATTATCACAGGATCTTACTAAAATAAATCGGTTATCATGACTTCAGTTTGCAATAATCATATAATCACGCAAACTTACTAAATCAACGTTGGGGATATCAAGCCCACGAGAAGCAACATCAGTAGCAACAAGCACGGTAAACTTTCCTTGTCTGAATCCATTCAATGTTCTTTCCCTTTGATGTTGAGATATGTCACCATGTAATGCTTCTGAAGCAATACTATTAGTCAATGCCAAAGAGACCTCATCTGCATCCCTTTTTGTCTGAGTGAAGACAATTGTCTTCCCACCCTTTGCATATACCTAGAATCACGAAAAACATAGTAATTGTATGTGTTATGTTCACTATGAAACTCCCGCTTTGACCTTTAAATGAAAAAGAACCGATAAGTAAGTCACGTACCGTGACAAGGTCACCAAGTATTGTCCGTTTTGAAGTTGATGTTGTTGGTATGGCATACAGCTTGATACCCTCAGCTAGCTTTTCATCTTGATCACCAACCTTTAAGGTTCAACAACACAAATATTAAAACTAGCTTATATAATACTTAGCATGGATATTTAGATGGTATATATGATCATATTATTAACAGAAAGCGGGTCATGGGTGTGGAATGGGTTAAATAGGTAGGAAGTCACCCAAGTGTATACAAATGCATAAAACC
Source organism: Chrysanthemum lavandulifolium (assembly GCA_022545495.1). Taxonomy (NCBI): domain Eukaryota; kingdom Viridiplantae; phylum Streptophyta; class Magnoliopsida; order Asterales; family Asteraceae; genus Chrysanthemum; species Chrysanthemum lavandulifolium. Next base: position 116,484,970 of record CM040238.1, read on the forward strand.
TTCTAACTCATTTTACAAAAGAATAGATTATTATTGAAAAGTACTTTTAGTAACCATTCATTAGAAAATGTGTTCAAAATAATTTAGCTTTTGGACTGGTTAACTCGCCTATTCCAAAGATAACCATACGAATTTTACCACCTCTTCTAATAACTCTTGTAGCACAAACCACAAATCATTGTTATTCTATTAACATATAGAACTCTAGTCGATAAGCTATCATATAATTCACAAGGACAAGAAAGTTACCAAATCAATTGTCAATGGATTATTTAAATATTTCCTCGAGAGTTTCTTGACCCAACCAGGCATAGTTGCGGAGAAAAGCATACTTTGTCTTTCTGCTGGAAGCTTCTCTAAGATATGTTCCACATCTTCCTCGAACCCAACAGCAAGCATTTGATCAGCTTCATCGAGAACCAAGAATTGAACCTCACTCAGTTTTAAACTATTACTTCCAATAAGATCAATAAGTCTTCCCGGTGTGCCAACCACTACATCAACCCCACGTGAAATTGCATTTTGCTGTGAAGAATACGAGACCCCACCGTACACACATACAGTGCTCAAATACGGTGCAGACTCTTTGATCTCTGTTTCGACTTGTCTTGCCAATTCTCTTGTAGGTGCAAGTACTAGAACTCTTGGAAGTCGTTGGCCTTGATAGAAAAGATGTATAGATGTTATTAAAAATTTAAAGTAACAAATATGCGAATAAAGATACAAAACACAAAACTTGTTTCATGAGTACCTTGGAGAATTTCTTTCTTCATCATCTTCTGTGAGTCTTTTGATTATAGGAATCCCGAAAGCTAATGTCTTCCCTGTTCCAGTTTTGGCACGGGCAATAATATCTCTTCCTTCTAGTGCAGGGACCAATACAGCTCTCTACATGATACAGCAAACTTAAGTAGTCTTATAATTGCACACACAAAAAATCACACTGATTGAAATTTAAACACCTTAAACTACTACTTGTATGCATATATAAGGTTAAATATTTAAGCACCATGGCTTAGCAACCATCTATCACTTTACTACTAACTTGGGTAACCAACTATCACTGAATTATCATTTTTTGCTACCTAGGTCACTATATTGTTAATATCCTAGTTCAGTGTCAACCTATGACTTGAATGACAACAAAAATGATGATGCAGCAACCTATATAGAAAAGAAAGATAAAACTATCACCTACTTAGCCTCACGCAAAAGAAGGCTACCCAAAATGTCATGTCAACCATAACTCTCTGAGTTACTATTAAAAGCTAAATTCCAACTAAAGTTATAAAGATAAAGTTTAAAATTTTCCTTAACCAACAACTACCTTAAGGTGGTTTTGCTACAAAATTCTAACCTTTAACGATACGAGGGTGTTTGTTAAAGCTTATATAGCCAGCTTATGCCGGTTTATGGCTTATTTGGTTTTCGGCTTATGTTTCATAAGGTCATTTTTGTGGCTTATTTTGAAACTTTTCAGCTTATATAAGTTTATCATGTCGTAAATCGTAATAAGCTTATATAAGCGAAATTGTTAAAAACAAAGCGAAATTACATAAGCTCATACGCCCACAAATAAGCTTACACAAACACCCCATAATAACTTTTAACCATAACCTTATCATTTCCTTATCCAAAATCACCACAAACTAATACTAATACTTAGTTCCGATATCCTGCAATTCACTATTAACTTCGAAACAGAATATATAAACACAAACATAAAATACAAAAACAAACACCATACTTGGATAGGAAAAAGCCTAGTAATCTCCCTCTTTTCAAGAGTTTGAACCAATCTTTGTGGCAAACCCAAATTATTTATAGCAAGCTCATCACCATCATCACTTTCACTAACCAACTCATCATCATCAATTTCAGACCCATTTTCATCACTAAACTCACTCTCCTCATCAAAAACACCAAGACCCTTAAATGCTTTCTCACTTAATATCGAATTCGGCGTCGCGGTAGCAGACGCAACAAAGGACCCATTTGAGAGATTTACACCATTATTTCTAATTCTAAGTGCAGATTTCAAATGGGGTTTGTTGTGTAAAGGGGTTGTTGGGGTGTTTTTGTGATATATGGATGAGACACCTATTAAGGATGATGAACAAGACATGTTTTTTTTTTATGGGTTTTTGAGGGAACTGAAGAGGATGAACAAGGGGATAAGGTGAGGGTTTATCAGTGTATGGTTTTAAAGAGTGTTACTTGTTGCTAGAACTAAAACCTTAACTATTTATAGTTTGGATATTTTCATTTTCTAATGCAAGGCTATGATTTTATTCGAGAAAATTTATTAAATGAACTCTTTCTAATCTACTTTACTAATAGAGTAAACTGTAAAAATCATTCGTATGGTTTGTGTATTTTCATGAGAATCGTCAATATCTCAAGATTAAACGTCACGAGTCATGAACCTTTATAATAATCATCGCGAAGCTAACGTCGTTAGTTTCACAGATTAAGTGTTAAATAATATTTTCCCGTTAGTCCCTCCGTTAACATTCGTTGCACCGTTAGTCCTCATTTTACGTTTTAAATCACTTTTTACGTTTTGTCGTTTTCTTGTTTTCGTCGTTTTCGTCCGCTTTTGTCAGTTTTTTGTATGTATTCGTCCGGGTTTTTACGTTTTACGTTCTCATTCGTTTTTACGTTCGTGTTCATTTTTACGTCTTCGTCCTTTTTACGTTTTGTCCGTTTTTATCCGTTTTGTCGGTTTTATCCGTTTCGTCCGTTTTTAACGTTTTATCCGTTTTCGCCGTTTTTACGTTTTATGCTTTTTATCCGTTTTCTTTCGTTGTTTATTCGTTTTATGGGTTTTTACGTTTTGTCCGTTTTTACGTTTTGTCCTTTTTTTCCGTTTCGTTGGAAAAAATAAAATTTTTGAATAAAAATTTTAATAAAAAAATTTTCAAATATATATTTTTTAAAATCTTATAAAACAAATTTTGAATTTTCTTTTCAAAATTTTCAATATGTCGAAATTTGAATAAAAAAATCTTATAAAATTTTTTTCAATATTTTGAAACTTGAACATGTAAAAAATTCGAAAAATATTGACAAAAACGGACATTTTTGAATTTTTTTTTCAAATTTTTTTCGAAAATATTTTTTCCAATTTTTTTTTGGAAATTTTTTTCCAAATTTTTTCTTTTGGAATAAATTTTCAATATGTTGAAATAGTACAAAAGCGAAGAAAAGCGGACAAAATGTAAGAAAAGCGGACAAAAATATAAAAAAGTGGCGAAAAAGATTAAAAACATGAAAGCGGAAAAAAGCGGACAAAAATGTTAAAAAGCGGGCAAAACGGATAAAAAGCGAGCAACGGATAAAACATAAAAAGCGATCAAACGGATTAAAAAGCGACAAACACGGATAAAAGCGGACAAAACGTAAAAACGGACGAAACATATATAAAAGCAGAGCGAAAAGGATAAAAGCGTTAAAATGACGAGCAAACGTAAAAGCGTTAAAATGACGGACGTACACGTAAAATAAGCGGACGAATACATACAAAAAGGGATAAAGCGGATAAAATTGGGCGAAACGGTAAAAGCGAACAAAACGTAAAATGTGAAAACGTAAAATGAGGACTAACGGTGCAAAAATGTTAGCGGAGGGACTAACGGAAAATATTATTTAACATAGCGGTAAAACTAACGGCGTTAGTGCTCGGGGATGATTATTGCTAAAGGTTTGTGGACTTGAGGATGTTTAATCTTGAAGGTTTGAGATAGGGATGATTCTCGCAAATACACAAACCACGGATGATTTTGCGGTTACTCTTACTAATATAAACCTTGCTTATATATTTTTCAAAATGAACTTTTCAATATTATCGTTAGATTCCTACCATAGTAGTTTTTAAGCCGTCACGCGTGTATAACGATTCACAGGCGTGGGCGGGCGAGAACCTAGGCGAATGAGTGTCTAGGCGAGAGCTCTGGCGTGGTGCGGACTAGTAACAAGTGTCTAGGCGAATGAGTGTCTAGGAGAGAGGTCAAGGCGTGAACGGGTGAGAAAAGGTGGGTATGGGCGAGAAAATGTGGGTTTGGGCGAGGAAGATGGGGTGTTGGGCGAAAGGAAGGTCAGGCGAGAAAGGAAGGTCTAGGCGAGTGCAGGCGAGTGGGTAGTTTTGTTCATTTATAGGGTGTTTGGAATTGAGTTTGTGTTTGGATTATCTAAGCTTCATCTTCTTTGCATCTCAGCTTCATCTTCTTTGCAACCTCGCGTCGTTCCATAGTTTCACATGGCTTCCTCGTAACAGATGGCGTCTCATCCACAGTCTGTCGTTCAGTAACCCCCTCCTTCTTCTTCGTTGTTTCCTTCTTATTTCTTTTAATCAAAATGATATAGAAAAAATGAATGGTGATGATCGAATGGTAGCAGATGTGTGGAGGTTAAAGTGATGATGCATTTTGGTCTTAAGAGTGTTTTTTTTTTATATTAGTTATCAGTTGGTTATGTGTGAAAAAGCAAGCATGTTAACAGGTGGGTGTAAAGCTACGCAAAACAAGTGGCCCTATGATTGTGACATAAAACCTTGGAATGTGGGCATGTGAGAGAATGGAAAAGCAAAATTGTGATCGTGACATCTTTTGGTCACTTTGATAAAGTATATGAAAAAAGTTTAGTTTCGTAATATGACTTTGGATATGGATTATTTTGGTAATTTGCTTTTTTTATTTTAAGGGTGCTATTGGTATCCACAGTCGGAATGAGTTTATGGATTTCATTCAATTTAAGGTGTTTGTTTAGTGGGCGTAGGAATAAAATTGGTATATCATAGTCATAGATTTATTACACACCAATTTGGTGTTTATGAAATTCATTCTCGTGGAACCCTCTCTTTTCCACTACAAAATTTAAATATTTATATACTTTTTCATACCATATTTTATCATCTAAACATAAATAATTGTAATGATATACTTTTTCATATCTATTATCATTCTACTTCTTACCAAATCTGATACTTATTGTTATTTCTAACAACAAATCAAACGGGCCCTAACAGATTTTGGAATGAGATGAAATGGGAAGAAATTAGAAACTAATCAAACTTATTAAAAAACAAGTTTATTTGATGAAAGTGCTATAACAACTTTATAGTATTATTTATGTATTTATATAAAACAAACAACGTGATTTGATTAAATTTGGTCCCATCGTGACTGGGTCATCCAAATACCGTCATTTCTCTCCAAATGACCGGACACGACCGGATGCCACAATCGATGACCCAAGCATTTTTTTAATTCAAACATTTTTAACATTAAATTTAAATTTCAAGTAGAGCGGGACTATTTAAAATTCAAATTCAAATTTCAAATTCAAATTCACACTATATATACACCCTACCATATATAACCCTACCACCACCAACTCACACACACAACTCACACAATTCACACACAAAATGTCTCGCAAAGATTTTTCTCAAGAATTCCCAAGTCCAAAAAGTTGCGGAAACCGGCTTTCCAACTCCGAATCGATTCTTGAAACCGCCTTTCCAACTCTACCACGGTTTCAAGTTTACTCACCACCACATGAATCATCTTTCCGGTTTCCAACCGAAAATGTATTTTAAACTCTCCACCGTGAACAACCCAATTGTTCCAACTCCACTGTGAATGCAGGACCACGGTGGATCTTCAAACCACCCCAACGGGTTAAGTGGCGTCCCTCCGTCAACTAGAACAAGGCAGAAAACGGTAGGAAAATTATGGAAGAGCGGGCACGTGAAGAAGCTCGCCGTGAGCAAGAAGCACGGAAGCTCGGTATCTCAAAGACAACTACTTGACATAATGGGCGTCGGCTCTTTAATGGGAGTTTGATTCCCTTCAAGTTCGAGGTTGGGTCTCGATGATTCGTTTTAAGTTTTAGTAGTTTTATTTCCATCGGTGTCGTTGTAGTTTTTATGCTTAATCGTATTATGTATTTCATGTTTTCAATTAATTGTTCAAGTTTCAATTTGTGTTTTTCATCACAATTCTCAATTTCCGGTCATTTCTCAAACTCAATATTCATCATTTCATATCGGTTCGTGCATGGTTTTGCATTTTACATTAAACGTTTATTTTCTTATTAAATAAACGCTATCGCGTAAAGATTATTTTGAATATTGATCCGACACTTCCAAAAATAATCCTAATATATTTTATACTCATTTTAAGACTATAAAAATTATATTATTAGTTACCCGATGTTTTCAATTTATTTTGTACATAAATTGTTAAGTATAAATATTTACGACGGTTTTCGTAAATTCAACATGATAATTATTATTTCACTCAAATTTTGTAAGAAATGTATTTTTATAATTTTTATGACTTCAATATATTTTGTTTTGTTCCGTTAACAATTATTTTTAGCTAACGCTACAATTACTACCTATTTATATCTACAAATTACACACTATACTTAACAATTAATACACTTAAATATTAAACACATTCAAACCCCCTCCATTCACACCTTATCCGCCACCTCCCCTTTAGTCATCACCTTATACAAATATCCTACTAGATATTAACTACAACAAACACATAGTTACCTACACATTCAAGGTGTAAACCAAAAATAAAATCCTCTCCTCTCTTCTACAATTCGACACAACCCAAGGACCAAGGAAGGATTTTCTCTCAAGTTTCCATAGTTGTACAAACTTTCGGGTGTCCATTTGCTAGTCATTTCCGCGTGTGGATCGTCACCGTTGCTCATTTTGCTCCAAAACCTTCCAAACTTCCACCATCTTCATCATACACTTTGTGAGCTAAAACCTCATCTTTGATCTTTCTATATTATATTTTTATGCATTTTTATGTAGTTTACATGATCATATTTGATTAGTTGTGATTTTTATTCATTATCATCCAAGATTATAACCCATATGTACTATATAAATGTTTATAACAATCATGTGCTAGTTAAAAGTTCATAAAAATGAGAAGTACGAAAAATGATTTATCAAAGTAAGTTTTGATCTTTTACTAGTGAAGGTTTGATGTAGTTTATGCTTAATTGTATGTTATAAGAAGTCATATAAACCTCAAAAATGGTCCTTTTATTTATACATGGATCGACTTAGGCTATAAGTTTTAGTGAGGTTTGGCGAAGTGTAAATCAAGGGATTTTGTGGTGTGGTTTGTGGTTAAACAAGTAGATAAAATGGTAAAGTTTAAAATGAGCGCGGAAGCGCTGTCGAAATTTATAATTTTTCCGGAAAGTTAGTCATTTTTATAAGTTTTATTAAAGTTTTAGAAAATATACTTTTAGTTATAAACGTGGCCTTTCGAACGGACTAAAACGGAGTTATAACGAAAAAGTTACGTGGTTTTCAAGTTACGATTTAAAAAACTACCATTTTCCGGAAAATGTACCTACTGTCTCGAATTTCAACTGACCAAACAGTGACCTTAAACTTTCTGTGAAGTCTCCAAAGTTTAAAAATATATTAGTACACTTAATTACCTTCGCGTGGATATAAAGAACTTGAAAAACGGACTTAAAACGAGTGAGTTATGGTTAACCGAACTTTGAATCAAGGTTTTGAGGGCCTAAACGGACGTTTCAGGGGAAACAGACCTTAAAAACGAGTTAGTTTTCCTATGTATATATTACGTCAAGTCCGATGTAAACCAATTTTTCAATTACTAAAACCGTTACATAGTTTTAACTATATTTTCACCATTAGCTCAAAAGTAATTATTTTGACATGGAACCGCACACACATTCAAGTAACAATATTTTTATATAACTAGTTTTCAAGTAGCATATTGGGTGATACGTTTTCAAATCATGCATTCACGACAACATATCATAACTCAAGTCATAACATTCATTTTAGGTCGCGGATAGTTTCCGAGCCTCATTTTCGCACTTCATTTTGTTAGCATATCAATCATACCAAAGTAGTTTCCATAGCCCCACTTTCTATTAATTGTTTACAAACTTTTGGGGAGATACATGTTCAACTACTTGCTTTTACAAATACAAATACTCAAAACATTTACACTTTTATGCTACGCTATACTTTTTATACTTGATTGCATTATACTTGATTGTGTTATACTAAACTTGAAAGTCTCCTTGGATAACACACGCATTGGGTTTCGGAGATGAAGTAGAACCAATGCTATTACTTTCCTTGTGAGTTCATACCCCGCTTTTATTCGTTTAAATTCTTATAAACTATTTGGGGCGAGATACATGTTTATTTATCAAAACATTTAAACTCTTTTGCCAAACAACATTACTTATACTTTAGACTTGGTGCGTGAAGTGACTATACTTAAACAAACATCCCAATATTTATATGTTGGAAGGCCATTTATATGGATACAGCCCAACGTGAGTCGTTGGAGGAACATCCCAATATTTATATGTTGGAAGGCCATTTATATGGATACACCCAACGCGAGTCGTTGAGGAACATCCCAACACGAGTTGTTGGAAGACCCCGGTGATATTTATACTTTTAACTACCTTAATGCGCATATTCATGATTGTCGCACTATTTTTGGCAAGGGTTGTAAACACACAAAGTTGCAAGTTTTGTATGGGCGAACTTGGAACCGAGTGGATTTACGATGCCTTTGCTTTGAACTATTCTATATGACCAAAACTTTGCCTTTGTTGAATGAACGCTCTTTAAAAGCTTTACTTGTTAACCAAACTCTATGAACTCACTCAACCTTTGTGTTGACACTTTTTAGCATGTTTTATCTCGGTATCTAAGGCATTCACTTCATGGCATGCATATGGACATATCATAGAGTCGTGGTGATGACGCTGCCTCACTTGGTTTTATGAACTTTAAAATCATCGTTGGCTTGTATCAAACTTATTTCCGCACAAGTTGATTTTTATTTGGGACCTACACTTTGTAAACTCGATTATTTTATTAAATCAAACAATGTATTTTCCAAACGACACATTAGGTCGTTCGACATAATCAGTAACTTTGATGCTATGACGGTCATCCCCAGAATTCCATTCACCGCAAAATGTAATTTGGGGTGTGACAGATTAGTATCGAGCATCGGTTATAGAGAACTAGGTTGCATCATTGACCCTAGACTATAACTACATCATCATAGCCTCTCATCATATCATGATAAGTGCATATTCTTTATACATGCGGACTTATGACTCAACACCAAACATCATATGAGTCGATTAGTCCAAGCATTGATAGTTACTCTAAATTATACATAGCCCGATCACCTATGTCTAATTCAGAAGAATCATGCAATGAAGAAGTAGTAGTCTCATACGAGTAAGCAATTCAGTGTCGAGCCGAATTTTCAAAAGATTTTCTTGAACCACTTGTTTCCGCTTTGATCCGAGCGGTTCTTGTTTGATGAGTTGCAAAGATCAAGCTAGAAACAAGTTGTTACCTAAACCGATTTAGCCTAATCGTATGCCGCTTCTTGTTTGATGAGTTGTGGGATTAAGTAAAAATCGGTTACCTAAAAGTCTTTTGAAAATTTTGCTCGATAATGGGAAAGCTCGCCTCATCGAGCCTAATCATAAGGAGCATGTCTTTAGAATGGGATATAGTCACGATATATGCATGAGCATTGACATAATCATTTAGACCATACACGAGCATAAACTTTTAGAACCCTTGTCGCGGTTTGGGCTATAGTTATCAATAATCGAATCACGAGGACGCGATTCCTCGACAAGGAAGAATGTCACAATTCTCAATTTCCGTCATTTTCTCAAACTCAATATTCATCATTTCATATCGGTTCGTGCATGGTTTTGCATTTTACATTAAACGTTTATTTTCTTATTAAATAAACGCTATCGCAGAAAGATTATTTTGAATATTGATCCGACACTTCCAAAAATAATCCTAATATATTTTTATACTCATTTTAAGACTATAAAAATTATATTATTAGTTACCCGATGTTTTCAATTTATTTTGTATATAAATTGTTAAGTATAAATATTTACGGCGGTTTTCGTAAATTCAACATGATAATTATTATTTCACTCAAATTTTGTAAGAAATGTATTTTTATAATTTTTATGACTTCAATATATTTTGTTTTGTTCCGTTAATAATTATTTTTAGCTAACGCTACAATTACTACCTATTTATATCTACAAATTACACACTATACTTAACAATTAATACACTTAAATATTAAACACATTCAAACCCCCTCCATTCACACCTTATCCGGCCCCCCCCCCCCCCCCCCCCCTTAGTCATCACCTTATACAAATATCCTACTAGATATTAACTACAACAAACACATAGTTACCTACACATTCAAGGTGTAAACCAAAAATAAAATCCTCTCCTCTTCTACAATTCGACAAAACCCAAGGACCAAGGAAGGATTTTCTCTCAAGTTTTCATAGTTGTACAAACTTCGGTGTCCATTTGCTAGTCATTTCCGCGTGTGGATCGTCACCGTTGCTCATTTTGCTCCAAAACCTTCCAAACTTCCACCATCTTCATCATACACTTTGTGAGCTAAAACCTCATCTTTGATCTTTCTATATTATATTTTTATGCATTTTTATGTAGTTTACATGATCATATTTGATTAGTTGTGATTTTTATTCATTATCATCCAAGATTATCACCCATATGTACTATATAAATGTTTATAACAATCATGTGCTAGTTAAAAGTTCATAAAAATGAGAAGTATGAAAAATGATTTATCAAAGTAAGTTTTGATCTTTTACTAGTGAAGGTTTGATGTAGTTTATGCTTAATTGTATGTTATAAGTCATATAAACCTCAAAATGGTCCTTTTATTTATACATGGATCGACCTAGGCTATAAGTTTTAGTGAGGTTTGGCGAAGTGTAAATCAAGGATTTTGTGGTGTGGTTTGTGGTTAAACAAGTAGATAAAATGGTAAAGTTTAAAATGAGCGGAGGAGCTGTCAAATTTATAATTTTTCGGAAAGTTAGTCATTTTATAAGTTTTATTAAAGTTTTAGAAAATATATTTTAGTTATAAACGTGGCCTTTCGAACGGACTAAAACGGAGTTATAACGAAAAAGTTACGTGGTTTTCAAGTTACGATTTAAAAAACTACCATTTTCCGGAAAATGTACCTACTGTCTCGAATTTCAACTGACCAAACAGTGACCTTAAACTTTCTGTGAAGTCTCCACAGTTTAAAAATATATTAGTACACTTAATTACCTTCGCGTGGATATAAAGAACTTGAAAAACGGACTTAAAACGAGTGAGTTATAGTTAACCGAACTTTGAGTCAAACGTCTTGAAACACTATTCACAGATTAGTACGCTGTCGATTTTTAATCAAGGTTTTGAGGGCCTAAACGGACGTTTCGGGGAAACAGACCTTAAAAACGAAAGTTAGTTTTCCTATGTATATATTACGTCAAGTCCGATGTAAACCAATTTTTCAATTACTAAAACCGTTACATAGTTTTAACTATATTTTCACCATTAGCTCAAAAGTAATTATTTTTGACATGGAACCGCCACACATTCAAGTAACAATATTTTTATATAACTAGTTTTCAAGTAGCATATTGGGTGATACGTTTTCAAATCATGCATTCACGACAACATATCATAACTCAAGTCATAACATTCATTTTAGGTCGCGGATAGTTTCCGAGCCTCATTTTCGTGCACTTCATTTTGTTAGCATATCAATCATACCAGGTGAGTTTCCATACCCCACTTTCTATTAATTGTTTACAAACTTTTGGGGGAGATACATGTTCAACTACTTGCTTTTACAAATACAAATACTCAAAACATTTACACTTTTATGCTACGCTATACTTTTTATACTTGATTGCATTATACTTGATTGTGTTATACTAAACTTGAAAGTCTCCTTGATAACACACGCATTGGGTTTCGAGATGAAGTAGAACCAATGCTATTACTTTCCTTGTGAGTTCATACCCGCTTTTATTCGTTTAAATTCTTATAAACTATTTGGGCGAGATACATGTTTATTTATCAAAACATTTAAACTCTTTGCCAAACAACATTACTTATACTTTAGACTTGGTGCGTGAAGTGACTATACTTAAACAAACATCCCAATATTTATATGTTGGAAGGCCATTTATATGGATACGATTAACGCGAGTCGTTGGAGGAACATCCCAATATTTATATGTTGGAAGGCCATTTATATGGATACACCTCAACGTGAGTCGTTGAGGAACATCCCAACACGAGTTGTTGGAAGACCCTTGTGGTGATATTTATACTTTTAACTACCTTAATGCGCATATTCATGATTGTCGTACTATTTTTGGCGGTGGTTGTAAACACACAGTTGCAAGTTTTGTATGGGCTGAACTTGAACTTTTATGAACTTTAAAATCATCGTTTGGCTTGTATCAAACTTATTTCGCACAAGTTGATTTTTATTTGGGACCTACACTTTGTAAACTCGATTATTTTATTAAATCAAACAATGTATTTTCCAAACGACACATTAGGTCGCTCGACATAACAGTAACTTTGATGCTATGACATCATCCCCGAAATTCCATTCACCGCAAAACAGTAATTTGGGGTGTGACATTTTCCCAACTCAAGAACTAAAAAGATAAAGAGAGAAAAAAAAAGGAACGAGACATTAAACATCGGTGGAATTTCACTCGATATCACCAAAATGGCCTAGACGACCGATGTGGCAACCGACTCCCCCAAACGTGATGCCCGATGTGAACATCGGTTGAGGACGAAAATTTGGGTTGCCCAACCGATCTTGCCCGATCGATTGGGACTAGCCTTATATGCAGATTGTCACAGGTACAAACAAGCATCATGATTAGGGGTGTCATTCGGGCTGACCTGACCCGAGTCAATTCGGGTCGGGTCAATCGGGTTCAAAAATATATTCGGGTCAACCCGAATTGACCCGAGTTCTAAACAAGGTCGGGTTCGGGTTTAATAATTATCATTTAATCGGGTTCGGGTCAACCCGACTAACCCAAGCTTAATTTTTTTTTTTTTATACGTAAACTTTGTATGCCTTTCTTTTTAACTAAAAGGCCCATGTAAAGAAAAAGACTATGTTCCAAAGTCAAGCCCAACTCTAGTCTCATCCAATATCAATAATAATGTTCATACATTTACATAAAAAAATCACGCACCTAACTTCTAAAGAACAAGAATGACGTTCCAATTCCAAATGATCAAAGCACATTAATCATCAAAGCACCTAACTTGAATTTCTTACTTTCCTTTAAAGATTTGTCATTTTTGTACTAAAGGTATTACTCCTTTTAGTTGATTTTTTGTTAAAGTTTTTAGGGTTTTAAGGTTATTTTAATATTAAAATTAAGAAATTGATTGATCCGCAATTTTAAAATTATAGGGTTATAATAGTCTTTTATGTTTGGGCCTGCTTCCTTAAGATTATTATGAATAAGTGTGAAATATTGTGGCAAGTAGTGATGCTTATTTGCAACAAGGAACAAAAAAATGTTGAGAACTTTATAAACCAATGAAAGATGTAATCTGCTGATCACTATATTTTTTAAGAATGGAATAATGGAGTCATGTGTTATGGTGAAAATTTATATTCCTTCTTAAAATACAAACTGAGTAAATCAAATTTCTTATAAAAAAACAAACAAACAAAACAAAATTGCATAATTCTTAAACGAAATAGACCCGAACCTGAATTGACCCGACCCGAATTGACCCGAACCCGAATTGACCCGAGTCTAAACAAGGTCGGGTTCGGGTATGTTTTTTTTTAGCATTGACCCGACCCGACTGACCCGAACCGGACCGGGTCAACCCGAATAACACCCCTAATCATGATATATAGTTGGTAAAATTGTTTCCATAAAATATCTTAAATGGTGATTTAAGTAAATTAGTATAGTTTTGTTAACTATATTGAAGACTAGTCTCATGACCGCCGATGGTAAAGCGAGTCTCATGTAAATTGTGTAATTCTATAAAGATAATAATAATTAATACATAAAAGTTATGAGCGGTATTTTTAAACACTTAAACATCGACTATCAAATTATTACAACCTCGAATTTTTAGCATATTCAAACATTACCTTCTCTTACTACAACAGATTTGGATTCGATTATTAAATTTCATATAATCAATTTCAAAATGTACATCCAAATATCCCCAAGTCATGAAGAACAAACTTATAATAAATTTGTCTAATGATATTATCACTGTGACAACTCGTAATTTCAGGTCATTTCTCAAATTTACTATTCATCTCGGGAATTTACTATTCACTGGTTACTATTCATCATTTTACTATTCATCATTTTTGAAGTCGATTTGATATTTTGAAAGATTATTTTAAAATTTTACTATTCACGAAACACTATTCATTCCCGGAGAAAGATCACTATTCATGATTCACTATTCATCATTTTTACAAACTAGGTTTACAGTATCAAATTCGCAGAACTGTAAGGGTTTAGTGCTAATTCATGAAACATCATTGAGGACACTTCATATAGACTAGAGTTAGTCTACATATCATCAGTAACATCATTTTCATATTAGTTCATGCATGAGTTTGCATATTTCATAAACGTATATTTATTTATTAAATAAACGCTATCACACAATAATTTGTTTTGAATAATTGATCCGACACTTCCAACAATCATCCGAAAATATTTTTTTATACTCATTTTAAGACTATAAAATTATATTATTAGTTTACCCGATGTTTAATTTATTTTGTATATAAATTATTATATATATATATATATATATATATATATATATATATATATATATATATATATATATATATATATATATATATATATATATATATTATTATATTTACAGTTTTCATAAATTCAACTCGATAATTATTTATTCACTCAATTCTTATGAAATGTATTTTATAATTTTTATGACTTGATATATTTTATTTTGTTCCATTAAAATCGATTTCTAGCTAACGTTACACTTAATAATTTATTTTAGGTACAAGCTACACATTATACTTAACTTTCTATACATTTAATTAACAAAAATATAAAACGCTTTCCCCAAATACCCCTTGCCGACCTCCCCACCCTAGTCACCCCTTTTCATTAATTGAAATCTCCACCTAAGTGTACACATACACATCATGTTGAGATATTTGCAAGATACAAGTAATATATTCATTTCTAAACACATACTTACACACATTCAAAGGTGAAAATAAACTCAAACACTCTCCTTTTCACTTTGAGGATTCGGCCAAGGCAAGAAAACAAGAAGAAATATTTGATTTTTCAAGCTACAAGTAATAATTAAACTCTAGTTTACTTCTCTATTAGGCTTTGAAATAAAAACCAAGAAGTATTTAGGTACCTAGTTACTTAAACCTCACCATACTACTAGTCAGTGTTCTAAATATATTTACTACTCTTTCATAATATTACTTGAGCTATTTTATCATTCTAGTAAGAAAAACATGCAAGTATCATATGTATTTATACCACTTTTATTTGTTTTTAGTACTTATTATGAGTTTAAACTATCCTATAATTATTTTCATAAAACCTATCATTGTTGATGAAGTTTAGGAACCCATGACACCCTAAGAAGGTGTATGGTAAGATTAGAATAGATTTGGTGTTGATTTAAAGTGGTTGAAACAAGTATTACACTAGAAAAATCATTTTCGACAACACAAGATTGAGGTCTGATTGTTTTTACAAAATCTGGAAATTTCGACAGGTCATGGAATATTTTGGTTTATATTTTCAGAAAATATACTTTAAAACGAAACCGTGGTCGCTTGAACGGGTTAAAACGGATTTATAACGAAGAAGTTACGCTATTTTCAAGTTTTGCGACGAAAACTAATTTTCTGAAAATAAGTAAGCTGTTAAGGGTTATTTAAAGGGCAAAAATGAGTTTTAAACATTGTCTAAATGAGTCGATTTATCAAAAATATATTATTATATATTAACAGGAAACCAAGGATATATAAAACGTAGAAAACGGACTTATAACGACTAAGCTACACTCGTTTTAAATAGGGTTGTCGTAACTATTTTTCACAAGTAATAACACTTACATATTTTTACTAGACCAAAATGGTTATCGCAAGTGACCATGTTTGGAGTCATTTTTCATATCGATAGAATATTTTTGGGAAAACGATGTCTACAAGTAAAAGTGAGTTCACCTAGCCTATTTTCCAAAATGTTCAACCGTTTGTCGAACGAAGGTATAACGAATAATTTACGATCACTCAAAGTTAGTCATTTTCATGAATTGTCAAAGTGTATTATTTTACGACGAAAAACTATAATCTCTTAATAAATCACTAAATGACTATTGTAGGATATCATTTCAACGTAAGTACTTGTAAAGTAATTTATAACTTGACAATACGTTATAAACTTATTTTTCGATGATAAACTTTATTTTCAAAAATGCACAAGTGGTATGAATATCATATGAGTTTGCATGCATAACATTATTTCATAACTTATATTAGAATCATATCATTCATAATAGGTCGCGGTTAGAGATTGCGCCTCATATCAGTGTATCCACTTTTGCCATCATATCATTGTACCAAGTGAGTTTTTCATAGCCCCATCTTTCAAGTTTATACTTTATTTCAAACCTACGGGGGAGAATACATAGCACATCATTTTATTACGAGCCCAAGTATATCAAATTCATTTACATTGCTTAAGTTACCTCATTGCCAATTGAATGTCCCCATTTCATAATCATGAACCGTTAATTCCGGAAGAAGCGAGGGTGAGTGAATAGATCTATTGAGGGTGACTCGTCCATCCGGGTTGGTGGTTCCAACTGGTCAAATGGATGCATTTCATTTAATATCATAATTTGAGTTGTTTGGCAAAACACTCTGTTGGGGCGAACATCATGATCAGTCTAGCTTCGGTGTCATGTGCTTATAGCAATTGTAACATTTTTATGTGACATATTTGTCATACATGACTTATACTTGTGGTAGTCGCATAAAACATTTTCATAAACTCTATGAACTCACTCAACCTTTGTGTTGACACTTTTAGCACTGTATTTTCAGGTATCTAAGGCATATACTTCATGGCATGCATAAGGACTTATCATATAGTCGCGGTGACGACGCGTCTCACATGGATTTTATGCACTTTAAAACATCATTTGGATTGTAACAAACTTATTTCCGCAAATGGTGACTACTTTTTTGGACCTATCTTTTGTAAACTCTGAATGTTTTATTATATCAAACGATGTGTTTTCCAAACGACACTTTAGGTCGTTCAATATAATCAGAATCGTGATGTTATGGTAGTCATCCCCTAGGAATTCCATTCATTTGCAAAATGTATTTTGGGTTTGTGACAGATTGGCATCAGAGCAAGAGTTATAGAGAACTAGGTTGTATCATTGACCCTATACTATAACTACATCATCATAGCATCTCATCATTTCATCATAAGTGCATATTCACTATTCATGCGGTTTCATACATACATTTTACGGGTTATTTACTTTCATTTCAAATCGATTGTCACATTGATGTCCTCCGATACCCATTCCATTATCCTTTCTTCAGATTCCAACGTGGAGAATGCCTTGTTATTCCCTATCACAAATTTAACATCAGCTGACTCATCACCGATAACATCGGATTCCGAGACAAAGCCTTCTAAGAGGGTGAAGTCGCTCTCACTCCTCTGTTTCACCATCAACACGTCGTGTTACACGCTACTCACACATTAAGTCACTAAATCGTCATACATTTGAAGCACTTACGACACCTCATAACCCATCATCTAGAAACCGTCACTCATTTCAAAAAAAAATAATAACCTCAAACTTGTCACCTTCTATCACATCTCTGTAGAGCGCTTATTATTAACATAGGACTTTGCTACGTCTCACCCTTCCTCTTATTTTGAAGAGTTATGGCGCCGAAGAAAGCTCCACCAGCTATGACACAAGCTGCTACCCAAAAGTATATAGAGGATAGTATAGCTAGGGCACTAGAGAAAGAAAGAGCAACAGTAACTGCTGCTGCCGAGGCCGCGGCTACTGCTGAAGCTGCTAGACTTGCTGCTACTACAAAAGCTGCAGGAAGGTATGGAGTTCGAAATTGTACATACAAGGACTTTAAGAGCGGTGATCCCCCAAAGTTCAAAGGCACAGAAGGAGCCATTGCTATGATCCGTTGGTTTGAAAAGATCGAGTATGTATTTCTTCTATGCGATTGCCCAGATGACTGTAAGGTGAAGTTCGCTACTAGTACACTCTTGGATGAGGCAATGTCATGGTGGAATTCTTATGCACAGCCTATTGGTATGGAAAATGCTTACAAGCTCACATGGGATCAATTCAAGAGGTTGTTGACTAAGAAGTATTGTCCACAAGACCGAGGTGAAGAAATTGGAAATGGAATTTTATGAGTTAGTGACTGTTGGTTATGACATCGAGACCTACATCAGAAGGTTTCAAGAGTTGGCTGCTTTATGTCCATCTATGGTTTCAGACAATGAGAAACTACTGGAAAATTTCATTGGAGGGCTTCCACAAATTATTCAAGGTGATGTAACTTCTTTCGATCCACAAACAATGGAAGAGACTATCAGGATAACACAAATACTCATGGCTCAAGTTGTGAAGAGGGAAAACATTCTCAACAGTAACCACAACGACAATAACAACAATCACACTATCAACAACAACAACAACAACCAAACTAAACAACAAAAGGAAATGGGAAAATGACCAAGGAGGTTATAATTATGACAACCAAAACCATAACACTAACCATTATCAACAACAGAATAGAAGACAAGAAGTCGCTGTGGTTTATGTTCTTTGCACCAACAAAGGGAAGAGCTTATCTTTGAAACTTATCACGATGCCACCAATGCACGCTACATCATGATGGTCCATGTGGTATATGCTTTAGCTGTCACAAAGTGGGACACCTTGCTAAGGACTGCAAGGGCAAGGCCATAGTCACATGTTTCAGATATGGGGAGCAAGGACACTATCGGAACCAATGTCCCCAAAACCAAGGTCAACAAGTTGAAGGTACTCTTGGGAAAGCATATGTGTTAGAAGGAGGAGAAGCTCACCAAGGTATCAACAACGCGGAAGACTGAGGGAGTTAGAAATTAAGAGTCTTATTTTCTTATGCACTATGTCGTACTAAGTTTATGTCTTCCCTAGTATTCGGATCTTAAAGACTTAAGACTATATACTGTTTGATAAACCACTCGTTGTGTAATATTCTCATCTATCGTACTTTATTTTCCTTCCCGATTTGTTATCATTTACAAAAATTTTACTTCCTTTTACTTTAACTGCCATTTGAACGATATGGTTTAAATCTCTTTAAACATTGAGAGTTATAACAACTAAACCGAACGTCACATTATCGTTCCTTAATTATACATAGCCTAGCTAACTATATCTAATTCTGGAGGGATCATGTTATGTTGGGAGCAGTTATTTATAAATCTTAGTGCAAGAAAATTTTTTTCCACATATTCCTAAAAGTCAAAGTGATACTCATGGGAGATTCTTCCAATATTTTCTCTATCGCGATGTTTTATACACTTTTAATCATAGATAGACGTAACGACACTTCTTCATGTCTTCTTTCCTCATTATTCATCATAAACCCTAAACCTGAGAAACCAACATGAACTGAATTCAGGGACTGAATTCCTTTTTGGGTGGGCGAATGTGACAACTCGTAATTTCAGGTCATTTCTCAAATTTACTATTCATCTCGGGGAATTACTATTCACTGGTTACTATTCATCATTTTACTATTCATCGTTTTTTAAGTCGATTTGATATTTTGAAATGTTATTTTAAAATTTTACTATTCACGAAACACTATTCATTCCCGGAGAAAAATCACTATTCATGATTCACTATTCATCATTTTTCGTAAACTAGGTTTACGAGTATCAAATTCGCGTAACCGTAAGGGTTTAGCTGCGAATTCATGAAACATCATTGAGGACACTTCATATAGATTAGAGTTAGTCTACATATCATCAGTAACATCATTTTCATATTAGTTCATGCATGGGTTTGCATATTTCATAAATGTATATTTATTTATTAAATAAACGCTATCACACGATAATTTATTTTGAATAATTGATCCGACACTTCTAACAATCATCCGAAAATATTTTTTTATACTCATTTTAAGACTATGAAAATTATATTATTAGTTTACCCGATGTTTCGAATTTATTTTGTATATAAATTGTTATATATATATATATATATATATTATATATATATATATATATATATATATATATATATATATATTTGTAAATTCAACTCGATAATTATTTATTCACTCAATTCTTGCGAGAAATGTATTTTTATAATTTTTATAACTTCGATATATTTTATTTTGTTCCATTAAAATCGATTTCTAGCTAACGCTACACTTAATAATTTATTTTAGGTACAAGCTACACATTATAGTTAACTTTCTATACATTTAATTAACAAAAATATAAAACCCTTTCCCCAAATACCCCTTGCCGACCTCCCCCCCCCCCTCCCTAGTCACCCCTTTTCATTAATTGAAATCTCCGCCTAAGTGTACACATACACATCAATGACATCATGTTGAGATATTTGCAAGATACAAGTAATATATTTATTTCTAAACACATACTTACACACATTCAAAGATGAAAATAAACTCAAACACTCTCCTTTTCTCTTTGGGGATTCGGCCAAGGCAAGAAAACAAGAAGAAACATTTGATTTTTCAAGTTACAAGTAATAATTAAACTCTAGTTTACTTCTCCATTAGGTTTTGAAAGTATTTAGGTACCTGGTTACTTAAACCTCATCATACTACTAGTAAGTGTTCTAAATATTTTTACTGCTCTTTCATAATATTACTTGAGCTATTTTATCCTTCTAGTAAGAAAAACATGCAAGTATCATATGTATTTATACCACTTTTATTTGTTTTTAGTACTTATTATGAGTTTAAACTATCCTATAATTATTCCCATGAAACCTATCATTGTTGATGAAGTTTAGGAACCCATGACACCCTAAGAAGGTGTATGGTAAGATTAGAATAGATTTGGTGTTGATTTAAAGTGGTTGAAACAAGTATTACACTAGAAAAATCATTTTCGACAACACAAGATTGAGGTCTGATCGTTTTTACAAAATCTAGAAATTTCGACAGATCATAGAATATTTTGGTTTATATTTTCAGAAAATATACTTTAAAACGAAACCGTGGTCGCTTGAACGGGTTAAAACGGATTTATAACGAAGAAGTTACGCTATTTTCAAGTTTTGCGACGAAAACTAATTTTATGAAAATAAGTAAGCTGTTAAGGGTTATTTAAAGGGCAAAAATGAGTTTTAAACATTGTCTAAATGAGTCGATTTATCAAAAATATATTAGTATATATTAACAAGAAACCAAGGATATATAAAACGTAGAAAACGGACTTATAACGACTAAGCTACATGCGTTTTAAATAGGGTTGTCGTAACTATTTTTCACAAGTAATAACACTTACATATTTTTACTAGACCAAAATGGTTATCGCAAGCGACCATGTTTGGAGTCATTTTTCATATCGATAGAATATTTTTGGGAAAACGATGTCTACAAGTAAAAGTGAGTTCACCTAGCCTATTTTCCAAAATGTTCAACGTTTGTCGAACGAAGGTTTAACGAATAATTTACGATCACTCAAAGTTAGTCATTTTCATGAATTGTCAAAGTGTATTATTTTACGACGAAAAACTATAATCTCTTAATAAATCACTAAATGACTATCGTAGGATATCATTTCAACGTAAGTACTTGTAAAGTAATTTATAACTTGACAATACGTTATAAACTTATTTTTCGATGATAAACTTTATTTTCAAAAATGCACAAGTGGTATGGATATCATATGAGTTTGCATGCATAACATTATTTCATAACTTATATTAGAATCATATCATTCATAATAGGTCGCGGTTAGAGATTGCGCCTCATATCAGTGTATCCACTTTTGCCATCATATCATTGTACCAAGTGAGTCTTTCATAGCCCCATCTTTCAAGTTTATACTTTATTTCAAACCTACGGGGGAGAATACATTGCACATCATTTTATTACGAGCCCAAGTATATCAAATTCATTTACATTGCTTAAGTTACCTCCTTGCCAATTGAATGTCCCCATTTCATAATCATGAACCGTTAATTACGGAAGAAGCGAGGGTGAGTGAATAGATCTATTGAGGGTGACCCGTCCATTCGGGTTGGTGGTTCCAACTGGTCAAACGGATGCATTTCATTTAATATCATAATTTGAGTTGTTTGGCAAAACACTCTGTTGGGGCGAACATCATGACCAGTCTAGCTTCGGTGTCATGTGCTTATAGCAATTGAAACATTTTTATGTGACATATTTGTCATACATGACTTATACTTGTGGTAGTCGTATAAAACATTTTCATAAACTCTATGAACTCACTCAACCTTTGTGTTGACACTTTTAGCAATGTATTTTCAGGTATCTAAGGCATATACTTCATGGCATGCATAAGGACTTATCATAGAGTCGCGGTGACGACGCATCTCACATGGATTTTATGCACTTTAAAACATCGTTTGGATTGTAACAAACTTATTTCCGCAAATGTTGACTACTTTTTGGGACCTATCTTTTATAAACTATAAATGTTTTATTATATCAAACGATGTGTTTTCTAAACGACACTTTAGGTTGTTCAATATAATCAGAATCGTGATGCTATGGCGTCATCCCCGAATTCCATTCACGCAAAACATGTATTTTGGGGTGTGACAATCACTTACGGTAAAGAAAACATTACTTCCAAATTGGACAGGTGCATGTAGAAATGAATACACACAAGGATGACATCAAAATTTCAACAATCTCCTTTAAGTGCTCCAGAATATAAGGAGGATTATTCATCCCAATTCGAAGCATCGTGCTTCCATCTAATGGGACTGCTACCACAATTGCGTTTAACAAAATTGGAATATTTACTCCAATATCCAGCCCTGAAAATTCATGTAAGCCACAAAAATTAGAACTTAATTGCAGATATTAAGGTGCTTTAAATGAAGAGAAGTACTGAAATGATAGTGGTCATGATTTTATTTTTGTTTTCCAATAAATAACATTGCTCCATACAATCTTATCGCAATATAGGGCAAATTGACCCATTTACTTATGAACGGGTTCATATATATTGAATTTATCCCAGATGAATCAAATCGAAAATATTAGCTAAGAAAACGGGTTTAAACGCCCGATACATATTATAAGGCCTGCAACCTTCTAAATGATGGTATTGAGAAATCTATGTTAACAGCGTGATAACATTCTTTTCTAATAATCTGATCATCTATAACACCTGAATTATATATAGAAGATCCAATATGTAGATGCAAAAAGTTTGCAGGTTAAACTAAGTGAGCCATACTCTTTCAAACCACACCAAAAAACTTACCCCGGCAAACCTGCACATCTTGCCACTTTTAAAAGAAGAAATGATCGGGGTTTTCAATAAAGCGACTGATCAGAAATTCACTCGGAGAGTCAACCCAAACTTCTTTGGCATAAAAATGTACTGTACTGCCTTATAAAATAAGAACCAATACTAATGTTATTGTATCTAGACCAGTATACGTGAAGATGGAGTTTATGAGAAGAGAAACTAACAATCTTGACAGGCCTTTGAGCATTCCAAACGAACTTGGTAGGTCTCTAACAAATTGGTTGTGCAAAAGATCCCTGTAAAAACAGAGTATATAAGGCTTAAAAGAGGTCACAGTAACAGTCATTCGATTTATATCGATAATAAGTTCATGTCATACATTTCTTTGAGAGCCAATAGGCCTGTATATACGTTTCAACATCCCTGGAAAAAGGTCGTGGCTCATATTCCTGCAAGGAGAAAGATCATGAGTGTTTGGTTGTCGGTGAGGGACTGAGGCTAAATTAATGGGAGGAGTAACTTACATATGCCGAAGATTTTAATGGATGATAATTGACAATCGTACACCTAGTAACCAGAGGCTTATGCTTTTAATTGTTAGTTTTAAGGTTAAGTACGACATACCTAGTATTCTTCTCTTCCACCTTCCTGTTCCTCTTCAACATCTTGCTTGACTTCCTCACAGTCTTTCTCAAGACCAGCATGATCCTCACAAACTTCTAAGAATTCACCTTCTTCCATACCTTCACCCACACATTAGTGTACAAATTCTCGCTTGGCATGAATTAGGTAAAACTTATGGTCAATCCTATTGAAAACCTCGGAGATAGCCGTGTTGTTTCTTATCATCCAGACAACATGTCTTGTCTTAGCAAGGTCACCCCCGTGTACCATGGTGGAAGGTTGGTAGCCGATTCCACACTTGAAATCAGTAGGACACCTAAAAAAGAAAAAGATAATATTGATAATGCATTTTTACTTGATGATAGAGGTGGAAATATGGGCAGGTTGCGTAGGCTGTGTAACGGGTCAAAGATGGTTTCGGAAAAAAAAAGGATAATTTTTGGTACATATCTCAACGAGTGTGTTGACCCAAAACACTTTGCAAACCTTCGATCAATTTGACTTGTCTCATATTTAGCTACCATCCTTCGATATTTCATGTAACATGCTCAAGATAAAAACTAAGTAAATGGGTCATGTAGCTCACTATACTAAATGGGGCGTCCCTGTTTGTGTTTGATATACGACTATTGATCTACTATTAATGTGTTTCTTTAGTAAGTTTCATTAGCAGATTGACTAAAATAGTAAACTGAAGGAAAAAAATAGTATTTACCTTCAAACCATGACTCCTTTGAGGTAGCTACCTATCACGTTTAACCATGTGAAACAATCAACATTCAAGTAAATTGGATGCTGGCCCTCAAACAAATAATTTCAATCTTGACTTTTTTCACAAGTCAGGTAGAAAGATAAATACTAATACTATGATCTCCAGCTGGTTTTAAGCGTTCACAAGTAATTATTTATCCAAATTTTTGACATATATTTACTATAAGCAAATAACTCTTCATTCTAAATAGCCACGTATCAGACAAGTAATATTTACTTACCAATGAAACTATAGAAAATCATAGACACATATTTACTTAATTGTCTTGATCATTCATTTTATCGAATTCATCTATAAGCAATATCCCTTATGAGCTAGCACGAGAGCCTCCTTCATCAGTGTTCATTCTCGTGTGGTTATATGTCAATCATTGTGCAATGGAACTGGCCGTCATGTAAGTCCAACAATGAAGCTCCTTTACCGTCGTGTAAACCGCCGTCACCGTCAAGTTTTTTCAAGATATCTACATAACAAAGTTTTGAAAAACATTAGTGCTTCACGATTCATATATGGTACAACTTTAGATTAAAAACAAGGTAGTTAAATGTATAAATGTCACCACAAGGGTCTTCCAACAACTCGTGTTATCGACTTATCTTTAAAACTAAGATTTTGCGTTTATAAAATTTAAGCGAGTAAAAGCCGAGATCAACTAACAACAACACATTAAAACCTTTTGATCAATCAAATATTGATTTTGTTTTGCAAGTAGTTGAGCATGTATCTCCCCAAAGTTTGTAAACAATTAATAGAAAGTGGGGCTATGAAAACTCATATTGTATGCGGTAGTAGGTTCCCCAGCGTCCGTTTAGGCCCTCAAAACCTTGATTAAAATCGACAGCATACTAATGCTGTGAATAGTGTTCCGACTCAAAGTTCGATTAACCATAACTCACTCGTTTAAGACCGTTTTTCAAGTTCTTTATATCCCGCGAGATGAAGTTTTATGCTTACAAAAGTGTATGATAAAGATGATAATGTTTGGATGTGATGAGAGCAAGATGAGCACCGAACGAACTAAACCCACAATCTACAACTAGAAATGAACCTTTAAGCTTGGACTTCGAAAATTAATGGTTTCTTCCTTGATTCTTAGGTTGGCCGAATATTACAAGAGAAATGAGAGAGTTTCCTTTGTTTCACCTTCTAAAATTTGTAACTATGTGTTTACTTAGAAAAAGATTGCAAGACTTATGAAATATCTAGCCAAAAAGGGCATTTTGCAAATTTTAAGTGATCAAACTCAACTTGATCACTTGTGTGACTCATTGTGGTCGGCCATATGATATTTAGGGGGGGGGGTGAGGTGTTTTTGATGAGTAAAATATCTTAAAGGTTAAGTTTAATGTGTAAATCGTAATATAATTAGGTATTTGGTGTAGCGTTAGCTAAAAATAGATTTTAACGGGACAAAATAAAATGTATCGAAGTCGTAAAAATTTTAAAAATACATTTCTTACAAAAATTGAGTGAAATAATAATTATCGTGTTGAATTCTGAGATTATAATACATGAATTATAATCTTAAAATAAATCTTGATGTATGTTGTAACTCAAATTAAATGGGATGGTACCTTGTGTTTTGTAACTCGGGATGGTACCTTGTCTTTTTGTAACTGCCTGCATATATAGTTGTAGAGAATAAGAACAAACTGTTAATGCAAATGGTTTATGTACATGAACATATAGGTCATGGCCCATGAGTGTGTTCATGCTTAATCATCTCACTTTTCTGATGTTACATCAAGTACTGGGGTTTAGACTAAACTTATAGAAATAGACATAAAAGCATAGATGATGAAACAAATTTGGATTGTTAAACAAACTTAGCATATGTCAAATTAATTAAGAGAGCTAAAATCAAAATGAATCTCACACAAATACAATTAAAGACCTGCATACTTGTATACTCTCTTACAAAATGGAATATTCAATCCATGAATACCTTATTAATTTACATAGATCATTTTTGGAAGAAAATTGGCTAATTAGTGTTACCTTGATTTTTCATGTGAAGCATTTTCTTTCTCTTTATACAGGATTGCACTATAGCGGTGACGAGCAGTCTGGTGACCAAATTAGCGTGACAAAGGTGATTACTTCTTTCCTTTTGTTAGACTCTTGACCTTCCAAGACAAAACAATAATTGACTGAGTATTATAGCATAAGCTAAAAGCACAAAAATCACAACTAAACTAATTGGTGGTATACATTAATACATATGTGTACCGCTAGCTCACCAGCACCATTCTTATATAAATAGTATCATCTTCATCAAAATAAACCATATCAAGCATCAACTTCATTGCTTTACGCTATCTAAATTTGCATAAGACATAAAATTAAAGTAAGTTTTATACCTTTATTTAGTCATAATTAATCTCCTAAACATGATTGCACTACAAATATGAAAACACTTGAATAAGATACAACAACTATGGGGGTCCGAAAATGCCCAAAAGAAAATTTAGAGTGATGAGCATGGCCGTAAAATTTTAGGATCAAGTTGAGTGGTATGTCTCTAATGTAAAAATAGGGGTTCAGGGGTGTTTGGGATTGCATATTTTGATAGCTTATGCTTACATACACTATGCTTATTTGCTTATCATAAACAGCTTATTTCACTTAAAATAATATCAGTTTACTTAGTGAAAACATTTAAATGTGTTTCCCAAACACTCCTTCAACCCCAACCCCAATGCTAGTTCAAAATAGTAAAATTAACATATTTATGCCATTGTGGCTAAAAGTCGATCACGATGTCGACCAAACAACTTATATCTTATGTTTATAGACTTTTACATTAACATGGGTGTTAGGTAAGCGTATGTAGGGGTGTTTGGGTTAACTTATCTAAAGAGCTTGTGCGTATTGTTTTATGGCTTGTTCTTTTTAAAAGAGGCTCTTCTATCATGGTTTCTATAAAACATCTTATATCATGTCAAATAAGTTGTTAAGCCTTAAACTATTAAAATGTTTAGCTACTTGAACAACTTGTGAATATGTAGCATATAATAGAGCTTTACAAAAAGAACATAAAAAACAACCATCATACACTCATTTAAGCATTTTATCAAACACTTAACAAACCTTACATAAAAAACAACCATCATCAAACTCACAAACCCATTAGCCAATTAAGAACCGAACACAAACTTTACATCAAAATCACTCATCATACATTACATGTTTATAAGCATGAATTTAAATCATTTCAGTTTGTAATATATAAACAAAAATCATCAACTGCTGATATCTTATCACTCACGCAAATTAATCTTCATCAACTAAACAAAAATTAATTGTGATTTCAAAACAAAGATTGTAGAAAACACTGACGATTCATAACAAAATTAAGTTCTTACCATAAAAAAAATCATAACTTTGTCAATTTGTTTTCGCATCGCTATGAATTAGGGATTGTATCATATCACTTTGAATTCGCATCAGTTGGGCATTGGAATCATGGATCAAAATAATTTGATTTGGGATAATTTTTTAGGTTAACTCTTTCGGTTTTCAAATGGAATGGATATGGTGTTTATATGGTGTTGAATCTGGACGCAATTTTGATTCATGATTCAAGCATAATTATCTCCGATTGTGTAGGTTTAAAAGCCATTTCAAATGAAGTGATAGGATTATTCTTAATTATTTTGAATCAAGAATAAAAATAAAATGATTTGGTGAGTTTGAGGTAATGAATGGAGACTTGTTTTGAATTAAGATTGATATTTATTGTTGACCGATTATGCGACTTTATTTTTGGGGATATGAATGAAATTGATTTGGGGTGTTGAGATCGGGGATGAAGGTGATAGAAGGAGGAGTGAGAGAGGCGCGTGCTTTTGTGCCGGTGTGATTTCCAGCTAATTAATTTGTGACAGCATGGCATTCTTTCATTACAACATGGCATTTTTTCATGCCAAGTGACATTAGTGAGTTGACATGTTCCTCTAATATATATATGGGGAGATATGTATTGTTGTACTTTAACTATTTGAGGTTAGGACAATACTCGGTATCCGAGTTTCGTGCCGCCCTCATAGGGATATTGATTTCTCATCTTGTTCGACTCTCCTATCCGAACATGACAGAAATCCAAAGGTTAGAAAATTTTGATTGATCACGAGCTTATATAATAATGTGTATGATTTCAAGATGATAGATACAAAATGAAAAAAAAGACACATAACAAAAGTGATGCATAACTAACACGTGAAAATCACGTCGAGAAGTTTCACTTTCTTAGAGTACGTGATGTGGTTACATTATAAAACCATTTTGGCACATATCGCGTCATGCCACAACACAACCACTTGCGTTACGGGCGCTTTATAGGAGCGGTGTCATCCTCATAAAGTCGGTTTCATTATTTTCAATTTTTATTTAAAGTGTGAATCATGTGTATATATTTTCCGTGTTAAGAACGAATGCAAAATGATATTATATATTTTTTCTTAAAAATGTTTTATTCTTTTAATTATTAGTTTGTGACGGCTATTTTCTTACAATTTTAGTTCTTGATTTTCTTTTATAACTAGCCCATAAAGCAGTATAAAATTTTATTTATGCAATACTTCATTTTATTTAGATGTAATGTTACTATTCTAATGTGTTGTTTTGGTAAAGGTTAAAAAATTAATTGTGGGTTCGAGCGAACATATGACACCTCACTTCCATTACATGTTATACAACTTGTCCGATGAAAGGTTTTCTAATAGTTGTGTTTAAAATTAAATATACACCAACTATAACATAATGTACGCATTTTGTGAGAGCTAAATATTAAAGGATTCATAAAAGAATAATGTGATGTTTCGGTTACGTGTTTGAAAAATATAATATCGGTTACGTGTTTGAGAAATGTAATACTACCTTCGTCCCATAATAATTGTCCTTTTTGAATTTTCTAAGTGTTTTTTATTCAATTTTGACCATAAATATTTTTATTTGTTTAATATAATACTTGATGAAAAATATATGAATAGATTGAGTTTTAAATGTATTTTCATTTGATATAATTTTTATCAAATATTATATAACACAAATAAACATATTAATGGTCAAAGTTGAACACTAAAAAAGTCAAAATGAACAATTATTATAGTGCTGAAAAGAGTAATGTTTAAAGTAAACATTAAATAAATATAAAAATAAAATAAAACAAAAAGTTTTAGTTAGAGCTTTCGATACAATGTGTCATGGCTTAAGTCATGGGCTTGGTAGCGAGTGTATGGCGCGAGATACCACACCGGAGGTCGGTCGTAGGTTGTGTGCCAGCCACCACCCCATGCCAAGTTGATTTTTTTTTTTTTTTTTTTTTTTTTTTTTAAAGGTTAGAGAGGAAGAAGCGGTAGCAATGTTGAAAAAGATGGAGTATTAAGAGTATATATTAGCGAATGAATAAAATAAAGCAGGGTAAAAGTTTACTCATGATCTCTAAGTTTTAGGTTAAACGGAGATGGGTTTGGTTACCTAATTAATTGGGCTGTGATTAGGATACTTTTGCATACTATTAGTCAATGAATTTCATTTTTGGTTTGGCAATTTTTATCCAATTTTGTTTTTGTTTAATGATAAGTTGGGTTGGTAATATTCGGTTTTGGTAGGTTTATATTATCCCAAAACTAGTTTACTTTATTTTACGTCTAACTTTTATTTTACGTACTTTTTTTATTTTATGTAATGGGCTTTTGTTAATGAAATTTGATTTTAGTTAAATATATTGTTTTATTTAAATAAATGGAAAAAAAATTGTGCATCATGGCTCCAGAAAATTAATGTTATACCATGGAGGAGTGTTTTACGTCATAGGCAAAATTGGTGCCATGAGCAAAAAGTGTTGAGGTTGCATCACTTTTTCCATGGTACCACACTGTACCTAGTGCTCTTACTATTAAGTAAGTATGTGTTAGAGTTGATGGCTTTAAAGAGGTGTTATAAACTGTTTTTTCAATTAAATAAATAACAAAATTTCTTGTTTTGTTCTAATTTATTCTTTGTTTTTTTTAATATAAGTTATCATTCAAAAAACATACTTTATGAATCCAAGTGTTCTAACATTTTTGGATTTTACATCTGGTTTTATGAAAACTTTAGGTTTAATAATTGGTAACTCATCGCATGTGTTTTATAAAATTAGGTTTCATATTAGTATATAAATTTACATTATACAACGGGTTAATAAACGGCAACTATGATTGGTTCTGTATTGATATACAACCCGAACAAAATTTATATATTTCATTCATGGTTAATTAAAAATTAGTTAAGGTATAATTCAACCCGTAAATTAAGACTAAAAAAACATTAAAATACCCCAAATAGAAAACACCAAACATCTAATTTAATTAACACTAAGAAAACATTAAATATAGTTCAATTATTCTACCAAAAAGAAAGACTCATAATAAAGCATAAATACATAAAAGAACAATGTTTGAACAATATATTTCATTCTTCAGTGTCCTAATGTACTTGATTTCACCATCTATGCGCTTTTTCCTAAACATATTAAAAGAACTTGTTAGGTTGTGTTGTAAGAATTATGAGCTAATGAATTGCATGTGATTTAAATTTAAATCCTCACCGACTATGATGCAACTGTTGGGTTTTACTAATCATAACAATTATATAAAACACATAAACATCATCAAAGCATGCAGCGGAAGTAATAGGAATAATACTTGTAAATTAATTAACCGAATTAAAAGTATATGCGTACCTTTTGTGAATCAATGCAATTAGGGTTTATGAAAGCCCCAAATTAAGATCAAGTACTAAGAAACCTTAAACCCTAATTAATTAGGGTTTAATACATTCGACTACACTAAAAGTTGAACACCCAAGTTACCAACACAAGTGCATTGGCCCTTCGTTCTTGTACACACGTATTAGTAGCGAATCAATGAGAAAAGCTAGGTTCTTGATCACAATAGATTAACCAAACACATTTGTTATGCTCAAGGTCACTCGCAAATCCCTTATGTAGAAAACTAGAAGGGGGGTTGAATAGTTTACCAATTAAAAACTTTGTTTTGAAACTTATTGAAAGATCAATTGATATTGATCTTGAGTATGTTAATGAAATATGCAAGCAATGTGTAATAAGTAAATAAGGAAAGAGATGATCAAACCACAACAAGTTGTTTATAGTGGTTCGACCTACAAGGACTCTTTTTCCTTGCCTACTCCACTCCCGAGTCTCACACTCGAGAGTTTAACTTCACTAGTCAACAAGCTCCTTTCACCGCGGAGAAAACCTTTACACTTTTCTTACACTATTTCCGACACTAAGCTAGATGTCGAGTTCTTTCCAAGGTACAACTACTCCCACACACAATGTATTTTGAGGACTAAAATACTAACCACTCACACTCACAAGATTATGATGGTTTGATACAACAATGAAGTATGGATCAACACTAGATCATACAACACTAAACAAACAAGACTTCCAACTTCGTTGAAGCTTGAATATGACTTGATCTTCTTTGCTACAAAGAGATCACTAATATGATATGAAACCGAGTTAGAAAGGTTAGAGAGAAGATATGTATGAGTATGTTAGAAAGGGATGAGAAGCTTGGCTTGGCATTGCTATTTATAGCCAAAATGGACGGGGCGTCCACGGACGGCGGACCCTTAAAGGGTTCCGCCCGTGTACCATTTTAGTACCGCCGGTCCGGCGGCCAAGATATCAAATCTTGCCAAAGTCAACTCTATCTAAGTGAGATTGTGCAAGATATGAAGAGTACAAATCTTCACAAAATATCTAATGGAATCTTCTAATGATTTCCATGATGTAATACATGATGTCAAATGTTGTACTACTATTTATAGAAATATGCAAATGCTTAAGTAGTGTTTGGTTTTAAGAACCTAACACATTCTACAAACTACTATCATACATAATGATTAGAGTCATATCAAGATGTTACTAATCATAAATGTAAATGCTTGAATGATGAATATATTGTTTGAGAAAGCTTGTTTTAATATCTAATAAACTTGACAAGCTTTAAGCTTTTATAAATTAAATTTACTTTTGTCGTTAACAAAACTTAGGCAAAGATCAAAAATATAAATAACGTTTAATGGCGATATTTGTATTAACAATCTCCTCTTTTGTTGAGGACAAAATATAAATTTTATTTTATAAAAGAAACAAAGTTTGTACAAGAGTTATAAAAATATTAGTTTTAGAACTTGAAAAGGAAATGATAATGCAAGTGTATGAAATTTGACTTTTATGAAAGTCAAAGAATTCACTAGTTGATGCATGATGTTGACTTTTCGAGAAAGTCAAAAGTATGCGCTTGACTTTTTAAGAAAAGTCAAGTATTATCAATGAGGGTTCTGTTTGACTTTTAGAAAGTCAAATGTATGCGAGTTGACTTTTCGGAAAAGTCAAGTATAAATAATTTCAAAGTTCTATATTTTCTCCCCTTTTGTCTCAACAAAAGAAGAGGCTATCTTGAATGTAATGAGCCGAGCTATTATCTCCCCTTGTTCAAAGCTCCCCCTAAATTGGGTGCTTTAATGGGAAGATACATGGATTGTGAAAATAAAGCTACAAAAAAATGTTAGTAATAATGATCATTCACAAGCATTTCCAAACACTATGTAATGACACCAACAATATAATAAACAACATTCATTAGTTAAAATTTTTCATGAGTAAAGATCATGAAAAGAGAACACAATGATGTGTTTTAAGTACAAGAAATAAAAATTATCCTAAGAAAGTAAACAAAAGAAAGACTATTCTAAAACCATCCTAAAGTGATGGTGGATGGGAAAAAGCGTTTAGGCAGCTCGAGAATGTAGTTGAGGATGAACCTCATTTCTTCGTGGAAGTCATGGACCATAACCCGGGTCCGTTCCACGGTTTGGCCGTTGCTCACAAGTTGAGCAACCATGCCTTGGAGGGTAGAAAGTTTGGGAGGTTGTGGTGGTGGAATGGTGGATGTGTTGGTGGTGTTGGGAATGTTTGGAGTGGTCATGATGGATGCAAGCAAAGCATTTGCATTTGCATTGTCTCACTTAAGTGAGAATCCACCATGCCTTTGAATTGGTGGAGGTTGTGGAGTTCGGCTTGAATCTCCTCTCTAGTGGGATTGTCATCCCACATGCACTCCGGAATGTCCTCAATATGAGGGGACATTGATGATGGAAGTGGATGATCCCCGTATAAAGGACCATGAATGTCCTTGTAAATGGGGTGGAAAAGGAGAGGTTTTGGCCCTAATGGGGGCGTTTGGGTCAATGGATGACCGAGGTGACTCATGAGCGATTCGCTCAATTGTGCCAAAAGATGGCAATGGTGGTGGATGACTTGGCCTAGGAGGCAAGTCTTCCAAGTTGTAACACCCCGAAATTTGTTTAGCGGAAGCATACGTGTTATTCGGGAGCGTTACGAAATTGGTAATCACAACACAAGTAATAAAGAACGGAATACATACTCCGTTTGAATTCATAAAATAGTTTTAAAAATAATATCTTACAACCTTGCTTAGATAAATGGGCACATCCCATAATTTCAGTGGTCCCAATTTATAACATCAGTTTGTGTAAAAAAAAACACTTCTTTAATACTACTACGACCAATAACACACTACTTGCCTTGCCTCCATGACACACAATTTAAGCACACGAGAAAATATGCTAAAAGGTCACTAAAAGTGGTGAGTTCATAGGTTTAAGTAAAACAATAAGTTTGGACCAAAGCATAGTCATATAATCATTACAAGCATATAATGTTATATGGATGAATGTCTATTACGTTAGCTCTAAGTTCATGCAACCGATGCTCTGACGGTTCATGTATGCTAACAGATATCATACAATATGGGCGCCGTGGCGAGTGTTTTGTCCTCAACACTCGATTCCGACATGGTATCGTTTCGCCTTGGCCTAAGCATGGCCAACCGAGCGGAGGAGTCACCTCAATAGATCTATTTATAACATTCGCGCTTCCCAATGGGAATTGACGGTTCATGAAAAGGGCATTTCTCTAGGGACATAAGGGCTTAGGCTATACCACGTAATAGTAATCATGTAGTAGTTTAGGTCCATAAAAATGGTTTTGCATATTTTCTCACCCCAAAAGTATAAAACAGTTTATCAAGTAAAAGAGGGGCTATGAGACTCACCTTAGCAAAATGCAATCCAAAAGCGGGATTTAGTGTTTGTTGTGAAACGGCACCGACACGCGACCTAGATAAGGAGGGCAATGTTTTAGTTCATCGTTTTAAGTATCACTTACTTAAATAATTCAATTGTTTTTGTAATTGAAATAGAACTAAACTTTTATTTGTAAAAATGGTTTTTACTAGTAGGTATACGAAGTATATATACTTTTTCATGTTGGCACTATAATGATATTGTCAAAGTTAAAGTTGGTTCAGTTTCTAATTGACTTTAGAAAATAGTTATTGAAATTTGATGACCTTCATATCTATTATTGGGAAAATAATATAGTAGTCATTATTTGTTTATCAAAAAAATGATCGGTTCTCAACATTTATAATTTATGACTAGTCGATTACTTTGACATAGATATGTTTATCCGAGTACATTTGACGTTAGACTTCGATGTAAACTTTACCAAATAGATTTTTCAAACACTTGTTTTCTTGTATAAGATTTGTACACTTGTTTACTTGTCGAAATATATATATATATATGCATATGTCTAAGTAGGATATTTTAAATACGCTGTGCAGAGTTAAATTTTATACTTGTCTTCCTATTTACATGTCGGGTTTTACTTATTGATCTCGTCCAACTGCCATTTGAGTATACATATAACGCGAGTGGGCTGTGGCCCGACAGGAATAGTATACGTTGGGCTAGGCTAGAAGTGGTATATGAATAAGAAATGGGCTTTGGCCAAGTGATGGTTTAGGAAACTTCTTTGGAAGACTCGGACATGACCTATTTAACTCGACAGTATTCTAGGACCATATTAACATCGGTAAGGAAAAGTAACAAACACATGAGGACCTTCAAATGATACGCTTGTTCTTGGTTTGGGATTCCATTGACTCGACTACACTTCTATTCAATATTACGGCAGTTTTATAAAGTCCATTATCTCGACTTCCCATTTCTTTGGTTCATTCATCTCGACGAAATATTTTCAAACAAGGAAAACCACATTTTCATATTAATCGGCACATGAACATAGGTGATGGATATCTCGAGCATCCGGTGGGTTGACATCGAGATCGTATCAAAAAAATAATAACAAGGGCGGGATGGTGATCATACCCGTATGCATAGCAATTTTGATACAATACACCAATTATGATAGTGACTTTATAAATCCGAAATTCACAAGCACAACTTAATACAAAGTATAAGACTTAACATTTCATCATTAAGACACCAAACAAGATATGACCCATGTTGAATTATAAATCACGATTACATAAAGAAAGTACAAGTTGCAAGAAAAGAAGATTAAGGATTCTTACAAACTAGATGAGAGTCTCGACACAAGGAAGGAAACACTTTTATGATGCAACCCGATTACAACACAAAGTGAACTCGAAACCGGACTCAACTTCAACTCTTCTTGACTCGAACCCCAACGAAATTGATGCTTAGCGCCACAAGTGAAAGAGTTTTGAATGAGTTAAGTGAATGGTGAATGAGAGACTCTCTAGGTTCAAGCGGTGAAATAGAACACTTCATAGAAGGTCTTTGACCTCACCTTTTCTCCTTGGGACTTGGTGAGATACCACATTAGGCTAAAGTCCTTCTCCAACCACTCACACCTTTACACCTTGAGATTCTTCCCGGAAAAACATGAAGGAGAAAGGGACATATGATGCTTCCATAGCTATCTAAGGAGGGTTTGACCCAACCATGGGGCGGCGTGGAATGAGGCGGCGGGGGGAACAAAACAAACACCATTTGGCCATGGATGGACAAAGTGAGATGGAAAGGTGCTCTTGTAAGACCCACATATATCACCTCCTTTTGGTTTTTGCGTTGACATGGACAAAAATGGGAAAGCCTTAGGTGAAGATGTGTTTGGTAGGGAAGATGGAGTTTGGTGTTATCCTCATTTGAGGAAAGTAAACGTGTGGATGTGTGTGTGAGGTTAAGTCACGACAAAATGGAATGGTGGGTAGGGGGGGCGGATAAACCAAGAGAGAAAGACAAAAGAGTGTATATGTTTATTTTAAATTTTGTAGAGTTTATACATAGAATGTAAGTATAA
The DNA here is from genome assembly GCA_022545495.1 of Chrysanthemum lavandulifolium. Lineage (NCBI taxonomy): Eukaryota > Viridiplantae > Streptophyta > Magnoliopsida > Asterales > Asteraceae > Chrysanthemum > Chrysanthemum lavandulifolium. The sequence continues at coordinate 116,522,094 of CM040238.1, forward strand.
GAGTTATATTACATATGTGTTAGTTTGTAGAGTGATAACTTATATTGATCAATGTTAGAATCTTAAGTGTGAGTTGAGTTAAATACTTTGGGTTCCGTGAATTAAAACCGTGACGGATGTATTATCATTTGACACTTTTTATAACGAAATAATTTATGAATACATTCTTTGAGATATTATTATGCGAGTAATATTTTCCATTACGAGAGTTTAGTATTTGTTTTGTTTGCCCTTATCATAGTGTCGATGCAGCGTGCGATGTCGGTCCTTTGAGGAAAACGAGATGACCTCTCGTCTCACAATTTAAATCATAAGACAAAATGAAATATTCATAAAATGATATGAATGCAAAAGTGATGCGGTTATCTACTGTATGTGAGTAAACTACTCAAATGATTAGGTAAAGCTTATGCATGCTTAATGACTTGGTTTAGTAAAAATAAATCATCATTTATTAGTTAAATTTTGGTGAAAATTTACCGTGTGTCACATCCTCCCCGCCTTAGAAGGGAAAACCGTCCTCGGTTTTCAGTTAGAATTATTTGCTGATGTAGAGAAAAGGTGGGGGTATTTACGCTTGAATTGGTCTTCACGCTCCCACGTGTATTCAGGACCTCTTTGAGAATCCCAGCGGACTTTGACAATAGGAATGCGGCTTTGCTTAAGTCGTTTGATTTCTCGGTCCATAATCTCAATGGGTTTCTCGACGAAATTCAATATTTCGTCGACTTGGATCTCTTCCAAGGGGATAACAAGAGTTTCATCAGAAAGACATTTCTTCAAGTTGCACACGTGAAACACGTTGTGCACAGAGCTGAGTTCTTGTGGCAGTTCGAGTCGGTATGCTACCGGTCCGATTCTGGCGAGAATCTTGAAAGGTCCAATGTAACGAGGATTTAACTTTCCACGCTTTCGAGCGGATTCGCCTTTCCATGGTGCAACTTTGAGCATAACTTTATCTCCCACTTGGAACTCAAGTGGTTTCCTCCTTTGTCTGCGTAACTCTTTTGGCGGTCACGGTACGCTTGCGATCGATTTTGATTTGTACAATCTTCTCGGTAGTCTCTGGATTAGCTCGGGCGGTAAGTTGACTTTCTCCGACTTGACCCAACACAGGCGATCTACACTTTCGACCATAAAGTGCTTCATATGGTGCGGCTTTAATGCTTGTGTGATAGGCATTGTTGTAAGAAAACTCGGCTAATGGTAAGTACTTATCCCGACCATTTCAAAGTCTATCACACATGCTCTTAGCATATCTTCGAGTTTGAATGGTTCTTCGCTTTGCCCATCGGTTTGAGGGTGGTAGCGGTGCTCATGTCAAGGTTAGATCCTAAGGCATCTTGAAGTGACTTCGAAGTTTGAGGTGAAGCGGCTATCTCCGTCGGAGATGATGGAGATTGGTACACCATGACGTGCAATGATTTCCTTCGGTATAAGCGTGCAAGTTTGTCCATTCCGTCGCCTTCCTTCATTGGTAGGAAATGTGCGGACTTGGTGAGACGGTCAACTATCACCCAAATAGTGTCGTAACCATTTGAGGTTTTAAGCGACTTGGTAATAAAGTCCATTGTTATCGTTCCCATTTCCATTCGGGAATGTCGGGTTGTACTAGTAGACACGAGGGTCTCGGTGTTCGGCTTTGACTTTTGAGCGGGTTAAACATTGGTGACATATGTAGCAATGTCGGCTTTCATGTTTGGCCACCGGTACAATTTCTTGGATCGAGATACATCTTGTCGGATCACAGGTGGATGGAGTATTTAGATTTGTGGGATTCGTGCATAATGATATCGCGAATTCCTCCGTAAAGTGGGATCCAACTTAGCTCCTTGAAACACAAAATTCCATCCGACCTTTTCACGAATCCATTATCACTTTCGGCATTAGTAAAGGTTCTCATTCGGACGATTCTCTTCTTTGAGTGCTTGATTGAGCCTCAAGAATCTTGGTTGGAAGGGTGAACTAATTGTCATACCCAATGATCGACTCTAAGAGGTTTTGGTTGCTCTTTCTATTGAGTGCATCGGCAACTACATTCGCTTTACCGGATGGTAACGAATCTCATGATCATAATCATTGAGTAATTCCAACCATCGGCGTTGTCTCATGTTCGAGTTCTTTCGATCCAAAATGTGTTGTAGGCTTTTGTGATCGGTGTATCGATACACTTCGTGCCATACAAGTAGTGTCTCCAAATTCTGAGTGCGAACACAACTGATCCTAACTCCAAATCGTGTGTTGTGTAGTTTTTCTCATGGGTTTCCAGCTGGCGAGAAGCATATGCTATCACCTTTTCTCTTTGCATTAACACCGCTCCTAGCCCTTTGTGTGAAGCGTCGCAATAAACAACAAAGTCTTCACTACCCTCGGGTAAGGCCAAGATAGGTGCACTACACAACTTTTCTTTAAGGAGTTGAAAAGCTTCTTCTTTTTCTCCCAGTCAAACTTGGTGTTTTTAGGGTTAGCTTAGTTAAAGATTTGGCAATTTTGAGAAACCTTCAATGAATCTTACGTAGTACCCAGTGAGTCCTAAGAATTGGCGAATCTCGGTAGGAGTTGTGGGTGTCGCCCAATCCTTTATCGACTCGATCTTAGCGGGATCTACATGAATACCACAGGTGTCATTACATGACCTAGGAATTGCAGGTCGATATCAAAATTCACACTTGAGAACTTAGCATCGGTTCCTCTTTCTTTAGTAGTTCAAGATTAATCTAAGATGTTCCTCGTGTTCCTTCACACTCTTGGAATAAATTAGAATATCGTCAATGAAAACGATCACAAATTTATCGAGATAGGGTTTACACTCGATTCATGAGGTCCATGAACACGGTGGTGCATTGGTTAACCCAAAGGCATGACTTGGAACTCGTAATGTCCATAACGAGTTACGAAGGCGGTTTTGGGAATATCTTCTTCCCGAACTCTTAGTTGATGGTATCCGGACCTTAAGTCGATTTTGAATAAACACTCGAACCTTGAAGTTGATCGAATAAGTCATCGATCCTCGGAAGTGGGTAGCGGTTCTTAATGGTTAGTTTATTCAACTCACGGTAGTCGATGCACATCACGAAGGTTCCGTCTTTCTTCTTGACGAGCAGGGCGGTGCTCCCGGGGTGATGAGCTCGGTCTAATGAATCCTTTTCCGCAAGTTCCGACAAGCGGTTTGATAATTCACGGAGTTACATTGGAGCTAATCGATAAGGTGCTCTTGCCACGTGCGGCACCGGCACTAAATCGATATGAAATTCAACTGTCGGTGGCGGAAGTCTGGTAAGTCTTGGGAAAGACCTCGGAAATTCTCTCACTATTGGCACGTCCTCGAGGCGTTTTCTTCTTTCCGTTTCGTCCTTTCCGTGACTTGTGCTAGGAAGATGTGACATCCTTCCTCGATACACCTCAACACCTTAGTACG